>JAULUF010000081.1:4207500-4456890 GCA_031834385.1 Semotilus atromaculatus
TAAAGTGTCCGCATTAGCATACAGTTGTCAGACTTTCTGGCTTTCTCCATTTCCAGCTCTGGCTAGAAGTAAATCTCTAGGTGTGTGTGTCAATCAGAGGAGACCTCAGAGCAATCATTCCTCTTAATTGGTGCTGAAAATATGAAGATTCTTCTTTTCTTTAACTCTTCCTATTTCTGTATCTCTCTCTTTCTGTATCTCTCGACAGTCATTAGCTGTCAGCTGAAAGCAAAAACTTGCTAACGTATATAATATATAGCATATATAATACTTGCTAATATTTATTTTATTTTATTTCAGCTTTTTTAATTACTGAAAATGGTAATATTGCTTCAGTGAACAGCATGAAAGTGCAAACTTGCTACTATTTATTAATATTGTAATGACCCTAGTCAGCACTAGGAGCTGGGTGCATTATGGGTAATTGTTTATTGGAAGTTGATTTATGTGTCATGGAGAGAGATGTGTAAGGGAGTGACTGGCGATGGGGCATTGCCTGTGTGTTTCGTTCTATGTTCAAAATAAAAATAGGAGAAAGACAACAGTACTGCCTCCTGCTGGATTATTTTACCAATGCTTCACCTGCTGGAACACTCTTGGTCGTGCGGTGTATGGGACACGAGTGTTCATATCTCGTGCTAGCAATTAGCATAGTAAAAGTGAAATAGCATAGCTTAGCTCCAGTCAGTCCCACGTATATTGAATAACTACAAGTTATTACAATATTTTGAATTGGCTTTTATTGTTATATTTTCAGTCGTCTTTTTGATTTAAGTTTTAGTAATTCTGTTGTGTGCTTTTGTCATTTTTAATATATTGTTTTATATTTCTAAGCTATTTTGTTTTTATTTAAATGTTAGTTTAAAGGTGCCCATTTTTATTGTATAATGTTTTCTGGGTTGCCCTTATAATGTTAGTATGTTTTTTAGATCAAAAATGGTAATAATTTAGAAATAAAAGGCATTTTTCCTATAGCCTGATTTTAGCCTCTGATGTAAACGCTCTGTTTGAAGGGGCGTGTCTACTGTGTGTAACCGCCCACTGCTGTGATTGGCTGACATGCTTGCATATGAAATAGCTACGTATTACATGTGGAACTCTCTCGAATACTTTTACTACAGCTATTATAAATTTTTACTATTACAGCTATCGAGATTAACGAATCGTGAGAAGTTTTTAAAGTATTTAGATCTATTCCCATCACATAAAATGTTGCCGTGATGAGCATTGAGCAAAAAGATGACTGTCTGTTGATCGCGAGAATGAAGATCTTATCATTGCAACGCAGTTTCTGCACTCTCTCTAATGCTTTCACCAATGCAATCACAATGATATAAATACAGTAAGAGCTTCGTTGTGCAGTGTAACATGCGTCATTGATTTCATATCGAGTTTGGCAAGTGTCCAGAAGATAAACTCGCGCTGTGGAAAGATTGTTCTTTTTATCGCTTTCTGTATATAATTTATTCACAATTTAAGTTGATATTTTAGTCACTGGCTTGACTTATAACAAAATAAATTCAATTTCACATTCTAGGGCACCTTTAAATAAACCAACCATATGCAATTTCCATAACTAGGCAATTATGACAATATGCAATTGTGCTCATCCTTAATTTATTTATTATATGTGTGTTGTTTACTTGCATACTTCCAACAAATACAGGTTATTACACCACATACTAACCAGTCCCTCGTTGAAATATCATTGTCACAATTTCATTTCTTTCTCTATATATTTTTTCTGTTTTATCTTTACTATTCTTTTATTCTTAAAGGCAGAAAGCTCATAAACACCGTGTATCAGTCTGAATTGACTCACTCTTGTCAGATAAAAACAGCAAGGCTTAGACTATTGTTCTTCTGTTGCAATTTGAACCATATATTATGGTTCAATTCCTTAAAACGTTACCAGCTAGTCTCAGCCTGGGATCTCATGCCCACGATCCGCCCACAGTCTCGTCTGATCTACATTGCACAGAAAAGCTAGAAAGCGCTTGTGAAAAGCTTGTATCCTGGATGGCAATCTTCAACAGGTGCACGGGGTTTTTCGTTTGCACTTCAAAGGCAGTTTTGAGACACTTGATAACAAGACCCAGATAACTGTATTTCCTGCTTTTGCTGTCTGTGAAATGGTCAGTATTTATTCTAATTTCTTTGTGAACATTGGCATGACATACAGTGCCGGACAAAAGTTTGGAATAATTACGATTTTATAATATTTTTGAAAGAAGTCTCTTATGTTCACTAATGCTGCATTTATTTGATTGCATTTATTTGATTGTTTCTGTTTGAATATATTTTTTAAATGTAATTTATTCCTGTGATCAAAGCTGAATGTTCAGCATCATTACTCCAGTCTTCAGTGTCACATGATCCTTCAGAAATCATTCTAATATGCCGATTCGCTGCACAATTATATCTGTTATTGTTAGCACTCAATTAACTTATTAACAGCTTAACATTTTTTGTGGTTAACACAATTTGTTCTTTGATAAATATAAAGTATTTTTTTAATATAAATATTTGAATACAAGTCTTTATTGCCAATTTTGATTCATTTAATGCATCCTTGTGAAATAAAGGTATTTTTATTTTTTTATTTTTTTATTGTTCTCACCCCAACCTTTTGAATGGTAGTGTATCATAGTTTCCACAAAAATATGAAGCAGCACAACTGTTTTCAACACTGATATAAAATGTTTCTTGAGCAGCAAATCATCATATTTTCATGATTTCTGTAGGATCATGTGACACTGAAGACTGGAGTAATGATGCTGATAATACAGCTTTGATCACAAGAATAAATTACACTGTACAATATATTCAAATAGAAAACAGTTATTTTTATTGTAATAATATTTCACAGTATTACTGTTTTTGCTGTACTTTTGTACTGTAACTACACACTTTTGTATTGTATTGAGTGTTTCTTCCTCCACAAATGTCTCTAAACAGTTAAATGTCAGTCAGGTGACCACTTCCTGTCAGGGTGGGGTGGTTTTTGGCAAGAATAAGTCTTGCCTTTTGTCAAAAGTCTGGATGTGCCTATCTATCCAGCTGGTCAGGAAGTTGAATTTACTCACCAGAGATATATATTTTTTTGCAGTTGGTGCTTGGCATGTCTTAAAGTTTTTAAAATGGAATAATATTCATAAAACGACTGGAAGTATAGGCGTCCAGAGATTTCCCCGCTGTCTGTGTGATCTACACTAAATCTGACTGTGGGATGCTGTCATGCTGTGATGCGCTCTTTGTCTGTCAATCATTTTGAGTGACAGGGTCTGATGTCATCGGGGTGTCCGTGGAAGGCGGGGTTTAGGAAAGAAGAGGTGTGTATATATATATATATATATATATATATATATATATATATATATATATATAAACAGTTGCACTACTTTTGTGTTATTTCAGTGCAATTTTTTTTATGCATATTTGCTTATTTATCTGTTTTGTTTTTGTTATAGTGCTGGGTAACGATTAATCACATCCAAAATAAAAATGTATATTCACATAATATATGTGTGTGTACTGTGCATAATTATTTTATACATATATAAATACACACAAGATTTAAGAATTTTTTTTTATTTATAAAATACTGATATTTATACATAATATAAATGATGTATAAATATATACAGTCTACATGCAAATATTTTTTAAATATATACATGCATATGTGTATTTATTTATACAAAATAATTATGCGCATACACACACATATTATGTAAATACAAACTTTTATTTTGGATATGATTAATTGTGGTTGTGCATTATTTGCTTAATTTTTTGCTTATTTGCGTATTTATTTATTTACCTTTTTTTATTTATTTGAAGACTTATGAAACAGTATTTTTGTGTGCATATCTGGCTCATATTGTAAGCCACACGACTTGTTTTGCAACATTTATTCCCCATGTGAGCGAGCGAGAGGTTTCCAATAGCAACCGAGATCATCCACAGGTTGATCTCAAAGTTTGCTATCCAACTTCAATAAAACGAAGTGCACAATTTCTTTTTGCTTTGAGCTTCCTGTTCCCCTCGTCACCCTTTGCATTCCTAGAATTATTAAACCTAGACATTCTTCTGTGTCATTATGTGACGGAAGCAGTTGTACAGTGAGGAGATTTCTAACAAGAACCAGCTGCGTTTAATAGGTGGAATTTATTACATGCCAGGGATCCGAGAGAGAATTATTCCACAACATAATGCAGGAGCGGTGTCGTATTGCACTTCCTCCAGAGCCAGTCAGACTGAGCTCACTGTGGGAGAAAACGCTGGCTATTATCTGCTCCTGTAAGAGGATTCTGTGTTCCCTACCCAGACCCTGAGAACTCCTGCGATTTACAAAGTGAAAATGCCATTCTGGAATAAGGAACCTTTCTTTTGCAATGCTATTAGTCATGCGTTTTCAAGCTGAAAATGTCTTTTAGCTAGTGTGAATGTCTCTAGCCTCAATATTACTGTATTTTCTGGGTTTATTTAATTTGATAATAGACAGAATTTAAAGGGGACCTATTATGCCACTTTTCATTTATTATAGCTTGGCAAATTCCCCCGTTCCCATTTTTGTGTGTGTGTCCCTTTAAATGTAAATGAGCTGCTGCTCCCCGCCCCCTTTCCAGAAGAGGGCGGAGCCTTCGAATACTCCGGCAGCAACAAAACTGGAGAATCTCACGCAGCAAAATGTTCATTTTCAGTAGCGGTGTTCAGAATCGGAGTCAGAGATGGTTCCATCCAAAGTTGGGAATTTAACTTGTGCACAAAATTGGAATATCGCATAAATAATTTGAATGTGAATAAAGCACCGTTTCCATCCCATTCAAGAGAATAAAATCTTTACTTCCTGGGAAATTGGTGCAAAATATCTGAAACAAAATTGGAAGTTGCTGCAGTCGGGGAAGCCATTGTAAACACAATCATGTGAGACGCTTCTGAGGGAATCAAACCAAATTATTCTGAAGACAGACTTTGGCTCAGGCATTTCAGAAAGATCAAACCAACATTTGAGATGCTGTGCGATGCGATTGGTCCGCTGATTAGTCCAGATATCCAATCATATCCTCTGTTGAGGCAAAGAGTTTTTGTTGCGCATCGAGAGATTTATTATGTAAATGTTTCCATTGTATTTTATGCGTCGTCTTATCAGGGGCTAGTAAATAATATTTATTGTCCCACCTGTCCTACAATTTATACTTGCAAATTGCAGTCTAATAGCTGCATATTTGAAAAGTTTTTTTCACATTGTGGTCCACTTTTCCTGCTGAGGTGATTTTAGCACATTGCTAGGTGGTTTCGTGCCATGGTGGTTGTTAGGCTGTTGCTAAGTTGTTTCTATGGTGTTCTGGTGGTTGTTAGGCCATTACTAAGTGGTTTCTAGGGTGTCCTGGTGCACGTATGGCCGTTACTAAGGGGTTTTAGGGTGTCCTTGGGGATATATGGCCTTTACTAAGGGGTTTCTAGGGTGTCCTTGGGGATGTATGGCCGTTACTAAGGGGTTTTTAGGGTGTCCTTGGGGATATATGGCCTTTACTAAGGGGTTTCTAGGGTGTCCTTGGGGATGTATGGCCGTTACTAAGGGGTTTTAGGGTGTCCTTGGGGATATATGGCCGTTACTAAGGGGTTTTAGGGTGTCCTTGGGGATATATGGCCTTTACTAAGGGGTTTCTAGGGTGTCCTTGGGGATGTATGGCCGTTACTAAGGGGTTTTTAGGGTGTCCTTGGGGATATATGGCCTTTACTAAGGAGTTTCTAGGGTGTCCTTGGGGATGTATGGCCGTTACTAAGGGGTTTCTAGGGTGTCCTTGGGGATGTATGGCCGTTACTAAGGGGTTTCTAGGGTGTCCTTGGGGATGTATGGCCTTTACTAAGGGGTTTCTAGGGTGTCCTTGGGGATGTATGGCCGTTACTAAGGGGTTTTTAGGGTGTCCTTGGGGATATATGGCCTTTACTAAGGAGTTTCTAGGGTGTCCTTGGGGATGTATGGCCGTTACTAAGGGGTTTCTAGGGTGTCCTTGGGGATATATGGCCTTTACTAAGGGGTTTCTAGGGTGTCCTTGGGGATGTATGGCCGTTACTAAGGGGTTTCTAGGGTGTCCTTGGGGATATATGGCCATTACTAAGGGGTTTCTAGGGTGTCCTGGTGGATGTATGGCCTTTACTAAGGGGTTTCTAGGGTGTCCTGGTGGATGTATGGCCATTACTAAGGGGTTTCTAGGGTGTCCTGGTGGATGTATGGCCGTTACTAAGGGGTTTCTAGGGTGTCCTGGTGGATGTATGGCCGTTACTAAGGTGTTTCTAGGGTGTCCTGGTGGATGTATGGCCGTTACTAGGGGGTTTCTAGGGTGTCCTTGGGGATATATGGCTATTACTAAGGGGTTTCTAGGGTGTCCTTGTGGATGTATGGCCGTTATAGGGGGTTTCTAGGGTGTTCTGGTGATTGTTTAGGTCATTACTGGGTGGTTTGAATCCTGTAAGGAATATTCTAGAGATGCTTTGCCGGATCTCGAAAAATGCTATTTAAAAAACAAACAAATCTGGAACACATTGTCTTTGCTCTACAACTAAAAGCAGTTTAGCAGCGCACCTGTGGTTCTTTTTTAGTCTCAACAGGGGATTCAGACGAGTTTAGTCCATAACAGTCATCATCACACACACAAAAACAGAATGAGAGAGGCTCAAAGGATCACAGATATGATGGGCTCACTCTCTCCTTATCTGAAACTGCGTGTAGCTTTGCCCCCGACTGCGGTTTTGTCCGCTTCTGTTTGTTTGGTTTGTTTAGTTGCAGTATTTCCTGACTGCGGCTCTGAATAGCGGTGACCCAGTGACACACAGCTGGACAGGCCCTGTGGGATTGATTCGACTGGACAGTTTCACTTTAATGTTATAAAAAGAAAACACTGGTGTGCAGTGAATCAAAAACTTTTTTAGGCAAAAAACAAACTTTTATGAAGAATTATCCTGGCAATAAATCGCAAGCCAATGTGTACTTTATTTTTCATTTAGTACATTCTGGAATCTGTTCAAAAATCTGCATATATTAATAAGAATTATATTATATTAATTATTAAATATTAATTCGAAAATAATTTAGAGTCAAATTTACCACAATATTTTGTAGTATTGAATTCAACCGTTGCACTACTTTTTATTTATTTTGCTTATTTGCTTAATTTATTAATTTATTTATTTGTTTATTTTTATCTATTTACTTATGTATGTGCTTATTTATTTAGCTTATTTGCTTATTTACTGGTGTGCTTATTTATTTTTACCTATTTACTTATTTATCGGTTTATTTGCATTTTGCTGTTTATTTAGATTATTTGTTTATTTATCTGCTTATTGGTTTGCTTTTTGCTGTTTACTTTTTTGGTGCTTATTTGCTTATTTATTGTTGCTTATTTATTTATTTGCTTATTTATTTGTTTATTTATTTTGCTTATTTACTAATTATGTGCTTTTTTACCTTTTTGCAATTTTTTTTGCTTGTTAACTTATTTATTTGCTTATTTGTTTTCTGTAATTTATTTGCTTATTTTTTTTTAGTTTTTTGCTATATTTTTTTTGTTTTTGCTGCACAGCATGTACAATTATGTAATTTGCCATTCTTTTTAGCACAAACATGTCCCATTTTTATGTAAATTAGGTTTGTTGAAGTTTAGTCTTATTTATTAAACTCTTTTGCCTGGCAGAATTAATGTTAACACCCACAGAAATTGGGCAGTAAACAATTTTATTCTGATGGTCATGGGAGCAGTAATTCATCAAAGGAAGAGTATACAGCCATTGCTTATAAATGAGTTGGGTACTAAAACAGAGCATGTGCAAATAAACGGCTCTGTCAGTGTTTGTATGTACATGCAATTCACAGCTATTAATGGTTAAGCATTAAAAACCGATTATTCACCCTGTGTTAACAAGGCTTGTGATAGTGTGAAAACCCTCATCTCCCCTCTCTAATTCAGTAATGACTCGGGGATATGAACCCATCACTGAGCAGAGATGCTCTGGAGAGCTGGTCTTTGTGATGGAGGGGTTTGACACAGAATGTGGGAGTCAAAATAATTTAGCGTTTATGTATAATGAACACAGATTAGATGGCGTGTGACTCTTAAATTGAATTTGTGCGTCTTTAATCAAGTCTAGGGCATTTTGAACAACTGCAGCACACATGTTGTGTGTTTGTTGATATTTCTTTGTTATTTCCACAGAAACTGTTCTCTCATCCTTAAATATAGCTTTAATTATTCCAACAAGGGTACAGTTGCACTCTAATTGTTTTGTAAGTACTTTAATCTATTTTAATCCAAATTAAAAGGATATTTTACCCAGAAAAATTCAGATTCCGCCTTTCTTCAAAATAACTACTTTTGTTTTCAATGAAAGAATGTCCCAGTTTCTCTTTCTTTAAAAATATAGCACCCCCTGGGTAACCCATTCCATAAAAGTAGTCCAGATGTGTTGTGGCTATTTTTAGAGTCTTTTGAGTGTAAGTGTCTGGATCTATATATAATTTTTTGGCGAATGGTTTTCGAACAATGATAAAGCATATGTTGTGTATTATTTTATAAAGTGAGTCATTCAGTTAGACAGAAGTGCTGAGGTGATTTTAGCACTTTGCTAGGTGGTTTCTAGGGTGTCCTGGTGGTTGTTAGGCTGTTGCTAAGTTGTTTCTAGGGTGTCCTGGTGGTTGTCAGGCAATTACTAAGTGGTTTAAGGATGCCATTATGAGGTGGCTTAATGGATATAGTGGTTATTAAGTGGTTTCTATGGTGTCTTGATTTGTTAGTTTGTATAATATTCTGGTGATTGTTAAGCCATTACTAGGTGGTTTCTTTGATGTTCTTGTTCTGGTTGGTTTGTTGGATATTTTGAGTGGTTTGTATGGTATTTTGGGTGTAGAATGTTCTGGTGGTTGCTAACTTAATTTTAATTTAGCTTACCACTTAATCAAACCACTGTTCTTTAAAACATGATGTGATTTTATTTCACGTCTTTGCGTTTCTCGTTGCCTCTTGTATTTAACTATTTGATCCGCAAACATGACAGTATTTTTACCGATTTGGCTCACTAGCTGCAACTCACTAGCCTTGTCCTACCAGACTCTCATACATTTAATTTGTACAGAGAGTCTGGCCACTCTCCATTGACAAGCGGTAACTTCCTTGAAAGCATGTACTCTGTTGAACTTTTAAACTATTGGCTCTGCCCAGAGCAACTCTGGATCTCAACGACCTCAACATAAAAAATTGCCCGGAGAAAACCCACGAATATACGGCAAACCCAGACGTAGCACTGAAGGAAGATTAAAATTGAGTGGAAGTACGTTTGAGGCTAGCAACTCACACCCGCTCGCTCATATCATTCTCTTTCTATGAAACCTGTAAACTGCATTGACCGCTTTTTACTTTATAGCAATACCAAAAGCACTGCAATTATTTCTACCTCAAACTACAATCAAATGGATTTCCCCGCACATTTCACGTCTGTCCTCTGCGCGACATTTTAATCTTTCTGCGCGGCCGTGCACACGCGCAACTTAGAAAGAACATTGAACTTGACTATTTTGACCATATAAATGACCCCTACCTCAGTGAAAGACTGATTTTCTCCCCACCTGTTTGCCTCGTGAAAGTCCACACCGCACCTCCGCTCATCCAGATATTATTTGTGGAATTTTGTCGTATTTGTAACACAAATGTTGTGGCAATAACAAACAACCAAAAAAATCCATGCAAGTCTTTTAACAAGAGCACAAGCTTCCCATTTCTGCCTTTAAAGAGCCTGTAAAATAGCCTGACCCAGAATATTCCTTTAATGACATGGGCCTTGACACGTTTCCACTGAATCTGTGCTCTCTCTCTGAACTCAGGTCTGCTGGAGGATAATAATATGTTTCTAGCAGTGGTTCTGATGATAAACTGCTCTGAGGTCTTTGTGTTGTCCGTCACCGCCCATCAGAGAGGAAACAATTAGCTGCAACGCCGTAATCAAAGGTCTCGCAAATTGAAGGTTGACTATTAGAGAAACATTTCCCATAATGCATCAACAATGCTTTTAGAAGGAAGCCGACTGATAAGTGGTCAAGACAAACAGCCATTAAAACTGAGCTTCTCGCTGTTAGGAGTTACAGGAAACAATGAGATGATGGCACTGAGATGTTGATGCAAATCAATTTCCTGGCTGGATTGTGCAGCTGAGAATGTGTTTCTGTTGCCGGTAATCAAGATAATGTGACATTCAGCAGGAGCCAGGATATCTGATCTGAAAACCATCTCAGCATTAGCTGTGGACCGCTACATAATGGATGCTGATTGTTTAAGAGGTCTGTGTTCCCTCACGGAGGAGAAATACATGACAGCTCAAATCAGGATGATATGAATGGCTTCTAATGGTTTTCTAATGCATATTCAGGATGAAGAACTTCAGGGGGTTTTGTGCTTCATTAATAATTCATAAATTATAATAGGTGCTGGCACTGAAGGTCGAGACAGATGTCAGTCTGGAAGGTCATACTGAAATGTTGAAGACACTCCAACTAAAATCCTCTCATTTCAACTAATCAACAATCGCACTCTCTCTCTCTCTCTCTCTCTCTCTCTCTGTCTCTCTCTCTGTGGAAAACATTTGATTCCAGAAGGTCTGTTTAGACTGGAAATGCGATCGTTCAATGATTCTGAATGATGATGTTGTGCGACTGTTTTGATTGGCTGAAGTGTTGACTGGTGTCTGAGAGACTGACTCACAGACTTCTGTATGTGTGTGTTTGTTATTTATGATCTCTTGCTGTTAGAGCCAAAGCTGTGGGTTCTAAATGGAACGGAACATTCTATTAGGTCCTTGATGATGTCATCAATTCAGCTCTGCATTTTTAAGTTTGGCAGAGATGAAAGAATTTCTATGATTTTGGCTCATTATATGTTTATCTGACTAGGAGTTGTTATACATTTTTCTTAAACCATTTTTTTTTTGTATTATGTTTCAGTACTAAAAATATTGTTTAAATTTACATATTTGTATTGTTTCACGTATACCTTTTTCCAGAAACAAATACAATATATTACCCTTTTCTAGCATGTTTAATAAGTAATACATTTTATGTAAAATATATTATACAATTTTTGTAGCATGTTACTTGTAGCAAGATTCTGCTATGTCTGTCTGACTATTTATAATACAGAAACTTTATATAAAATAAATTAAATATTATGCTTTTTGTTTTTATTTTTTTTACATAAAAAAATGCTACAAAAAAATTATTAAACATTAGTATAACATTTGGTAACAACCAAATAAAAAATTATGCAAAACAAGATATGCAATATTTTTTAAGTATTGTTGTTTGTTTGTTTGTTTGTTTTATTCATTTAGACCTTATGAGAAACACCCTCACAGCCATCTTTAAAATGTTGTGCTTGAACTTCAGTTTTTGCGGTATCTCTGTATATTTCTATGGCATCGCTGTCCTAGAGTAACTTAGCTGGTATTTTAAGTGGATTTGCTTAATGTTGAGTTAATGAAAGTTATCATGAGCATTGTAATGATTGAAGCAGACATAATAACAAATGTCAATATTCCTGGAAGAATTTAAAACGAGTGGTTCGTTCATAAATCAGAAAGACCTTGCCTTCATGCTGTGGAAATACAAACCGTAAGACTGAACATATGAGGACGAGGCCACAGCTCTACAGCCGGTCTATAGAGTCCTAAACGGTGTAAATTGCTTCTTGGTTTGAAGAAGGTTATTTGCTGGACCGAAAGTGGTGCAGAGCACCATTAAAGAGACTTGAATAGTGTTTGGCCTCAGGTAGAGGTGAGTTGATCTACAGTTTCTCTCACTTCCGAGCTCTTAACTCTTCACATCTCCATTGGGACCGTCCCTGCACTTAGTGTCCTGTAAGTCACTTTAGATGAGAAAAGCATCTGCTAAATGGACAGCAACTGAGCTCAGCTGAAGGAAGAGGTGTGATCCTTGTGTGTGCATATATACACTTCACCTTTTTTAAAAACCTTTTAGAGAACGGACTTTACGCTTGTCTTGCTCTGATCATACTAGATAATAGACCAGATGCTGACAAACTATATTTGTTATATTTTCCACAGGTTTGGAATGACATAAGGGTGAGCAATCAATGACAGAATTGTCTAATTGTTTCTAATGCAAAACATTATTCCATTTAAATTCAATTAGAGTATTGTACTTCTGAATACACAATTTTAGTATATTGTTGTCTTTTGTGATGCGTTATGCTTTAACGCTAAAAACATGGAAAAGGTTCAAGTATTTGTGAAGGATGAAAATTTTATTTTATTTGGCGCACTGATAGCAATGACCTGTGTATATGAGGCATGTGTGCTCTGAATCTATCAGTGTGTGTGTGTGTGTGTGTGTGTTTTGGGATTCCCACTGCGTTGTTTTGTTCTTAATTAAAAGCCAATAAATTGCCGTCCATCAGCACACAAGACTCATGCTGAGAAGTTGATGAAAACTTTGGCACTAATTACATCACAAAATTTGTCTCTCTCTCTCACTCTCTCTCTCTCTCTCTCTCTCACACACACACACACACACACACACACAGGATGTGCATTAAGTCTTGGTAGGTTTATGGATCATTTATTGGGCGGGTGGTATCATCGGAGTACTATGATGTTTGTTTTCGGCCTGTTGTAATCTTTTATTGATGCAAACGCTCTAATACATTAATTATTCATCAAACCGTTTCTGTCTGAATGAGGTTCTTCAGGAACGAGCAAACCTCTGGCTTTGAGTAGTAATGAACACAAGCTCTCATGGACTGATTGCACAGTTTCGCTCAGGAACACGATTTATTCTGATAATACACTGTGTTCTTTTGATTTTTAATGCACATTTACACACACACACACACACACACACACACACACACACACACATACACACACTTCTCAGTGTAAAGACCATCATTACCACTTCTCACACACCATCGTGGTGGAACACATGGATTCTGCTTTTATTTCCATGGAAGACACTCTCCGCCCCCATCCCCCCTGTGTGTGTGTGTGTGTGTGTGTGTGAGCGCTCAGACATGCCTGTTTCTAAGTTACCAGCTTCACTCTGCTGCCAGTTGAGTGTAATTCTGAAACACCTTTAAGCTTCAAAACATCTCGAGTGATTTGAGGGAAGGACAAGGTTTTACTGTGGTGATACCGTGGTACATTGGTGGTATCAGATGGTAATACCATGAACCTTTATAAAGATTCCCATATTCCTGTTAGTACGTATGGTTCTCTGAGAAACCAAAAAAGTGGTGTTACTGGCAAAAAATAGACTGGGTTTTTTCACATTTTTATATTTTATTATATATTCTATGTCTAATTTTATTATTATTTCTGTCGAAAAATATCTGCATATATATATATATATATATATATAATATATATATGCAGATATATATAATATATATATATATATCTGTATATATATATATATATCTATATATAGATATAATATACAGTATATATGGTGTTTAAATGGGTTTTTTATTGGTGTTAAATGATTATCATTTATCATATACTATGGAAATAAGATCATGGTAATGTCCATCACATTACATTTCAAAGTTGCATTGTTTTCCCATCTGACGTGCCATGGTACAAACGCAGTACTTTTACATGGCACTGTATCAAAACAAACAAACCCCGAAAGCATTATCATAATACCATATCTAAAAACATGCACTTACAAAAAAGCACTATTAATTACTCTGAAAATGTCATAGGCGACATAAAGTATGATATTTCCATGGTATTGGTATTTCCATGCTATTGTATCCAAATCATGCTATTACCATAGTAAAATGTAACAACCTTCAAATTACCATCCAAAAGATCATGATAATTCCATATTACTTTTTAGAAATTCGAATTTTTTTAGAAAACAGACCAAAATCTCTGTTTTTCGGCATTAACACACTTATGTGCGTCTGTTCTCTCATCAGATCACAAAGTCATAATCAAAAGTGAAAAGAACGACACCTGGTAATGGAGTCCACCTGAAGTCTGGCATCTCTCTTCATTCTCAACAGCATTAAAGGAGCGATCCATGTGGGAAATACTAGTTGCTTTCCTTCTTTATCAGAAACAGCAGTCGCCACTCACCTCCGTTTCCCTGCGAGGGGAATCCCTCAGAAAGAAATCCCTTCTGTCCTCCTCCTTGCGCTCTCTCTCTCTCTCTCTCTCTCTCTCTCTCTCTCTCTCTCTCTCTCTCTCTTCGGTCTGTGTCAGTTTGTCTTTTGTTGCTCCTCAAACTCTTTTTCAGCACGCTGGGTGACCGTCAATGTGGAGTTCATCCTGATCCTGCAGGGGTCCTGGATGTGTCCGTCAAAAACCAGAGAAGAGCCAAAGCTGAAGACCTCACCAGTGAATCCAGGAGCTCTGAATGAGAGAGAGAATGAGAGAGAGAGAGAGAGAGAGAGAGAGAGAGAGAGCACAATGTGAGAAAGGAGGGAGGGGAAGATAAAGCTCCCATGAGAGAGAGAGAGAGAGAGGAGGAGGAGGTTGTGTGAAGAGAATTATGTTTGTGTGTTTGTGTGTTTGTGTGTGTGTGTGTGTGTGTGTGTGTGTGTGTGTGCAGGCATGCAGTGGCCCCATAAAAAATTTGGACAAAAGAGTAACTGAGTGTCACTGTATTAGATAAAGCAAGTGTCATTATTTAGGATTAAGACGGCTGTTTCTCAGAAGGATGTTTGAAAAGATAAAACAATAGATCTAGTATTGAAGAAACTAGTCTGGGGTAAATCTCTCAAAAACACAAAGTAATAAATTATATTTTTTAGCATATAAATAAAAGAGAGCTTATTTTAGGATCATGAATGATTTTCGGATTAAAGACAATTTTTATGGTTAAGGACCAACACATTTCTCAATATGTACAGTGCATCCATGTTTGACCCTTTTTTTGTAATTCTAATATTCAAATTTTTTTGTTAAATCCTTATTACCATAATCTTTTTTATTATTAATAATTTACTTCGATGTAGTGATTTAATATTTTTAAAAGCATCCTTTAGTCTAAATTTTTTTTTTTTTTTTCAGTGTGGATATCTTAATTGTAAAAAAAATTCTTATTTTACTCTTTTCATTTATATTTGATCTTCTATTTAATTTAATGCAATTGTAATGACCTCATTAGTTTAAAAGCTTATAAATGGACCAAAAAAAAAAGCATTTAAAAATTATATTATATTAAATTATATTATATTATATTATTAAACAGGAAATATGTTTATAAATGTTTTTTTATTATAATATATTATCATTTATTTTATATTTTTTATTTGATTATTATATGTATTTAATTTTAGACCCGGACTGTTTGATATTTTTTATCTAATGCAACTAAGGTCCTCATATAAATATACACACCCACACACAAAGTTTTATTTATCTTATCTATTTATATTATATTGTGCCCTTTTTTATAGGAGATATCCTAAGACAAACAAACCTGTGTGTGTGTGTGTGTGTGTCCTTTTTTCATTAGGCTTTAATCTAATTTACTGACACTCTTCATATGTGTCCTTTGTGTATTTGGGATCACGCAAGGTTACATCTCTTATTCAAATGCGCGCACACACACACACACGTGCTCGATAGTAGGTTTGACTGTCAAAGGATTTCATCCAGAATTAATGACTGAATTACTCTCATGCCCTGAGTGTCATTGAAAGTGTGTGTGTGTGTGTGGGTGTGTGTGTGTGTGTGACGGGGCTCTTTTTCGGTTCTAGTATAGTTATGATTAAATAAAATCCCTCTGTAGTGTGTCACATTAAACACTTTCAGCGGCTCTGAATTGCTGCAAGATTCGCTCTCTCACACACACATCTGCCCACAAAACAGTATTAAATCCGCGAACGCAAGAGCATATGGTACTGTCAGTAAACACACACCCTCACGATGAAAGGACACCAGGGCCAGTGTAGTCGAGGAACAACTGTCACTTTTGGTAAACAATCTCCTGCACATTAATTCAGCTGTGACCCGCCGGAAGAGTACATCACAGGTGTAGCGTCAGAGCCGCGAGGACAGATGATGTATACAAACACAAGTCCTCTAAACTTGCTTAAACATTTATTCCTGGGTGAGAGAAAACCACAAAATGAGCTCTCAAAGCAAAAAGCAGTCACTCGAGGACAGCTTACGCCTGCCACAGGAAATAAAGAAATTTAGGTCATCATGAGCGTTTTTTTTTTTTTAAACTTCTGAAATGCTGACGTTTCAGGCTGCCGTAATGACGGAAACATTGGAATTTGCTGAAAGGAATTGGGAAATATTGGATTTTGCCGTGAAATGCCACAAAATTAAATTACTTTCAGTTTGGAAACTGGAAGGTGAACCGTTCTAAACTAGATATATTCTAGTTTCATAATGTAAAAAGCTTATTTGTTGTTTAGATTTGAGTGATATTTCAAATTTAGGTCAAAGGTCACAAACGATGGTTCCAGTAGAACTCCAATGAATGACTTAATAGAACATCAAGAACTTTTTATTCTCTAAAGCTCCATATAACCTGGCCAAGAACCCATTTTTTTTCTTGAGATCTGTTTAATTCTTTTCCCGAACCTACAAAGAACATTTGAGGAAAGCTGCATATATAGACAAAGTAGACGTTTGGAGGCGATCTGAGGTTTATGGGTCTTCTGAACAGAGTTCTCTTGTTGTTTTCAGGACAGAGTGTACAAGCAGGATCAACTTACACAGTTTGAGCTGTTAAAGCGGACAGACTGTTCTGGATAGATGTGCCAAACCCTGATGTTCACCACCGCTCTACATCTCTTCAGTGGATCTGAGGGTTAGCCTTCTTAAGAAACATTTTTTGCATGGTTAAGGTTTTTACTTGGTTCTTTTTGAGATTGAAAATGTTTTTGACGATCTTGTGACTTCTTAAGGTCCGTGTAATGGTTAGTTTCATGAAGCACGAGAGATTAAAAAGCTCTTTGTGGACCTTTACACCTTTATTTTTTCAGCGTACAGTGAGGTCAGGTTTCAGTGATTGTGTTATCAGTTTTGCTCTTTTCCCGGCACCGTGCACACGTGAGAGTCAAGGGTCATGTGACCTTTGACCTCTGCCTGATGTGGTCTTCACATCACAGATCACCTGGAGACGGAGGTCATGTGGTTATTGTCTCTCTGTTAATAGCGTAATAAAATAATTGGGCAAGTTTGTAACCTCTGCTGAAAATCTGCTACCGTCTCGACAGCTTTTCATTTTGCTCTGATATTCTCATTTCTATGGCTCCCTCCTTCAATATTTGTCTGTGGATTTTATGGTATAAAACACTTGAGATGTCATTATTGCTTTGGACGTTTAATTATACTGTATCTCAAATGATGTTTGCTCATAATGTCCTCTCTCTGGTGTATCCTATAGTTTCATGGAGTTTGCAGACGCATGCAAGCGAAGGCTAGATTACAGTGTAGGTAAGTGATTCATTTTCAGTTCATTCATACGACTCGCTTGAATATATATATATATATATATATATATATATATATATATATATACACACACACACACAGTGGAATATTTAGTTCAATTGTCAGAGTTTACGCTAATTTATTCGTTGTTTTGAATACATTTTCCACATATTTTCAAAGTCAGTCTTTGAAAAAAAATTCATAATTGAGATTTTTATTTATTTATACCACTAAATTGATCAAAAGTCATCAAAATGTATCAAAATATCAACCATTTATAATGTTATAGAAGATTTCTATTTCAAATAAATGCTGTTGTTTTCAACTTTATAAAAAAAATCTGTTCATCAACTATTTTCAACATTAATAATAAATGTTTCTTAAGTATCAAATCATCCTATTAGAATGATTTCTGAAGGATCATGTGACACTGAAGACTGGAGTAATGATGCTGAAAATTCAGCTTTGATCACAGGAATAAATTACATTTTTACATATCTTTAAACAGAAAACAGTTATTGTAAATTGTAATAATATTATGGTCAGTTTCATGACTTTGATATTTTTGATCAAATAAATGCAACCTTGGTGAGACTTCTTTCAAAAACATAAAAAAAATTATGTTAACGAACCCAATCTTTTGAACAGTAGTGTGTGTGTGTGTGTCTGTGTTATTTTAAACACTTAAATTTAGTTACATTTTGTTAGCTCACATTAACTACTTGTTTAAATGGAAGCTCGACCGTAGCGAAGTTAAATAATGAGCTTGTAGCTTTCCCAGCACTGTACTCGTCTCTCTCTCGTTCTCTCTTTTTTTTTATCTGACAATTCATTACACAGATGATAGTTCTCCACATGGCGGCGGCTCCCACAAGGAACACTACCTCTCTAATTTAACTTGCAGAAACAGAAATCAAAGAGCCGCTATGAAACAAATTAGAGTACATTTGAACCTCCGACTGAATGGCGATGAATAAATCAGCAATAAATGCAGAAAACACATTCTGAGTCCACCAAGGAGAACTTTAGAGCTCGTTGGCTGTAATATAATCGGTGTGAAAACAGCGCTCGAAACGTCACTGCCGGGATCAATTCTGCTCTTTGCCCAAACAATTATGGATTTTTCTTTAGCACATAAAATGCACGGATCCCAACACATCAATACCCGTGGGCTTCAGACGCGAGAGAAGTAGTTATGGGAGAAGGTGATCGGCTCATTACCTACAGGGTTAAAGGTCAACTCTTGGACTCCGGGGAGTGTTTTTGAATGTCATCTGTAATTCAGAGGCATCGTTCTTTCCCTGTTTCTCTCTGGGGAAACGCCAGATTAGCCTGGAGGTTCATTTTGAAATAAGAAATAAAAAAGCACGTCCAAGTTCATTGTATTGCAGATCTTATTGGCGGTGGGGTGGGACGTCCTGTGCCGATAAATTCAATACACCTGGTACTCTGGCTTTAGTTTTGGCCCGGGTTTTTCTTGTGATTCCTAAAATGCTGTTTCACATCAGTTCTATATCAATAATTCTCGCACATGAAGCTTTAAATCACTCATATCCTGGGCTGATTTCACCACTCGCCATTTGATCAGTTTTTGTGGCCTGGATTGAGTCCCGTAAGCCTCTGAAGGATCAATCTCAGTCCTGATGGATGAGGTGAGCCTGTGATTTTAGCAGAGCCCTAACCTTGGTGCGGCCCGCAGACTGTACAGCACAAGTGCTCACACGTGTCATTGGGATCATATGTCATACCAGTCGTGTCCTGAAACTGATCATTTGGAGCACTGGGAGAAAGAACAAGCTGGAAGACTGATTAGAATCTATAATATCGTAGAGATTTAATATCATATAATTCTATTTATATTTTTATATAATCTATAATATCATAGAGATATAATGTAATATAATTCTATTTATATTTGTGTATATTTTACATATTCAATTGATGTATAATAGTATACTTAAAGTAGAAAGTGTAATAGTATAATTTTTTTTACTAAAACTATGATAATAATAATAATAATTTATTATGATATATACTGTGTATATATATATATATATATATATATATGATTTTTTATATATAGTAATAAATAAATACTTAAATATTATTGTTACTATTATTATTATATGAAATGTAATTACAAATACATTTGTCAAAAATAACTGATTTTATATTATTTTGTCTATTTAATATAGAAAATATTAACTTTTTGTAAATAATACATTTAAAGTTACTTATTATGTAAAAGTATATGAATGTTAGAATTTTTGTATATTTAGTATATATAGTAGTAAATAAATACATAATCAAATTATTATAATAATAATAATAATAAAATTACAAAATAATTTTGTAAAAATCAGTTTTTTTCTATTTTAATATAGAATCTATTAAATTATATTTAAAACTAATTATATAACAGTAAATGAATGACATTATTATTATTATTTTTATTATTGTTATTATTATTATTTTTTATATATATACTGTATGTTTTATAAGGCTTTTAGATGTGGGATTTTCAATCCGGCTCAATTAAATTTATACTGCATTTCCTGCTAAAATCAGCACAGGAGAAAAATGCGAAAACCGTCCTCGGATTCCGACTGGACGATGAATCTTCTGACATTTCATTAAATCATGACGTTTAAACATCTTTGAAGGCTGTTTGCTCTAATGAGAATGATTATGTATCTGGCAGATGCTTTGTGATGATCAGGCTGAGTTGTTGAGGGTAATCTCTGAAGCCGCTGCATATTATTATCACACAGAGAGGTTTTATTTAGATGTTATTTGGTTCTCATTGGGGAAGCTTCCAGTGGGATCTGTATATACAGCATGCGAGACGTTCAGGACTGTGTATTCCTGTTCTAGCTGTCAATCAAATCTGAAAGAGGAAAGGAATTTATCCCATCCGGAGCCTCATGAGGAATATCGGCTTCTCAGTCTGAATAATCATGCAGTTTGTGTTTGTTTCTACAGACTTTCTTTCTGGAAGCAACAGAGCCTGTGCAGGACCAGCTTCTCAATCGGCACAGTAAATGAGTTTTCTTCATGGAGAGCCCACCTTGAGCTCTGAGTTTTGTGTCAAACTCTTACACAACTGTTCTCTGGTGTCCTCAACTAAGTTTCATGAGCTTCTGTGTTTCAGATCAGTGATTCACATGGCTTCTGCAACTCTAGAGAAAACTCTACAGAATTGGACCGTAATCGAAGAAGTTTCACCCATCCTCGTAAGTTTAAATCATTTAATGTAATAATATCCCAAAGAAATATTGTTGTACCAATATGTATGTTTGAAATGCAAAGATTTATATATTTATATATTTATAAAAAATTTTTTGTATTAAAACAATTTAAATTTCAATATTATATATATTATTCATCATACACACATATAGGCATAAATATATATTTTTTTCAATGATATATAAAGTGTATTATATACCAGTGTATTCAATTATCAGACTTTTGAATAATTATGTTAAAAAATATTTATTCTTTATTCAATATTAGAATGATTAGAATATATAGAATGATTATTTTTATATAATTATTCAAAAGTCGGATTATTTTTCCTAATAGTTAATAATTGGTTGCAACATCTTTGATTCAAGTCAAGTAAATTGATTTCTATAGTACATTTAAAAGAAACAGAGTTGCACCAAAGTGCTGTAAAACATTCAGCGTTTAAAAGGAATGCATAAACGCATATTTTACATCCATTCTGTGAAATTCTACAGGTTTTCTTACAAAATCAGGGCAAAAAGTATTAAAGAAGTTCAATTCATAACGTGCAATGTTTACTGTAATGTTAACTGCTAATTTCATGCCCTGAGAAACTTTTATCAGTGTACAGGGTTTGACTTTGCATGCAGAATCTTCTGCAAAACTCCTCAGGCCTCATTTGCATTGATAACTGCGGAAACATGTAAATTAGATCCGCCCTAAAACCCAGACACTGACGCTCCTCCTGAAAAAAGAGTGAAAACATCGGATGTAAGAGAATATTGCTGTTTTCATCTCTTTATTTGTGGCGTCTGCATATCTCGATTATATGTGCAGACGTCACGGAAACGAAGAGAAAATCAATTTTACAGATTTATCACCGACCTCCCGCTCAGAGACACCTGCTCACGACAGACAAACATGACCTTCGTTTGGACGGCACTCGGTTTCGGCTTTATACTGCAAATTTTAGATTTGCGCTGACAGTTTTCTCTTTCATGCCTCAGGACACTGGTAGAGTTTGAACTTGTTTAAATCATGTCCTGAAATGTTTATTAGTATTGAAATATTCAGACTTTGGTATCTTCACTGATCTTCTCTGTAAACAATTATATGATCAATAAGTTGTGACAATATATGTTTTTGCATTGCTTTAACTCAATTCAATTCAAGTCAGTTTAATGTAATTTAAGTTGAAATCTTAGTAGATTGTACTTTTTTTACGGTATTGTAAACAGACAGTATGTGTTTTTTTAGAAATCAAATTGTGCTCAGATACGCTAAGATATAGGAGACCTAAATATGAACAAACATTTATCATCATATTCCTCAAAACCAAATGATCTGAGCTGCTATTTACTGTACATTCATTTTATAGACTTATCAGCAGTTTTGTCATTTGTTTCTCACATTTAATGTCATTGCTGTCTTTTGAGAAACAAACTCTGATATAAAATATTTTTGTTCTGGATATATGAAATGAATACATGAAATGAATACAAGGACATTTGTGAGAAATTAATATTTAAACCTTAAACAAAGTATTATTTTTTTTTTTTTTGACTTGTTTAGAATTATGGGTCAGCTGTCAGCCCTTTTTTTATTCTATGTAGTGTTTACAAAAAAAAAAAAAAAAAAAAGCTATTTGTGCCAAAAAAAGTGTCCTCAGGGTTATACAAACTGTCCCTGGTCACTCGACACTCGCATGCCTGTCACATCTGTCTGTCATGCCCTGGAACTCATTTCTCATCTCTGTGTGTGTGTGTGTGTGTGTGTGTGTGTGTGTGTACACAGGTGCACAGTGGTAGGGTGAAGAGAAGCTCTAGCAAGAAACACGATTTGATTTGTCATCCGTGCCCAGAGGGAACACACACACACACACACACACACACACACTGTTTATGCCATCCATTACCCCACAATCAAAATTACATACATACTGCTTTCCAAGAGACATGAACGCTCCTGACAGAAGTGTCGGTATGACATATCTTTGAGCTGAAATGCTGTTCTGTATCTTAAAGAGACCCAGAGAAAAATGTATTATTGTGTAGAGGTTTCTTTTTTCTTAGCTCAGTTTTTCTCAGGAGTTTATCTTAAAATTTAGTGAAACACACAAATGTGATGTTCATCTAAAGTCATTTTTGATTATTAGTATGATTGAATTGGATCATCGAAGGTCAGCAGACATTGGTTAAAATGATATTAAATACATAAAGTATATTTGTGTTATTTAACATATTTAACAGATTTGCGTAATATTCTGAGTTTGCATTTCACTGTTTTTATCCATTTTGAGGAACATTGAATCTGTTTTTGTGCAAGTGAGATGAGTAAATGCATGCTCACATATAGAACTACAATGACACACCGCAAATCCCACTCTCAATGAGAAATTGTAGCGCAACGCAACTAAATCCATACGCAACGGGAAATCCGGGGGCGCCGGGGGCTTGAGACAGGTCTGTGCCAAGAGCTCGACTGCCTCATAATCTGACCCTGCTAGAGAGCTATAAAAGCTGCTCAGATCATTTAATGAGAATGTTTGAGTTTATAATGACATTCATACCTCAAATATGAATTTTGGGTTCATATTGAGAGACTTTTGATTGCAGACTGTATCTTGGCAAATCTTGGCATATTTGAGACATTGAGATTTTTCACACTCTAAATGAGACACTAGAGATTAGGGTCTATTTCTCTGGAAACTTAATTAGATGTCTCCATTTACTCTAGTTATTAATCTTATTGTTATCTACCAGAAACAATTAAAAATGTAATTTGTATGATTTTACTTTTCTTTCCTTTAAGCCTTTCTCGTATTTCCATATTTCATAAAAACACAGTATTTCTTTGCATGAATTAAGTTTCTTGGATGAATTATCCACCATCTTTAAGACCACCGGGTCTTCATTTTATATATCTGCCCATGTTTCCTTTTGAGTGTCCATCCATGTGATGAAACGATCCTTGTGTGTGTTACATGGAGATCCGTGTCTCCCAGCGCTTGCGGATTGGCCGCACAGAAATAATTCTATTCTGGGAGAATGGAAGCTTTGATCTTAATAATAGGAATGTTTGATGTCTGTGTGATGGTTCATCAGAGCAGGCTAGTTGCCATGGCTAACCTGACGTCAGAGAGGCCAGAAAGTACGTTCTCTCGCTTGCTGTTATTTTGAGCTCATTGTTCTCCTCACTGGGTAATTGTGTGGTTATAGCCGCTGATCACAGCTGGACTGGACCCCAAGGCTCGAGTGGAGAGACTGGTTGAACTGAGGTGAGGGGGGCATGGGGTGTAAGGTGTGAGGAGATACTGGGGTTGCGGGGGTGACGAGATACAGCTTTGGTGGAGATAGATCGATTCAACAGCGGGCCAAAGACATAGCCTTGTGGGACCTCATAGGATTCAGGCTGAGTCACCAATCCTGACAGCTTGGCATAACCCTGATTCAAAGCAACCAATGATGACTTGATTATACAACACTGCTGATGTATCTGAAGTTTTCCTGTTGTGGCTGACAAGTGAGAAACTATCAGTATAAGATTTTCAAAAGATTACTTTCTTTGAGAAGATTGAGATCAGTTGCATTTGTCCCTAATCAAATAGGGTGTGAATTCATTTCCACAATATTCACATGATGCTGCAATAGATTTGTGCAATGATCTTGTTCAGTTTGTATTACTAGAAGAGAGTTAGAAGAGTTGTTTGAGGTAAAATGAGTTCTGTGTTGAATATTACTTGAAGAAACTTTTTTTTCACATTTTCTTCTATAATGGAAATGACACACCTCAAATGTGAATCTTGAAACCATAATGTGTTTAGAAATGTTTTTAAAACAGCTTTCTCAATAAGGGCTGACACCAAAGGATGCAAATTTTCGTGCTTGACAAATTTGATAATAATTGTAGGCCTTAAGCTGCAGTCACAATAAAGAATTTTTATGTGCAAAAAAGTTAATTGTCAATAGAATGGAGATGCATGAAGCTCTTCTTACACACATCTCTTTCACGTGTGACCAACATGAACACGAGCGAAATGTGAGGAATTTTTTCAGTGCGGATTCCTATTGTAATTACTTGATTTCATCTGCAAAATTTCACCAGTAGCAGTAAATGTGACAGCACCCTTACGTAGCAACTTTATCCAAAGGCTTTGTTTTTCTCATAAATCAAAAACTACTATTGTAAACAACCATTTGATGTTCCTGAAGACTACCCATGGTGAATTAGCCTGCCGGGTTGACCTAAAAATTGACGTGATGAATGAATATCTCCATTACAGGGACAGTTTGCCTGGAGCAACCTAGAGTTAAGTGCTTTGCTCGAGGGCACGATAGAGGTGGTTCATGGTTCACCTCTTGCGGGGATCAAACAGCGACTTTGAGGTAACCAGCCCCGAGCGCTGAACCTCTACACCAAAGTCTCTTAAGGGATTCACTAGGTTTTGTTTTCTTGATTGTTTTTATTTTAGGAAACTGCTCTTTTACTTTGGGAAGCAGAAGACCGGTGAATATTCCACGAGGAGCAATCTATGAGCTATAGCCATTGTACCCTTAAAGTCCCCATGAAATCAAAACTGAAGACTATAAGCTAGTGTGCTCCAAAACAATGACATTTAGACATTCAGAAGGTATAATTAAGTATTTAAAACTTACAGTCTCTCACTTCTGCCAATATGGATCAATGATTTTAATGACGTCACTCTTAACTTAAGCTTCTCATCAGATTTTCTGCCCAATCAAATGCTTTCTAGAATCTGAAGCCCCGCCTCCTACATTTCAAACAGATGCTGAAGCTGCGGCTGAAATCAATCACTTGTTCACAGATTTGCTATTTTCTACATGGTGAATGACACATGCGCTATATAGGGGATAGGGAATGATTCAGACTGTGTAAATATATACGATTGTAGTCTGGTTTCACGTTAGGGTCACGCAAACACACGAAGAGAGACACAATACGACAGCGCAGAGCGGATCGCATGTGCGAGTCGTCCTGACCACAAAACATTTCGGACCCAATTGAATTCTGCACAGAATGCTGTATTTTAAAGCGATATGGAGGAGATTAGGAGGAAACTGCGGCTTTATCAAGCTCAACAGCTCTGGCCCAGCCGTGATATAAATGAAACACAATTGGCTATTTAAAAAAAGGTGAGGAGCTGTTTGAATTTTCCCATCCCGTCTTCCTGTTTCAGTGGAATTACGTCAACACATTGAATAATACTGTGTGTTTCAAGGCTCTTCAGTGGGCTTTTTAGCAAGGAACCTGGGTCGTTTTAGCTGAAAGTGCTGACTATTTAATGTGTTTTAAAACCACTTGAGTCTTGAGTCATGAGTCATTCTGCCTTGATCAGAAATTCCTGGCATGATGTAACAGGTGCACAGACACTGGGCTGACGTGTGCTGGCTCCCATATAGCACTGACCAAAGGGACTTCTTGTAAAACTGTGTAGGAAACTTAGAAGCGAAGACCAGAAGACTAGGAGACTTTGTTGTATCTTCACAGGATTCTTTATTGAGAACACGAGCTGTCGGGACTGCAGTCATCAAGTCTTGAGTTCGCAAACTTTACATGGTATCTTATAGGCATTCAGTGGGCAGTCCTTAAAGGTGCTGACCTTACACAGAGCCTTAGAGATGACCACTAAATCTAATCATCTAAAGACAATAGAGGCAATTAACATCACATGGTCACAGGAACTAAGACTAAACATTCACACATAGTTCAACTCTCAGTAGGAAGATCACAATATTTAGACAGCTGACTTACATCTAACTTGTATAAAAGAGGAGAGAACTTGATTAGAAGAGAAAAAACACAAATGGTTAGTTGGTCTTTTAATCCCCACAGCTGTCAGAGTTTGAGGACGCAAACTCTATCTTTTTGCCTCCATGCAATGGAAATTCAGGCATCAATTAATCCTGAAATAATCCGAAAGGCGAGGCTCAAGCAGTGCGACTGACTTTTAACAGACAACACCTTTTTTCTTGTTATTTTACCGGTGGCACACTGTAGCATCAGCTAAGAGAAAACTTATGGAGATCTGAGACTAAGAAGAACATTTAAAGGAATAGTTCTTCCAAAAAATCCAAATCATTTGTTCACTCTCATGTTGTTCAAAACCATATGACTTTCTTTCTTCAGTGAAACTTAGGCGTTTAGCACGTTTGAGCTTTTCATACGATGAAATTACACTCTTCAAAATATATTTATTGGCATAAATCTTTAATTTACTCCATGAAAACTTTCCATCACACAAAAGGTTCTTTAAAGTGGAAAAAGGTTCTTTAGATTATTATTATTATTTTAAAAAATGGCTCTTTTAAACTGAAAAGGTTGTTTATGGAACCAAAACATGACGGTTCTATGGAAAAACAAACAAACATTTGTCTATTGTAGATGGTGATTTATATTCTCCAAAAAGGCAAATAAAACTGTCATAAAGGTATAGTCCATGCAACTTTTGCACTAAACTTTTGCATTTCAAATCTCAGGGGATTGAAAAAACCTTCAAGCAAAACCAGTACAAAACCGCAGCTTTGGATAAAGCAGGGAACCAGAACACACACACTCACTCTCTCTCTCTCTCTCTCTCTCGTGTTCATTATTTTAGCAGTCCTTTTCTATCTGAACCCCTTTTGGAAGAGCAGGAAAGTGAGAGAGTGTGATCGCATCTCTCCATCCTGGCATAAATCCTTATTAATTATGCTAAAATGACCAGGGATCCTAAAGGGAAGAGAGAGAGAAACAGAAAGTGGTTCAAAGCACAGTGGAAATCTGAACCAGCTGTGCAAGCTTCATTCTTCATGTCGTAAAAAGTATTTTTTATATTTTCATTCTTAATAACTGGGCTCGGTGCCTTTTAGTCATTTGCAAATACGCGCACAGACATTGATGTTATCAGCAAACAAACATTCAAGTTTAGGAAGAGAAAACCTTAAACAGAGCACCTAAACAATTATAGGACATCTTTTACGGGGGTTAGAGAGAGTTTAAAACAGGCTGATCTTGAACAGTCGTCAAAACACATTCATTTAGCGGCAATGCCGAAATTGGACGGGGGTGAATTTGGGAAAAACAATGAATGGGTGAACTTTAAAAAACACGCTCGGGTCACATTTAACCCCAAAAAGCAAAAGAGAAAAGAATAATTTCTTTAGCATTTTTTAAAAAATGATTTAGGACCTAAATCATAGGTGTGTGTGTGTGTGTGTGTGTAATTACTGTAATAGCATGCATTTTATATAAAAATTAAAAAACAAAAACAAAAAAGTAATTGCTATTAATTGTCCAGTAATTGCTATTATTCTGTGATTTGTATCACTAAAATATATTGTATTGGAATTATATAGCCTACATTTATATTATATTATTATTATTAAATGTATTGTTACTGTGTACGTGTGTGTGTGTGTCTCAAATACAAGAATATGGAAAAGTGCTTTAATGTCACCCTAATGGTCTTTAAAAACAGACTTGATCTTTTATGTACAACATAATTTTGATTTTGTGGTGAAATGTGATCTGAACATGTTCTGGAGGTGTTTGGTGAGGTTATTCAGATAGAGGGCATTTCAAAGGAAATCCTACTTCTCCGTTTCTGCTGAATTAAAACATATAATGGTATATTTGGACTTTCCAGCCTGACACTTGGTGATAAAACGCATCCCCTCCTCCATGATAAGTCCTGTCTGTTTCCATAGCAACCTCGCTGCTATCAGCTGGCAGAGACCCAGAGTAGATCCGTAAGTTTGGGGGAATACTTCTGCTCTTCTAAACTACATGCTTCCAGATCTGTCCAACGAAGAGCTGAAACCAGTGAAGCTTTGAAGAGAAAGAGCAGGGAAAATGCTCGTGGCGGCTTGTTCTTGATCGAGAGACCAATATCATCCCGACAGGCCACGCTGAGCATCGTCCATCTGGACCGGTCACTGCCCAAATCAGACATAAGGAGAGAAAGCGAGAGTTTTAGCTGATATAAAGACTGTTAAACCGTTAGCATCCGCCAAACACCCACTCTGAGGCGTTGTGGATCTGCCATTACTCATTTTACAGTCACAGTGACGTCTCTTTGAAGTGCGTTTATCGGCAGGATGAATATTCCTGCTGTCTCACTCGTGTGTTTGTTCTTCAGCGTGTGATGATGATGATGATGATGATGATGATGATGATGATGATGATGGTGATGATGATGATGATGGTGATGGTGATGGTGATGATGATGATGGTGATGATGATGATGGTGGTGGTGATGATGATGATGATGATGATGATGATGATGATGATGATGTCGACGGGATGGGACTGAGATATTTAGATGTCCATGACAAATATTAGCCCTACATGTTCTCTGAACATACAGCCTGATGAATAAGCCTTGTTGATCTGATAGTGAGATCATAACAGGACTCTTATGATTCATCACAGGAAAACAATAACAAGAAGTGTTATTGAAGCAACCATCCTATAGCCACATTTTGTTTCATTTTCAGAAGAAAAAAAATCTCATTAGCAAATATAATTCTAACACCTCAAAAAACACACCACTACAAAATTAACACATACAATATTAATATTTGCCCAACGTTAATAAATATATAGATTTATCATCTGAAGCAATTACAAGAGGTTTCAAAATAAAGAACCAAACCATTTTAAAGATATAAAATGATGAAGAATATGATGATGCAAATTATCAGGGTAATTAAAATGTACACATTTGAAAATAAAAGTGCAACCAGTGAAGATGCCTTCTAATATCGAGTGGAGACATTGGAGTAAATCATAATACAATGGTGTGTATCAAATGAACATCCAACAACGAATCTGTACAATTCACTGAAAGCTGTAGTAAGTGGCAAAACATTAGTCATCGATGCACTTTGATAAACTATACATGCATAATCAAAAAGGGTAATATAATTTGCAAAGCAATTTTTTTTCGAACATTAAATGTAAAACTTTTTTCCGATGGATACAATACACTGGTTCCAAACTGAATCGAAGTATATGGTCAATGTGAGGTTTAAAAGTACGTTCGGCAGCCTTAAGCCCAAATATTTCATTTGATCTACTCCATGCAAGGATGTGCCATCGTTACACATTATTGTTAGATTATTAGATTTTAATTTAAAAATACACTTTAATTTATAGTTAACATACACTGGTATGAGATTTACCTTTATTAATAAATTAAGATAATTTCACTATTAACTTGGGTCACCCTGCTTGGCAACACCCTAGAAACCACCCAGAACCCCCTAGCAACTGCATAGCAACACTTTGGCAACCACCTACACCTAGTCCTCTCTTAACTCATGATATTTCCCTATCCTGATCTTCACCTGCTATTTCTGAGGGGTTTCCATGGAAACAGGCATGTAGCGGGAACTCATGGCATTGTTGGAAGACGGCTCACATGAAGAGCTGAGGACTTCCTCCCTCTCTCTCTCTCTCTCTCTCTCTCCCTATCTCTCTTTCTCTCTCTCTCCCTCCCCCCCGTCTCTGTCTCTCTCTCTCTCTCTCCTCGTCTCTCTCTCTCTCCCCCCATCTCTCTCTCTCTGTCTCTCTCTCGGATGCACAATATCAAAAGAGTCCTGAACGATTACTGACGGCTTCCCTGCTCGCTGTTGTCCTAAACTCAGCTCTGATATCTACAACAGATGTTTGATGCTGTGATAACGACATCAGTTTTGCTGCTATTGCACATGATGTGTTTGTTTTCCTGCAAACTCACCACATCAATATTCTTAAGTACATCTTTAGTGCCTCTTCTGTAGCATTTAAAATACATGTATGTTTAGTTTAGTAACGACATTAATTGTTGCTTTTGCTCCTGTTTTGATGGAGACATTATGGGTTGCTCACACAGTAAACCGTGAAGCATGCGCTCCGTCCGGTTATTGTCATTAATATCCTTTGCATTCAATTCTGAAGTAATCTTCTGTTAAGAACATTGTGTTTTTGCAGGGGAACGACTCATTTCTAATTTCCTATCATCATGGGATTCCATGAGAGATTGAAGATGTGCTCAACTTTCTTTGGTTACATCTCTGGCTGTTTACGACAGAAAGACGAAGCGCAGCGAGAGCGCGTGGAACAATAGTGACAGATGGGGGACTGGTTTTACTCACACACACACACACACATTTTGGTGCGACAGCATTATGAGGACTCTCAGGCGTAATGGTTTTTATACTGTACAAACTATATATTCTGTCCCCTTACACTGCCCCTATCCCTAAACCTACCCATCACAGGAGACATGCTGCATTTAAATTTTTTTAATAAAACATTGTTTTTTATGTTTTTTAAGCCATTTGATTTATGAGGACTTTTGAAATGTCCTCATAAACCACCCATAAGTTGTAATACCAGTGTAATACACGTCATTATACAAATTTGTACAACATTATACAATATACACACACACACAATAAATCATTAAAATTAAATAAAAAAGTTTAATTGTAAATATAATTAAATTGAATGAATTATACAAAATATGACACACACACACACACACTCACACACACACAGACCACGTGTAAGTTGTAATACCAGTGTAATATGCATGTCATTATACACATTTGTGTCCTCATAAATCACATAAACAAGAGCACACACACACACACACACACGTGTGTGTATATATATATATATTTATATACATACTGTATATATAATATAAAAAACAAATGTATGTATATCATATAATATTTTTACATGTGTATAAATATGTATGTACTGTAAATATTATTAATTGAAAAAATGGCAGCACACAACGTATTGTGTAACTTCTTACATTTCATTTAATAAAGTCATTTAATATGACATTGAAATAACTGTGTTGTTTCATAACTATACACATTCACATGTTATTTCAAAGATTTTTATTTTTAATGTCTGCTAAATGTCTATACTAAAACACAATCAATACATCACATAGACCATTTATTTTCAAAACCTTTAAAGATGGTGTTAAAAATATGAGCGTAAATCTGCTTCTCAAAACTGGGATGACATGGTAACTTACAATGAGATCCTCAATAATCATTAGCCTATAATATTTAAGCATTTGCAAAACTGACATCACAATCAGTCCGTCTGACTCTTCACTTTTGTAAACAAAGCAATGCACGTTTAAAGCTGTTATAGTGTTCGTGTGTGTTCTGTATCTTCCTTCAGGAAGACAAAGATGGACCGGTTTAACATTCCTCTACACTCCTGAGGAAACACATTTAAAGGGCAGCCAGGAAGGAAATGTGTCTCCTCGTAGAAAATGCATAATGATGTTTCAGGCCTGATACCTTGTAGAAAAGACTGGAGAGAGGGGAATAGTAGAAGATAAGGATGCTTTCTGGAGAATAGATGTGATTAGAAATGTAACCGATGGGCCAATGAGTCTTAAAGGTTGGGATTACATGTCCTTTCTTTTTGGTACCAAGTCTTTAATAGCATTTCTCTCTAACACAAACTTTCTCTCACTCTGTTTTACAGATGATATGGGCTCAGCAAGACCTCTGCTCTCTAAATGCCACGCGGGCCCCTGTCGTGAGCTTGATAATGGCTTTCCCAGGTGCACAATACAGACCGGGCCCCGACCTCCTCGACACCGCAGACTCAGTAAATGGCCCTCAGAGTCCAGCTCAAAGGTTCAGCGCTGCTTTTAGCATCTAGTTAGCATCTCTTTGTGTTTCCTCAATGGACATCAGAAATGTGACCCACAGATATAATAAACTCTTGTGCAGATCTTACCTGGTCACCATGACCCTCACAAAAACACATTATTACTATAGTTTCCATCAAAATACCAGTTATTGGATATTAATATATCCAGATATTGGTTATTGGACCAGTTAACACAAGTTATGATGGTGTCAAATTTGTAATTTTCTTCTAGCCACTGGTGTCATCAAAAAGGAAATTAGTTCTAGCCATCTGAAACCGCTCAAAGAGCCGTATTCAATAACTATGTTTTTATTTTTTATATCAAGGGCCGAATTATTTGAATATTCATAATATATCAGCATCTTAGTTGCACTAATCATTTGTTCATTTCAACTAATTGATTCACTGATTCTTTTCCATCATCACTCAAAAACGTTAACAATTTTCCATAAACACGTTTTAGTAAAAATGTACGAATAAGTAAACATGTCTGTTTATATTGGTGAAAATAAATGAATGATTCAGCATTGTCCTTTCATTTAAAGAACATTGTGTTTTTCACCAGTGGAAACATGCATTTATTTTTAGTTGTTTACTGTGTTTTTCTTGTATTAGTCCATTAATCTAATTGGCTTCAATGATTTTTTGGCTCAGAATTATGGTTCCTGGGAAAAAAAACAACCTTTTTAAGCAACTGAGAAAATAGAAAATACCCTGCGGTGACATTCAATATTATATTATATTATATTATTATATTCATTTATTTTAAATGCATTTGATTTTTATTTATTAATTGTTTGCATTTATTTATGCATGTATTCATTCATTTTATATGCATTTTTTATTTATTTATTTTATGTGCATCTGTTTCTATTTTTATTTATGTATTCATTATATGCATTTTATTTATTTTTATGTGCATTTGTTTATATATATATATATATATATATATATATATATTGTGACGGGCCATTGACCATTTATGCTGCCTCGTTCCCTCCTTTGTCATGACCTTTGAGCCAGGTTGTGACAATATATATATATATATATATATATATATGTGTATATATATATATATATATATATATATATATATATATATGCATGCATGCATTTATTTATACATTTATTCATTTAATCTGTTAATTTTCCATTGTGCATTTTCATTTTTCATGTGTGCACTGGCTTATTAATTATTTAACTTTATTTATGTTATTTAATTATGTTTTTTTTAGGTGGAAACTAGTTGCATTGACCAGTAACACTTTTACATTTATCAGTAACATTTACTAATACATGTATCTGTTCATATTACTTAATGTAACCTGAAGTAACAAAGTTTGACCTTTTTTTTTGTAAGTAGAGTCTATAAAACCGAAGATGTGCCAGTCAAACAATCTTCTGCATGATCCTCTTCGCTTTTCTTCATCATATTGAAATATCTGATTGCCTGAGGTCGGAGTCGAACAGTTGTTAATGTGAAAACAACCACAGTCCTATAATATTCCATGGGTAATTTATTGAAATAAGTGAGCAGCCAGAGTCCCGTCGTAGGCATCATGAAGAATCCAGAACTGTCGGCTAATATGGAGATTATGTGCCATCTTTGACATTTGTGCTCCATTTTCAATGGAACAGCGCTCATTATCGGAGCAATTACGCTCGTTTTAGCACCTAATCATGTGGCAGAGGAATTAGCAACGATAGCAAAGAAAGCGCATTTCACGGTTTGGCTTTTATATAAGCAGAATTACTGCAAGGGCCATCAGGGGAACCTCTCTCTTCAGCACAAATATTATGTAATTCAGACAACAGGGAAGTCTCCGGCAGAAGTTTGTGAGGTTTTGACAGAGATGATCCAAAATAGCTGTTGTTAAGACGACACCGGAGCAAAAAGCAGTAACCCCTCATTCAGGAAATAAATTGAGTGATTTGAGGATGCTTCTGAAGACTGAATGAAAAGGACACGAGCTATTACGCTGCGGTTTGAACGAAAAGCCAAACTTTTTAGGAGCTGCTCACACGCTGACATTTGCTGGGAAATTGAAAGGCATTTTGCTGGCAGAGAGTGACCTTTGAGCGAGATGTGAATTATCTCCCACACATCTATTCATGCGATGGCTTGTGCGTTATGAATAAGCTCTTAGGGTCGGCTTCCACTTATGCTGGTTAAAGGATAACCTGACCTTCGCACACATGAGCAGTGAATCTGTGCTTGACAGGAAAGCCGCATTGCTTTGGCAAGATTGCGCTTGCCATTTCACGTGTACTTTGGGTCCATTTGGATGAGGTTATAACTTCTTAAACAGAAGCCCACACACTCTAAAAAATGCTGGGTTGTTTTAGCCCAATTTTGGGTCAAATATGGGAAAACCCATTGGGTTAACTTTTTTAATTACATTTTTAACCCAATGTTTGAGTTTGTCTATATTTGACCCAAAATTTATTTAAACAACCCAGCATTTTTTAGAGTGACAGATCGATCCTTTCCTATTTTTCAATTCAATTTAACATTGACTGTAAAGACATTTATCATGTTTTAAAAAAACACTTCTATTTACTACATAAATGTTGTTATTTGGAACTTTGGAATTCATCAATTAATTCTGATGAGTAAAAAAAAAAAATCACACTTTCCACAAAAAATATCCAGCAGCATAACAGTTTTCAACATTGATAATAATCAGAAATGTTTCTTGAGCATCAAATCATCATGTTAGAATGATTTCTGAATGATCATGTGACACTGAAGACTATAGGGTATGCAAAAAAATCAGCTTTGATTACAGGAATAAATTACATTGTAGTAATATATTGCAATACAAAACAGTTTTTTATTTTATTGTAATAATATCTTAAATAAATGCAGCCTTGGTGAGCAGAAGAGACTTAAAAAAAATCACAATAATAATTACCAACCCCAAACTTTTGAACAGTATTATGTATGCGTGTGACACATGCACACACACACACACACTTCTGATCTGAGAGCAAGTGCCTGGATCCCCATCGGTGCCTGAGGATTAGGAAAACTCTTCCCTTTTCTTTTAATTAGCTCACTGGAATAATTGTATCACCTTTTCAGAAGGACCTGTCATAAGCTAAAGACTGCAGAAAGACTTTCGGGATCCTCTTCGTTATATTTCAGTTGTATTTCTTCTGTCTCCCAGCAGGATCTGTTTCCTATTTTCTGTAAGGGTCACATATACGGTTGGCTAGAGCGGATCATTCCCCAAATCGATCGAAAGCCCAGACTTAATTACGTTTGATTTTCTTCAAGTTACATCCTGGTCTGATAGACATCAGTCATCTCTAACGAGAACGGCTCGTTGTTGCGACAGTGCTGATGGATTTCACAATCTGATTGGCTTGTTATCAGTTCAGGAGGTTGAGTTGAAACTATTGATCATTTGGCTAAAAGTGGAATCTAATAGGCCTGTATCACGATGAAAGCTATTAGTGAGAGATTCAACGACACACTGCAACTTGTTGTTTCATGTTTAAGGTATCTCCGGATTTTTTGGGAGCTGAAAACCACACAGGAGTAATTGGAGCAGAGTAGGGAGCGGATCTAAGGTCTTTCCACCCACATGTTCATTAATGAGACAGATTTCAGGATATCAAGCGATCTGAGGCCAGATTCTAGATTAAGACCAGGACGTTTCTGGTAGAGATCAAGCGCAGATTTATTAAACTTCACTCTCTCTGTCTGTCTCTTTTCCGGTGTCAATTTCATGCTTTTAAGATCCCAGTGTTGCAAAATTAGGCGTCAAAAAAAAAAAAAAAAAAATACAGTAGACTACTTCAATTTAGAAATTGCTACAATAAAAAAAAGAGAGCATGTGTTTATTTCTTGCATGGGCTTTTTTAAGTTCTACTTTCTTCCTAAAAGATAACTTTTTTTTTTTAAAGTCCCCCTGTAGTCAATAATTGTATCCATTAAAACTCATCTTTGATCACCAAAATGACACATTTAAACGCTTTTTCCTTGAAAAACAATTCTTCATGCTTTAAAATATCTTGAATGTAACTCTACACCCTTGCCTCATTTAGTATAAGCGGTTCTATGAATATGCAAATGAGCCCCGCCTTCACTCACTCACAGCTCAGAGATCCACTCGTTGACGATCACATGTTGACCTGATTGGTTACAAGTTTGTGATGTCAGAAACACCAGCGATTTCAAACCGTGTTTTTGATACTCAGCAATGCTGTCGACTTATGCTTTAAGACAAACCGTGTACAATAAACAACATTAAATACTTTATTTTCACCACAGGGGGACTTTAATTTTGTCAGTTCAGTTGCAATACACTGGACAAGGATCAGTTGGATGAACACAGTAAATCAAGTTTAGTTTACTTCAGTTTAGCTTAAATCAAAAGGTGTAGCAAATTTCACAAACAGAAACAGGAAGTAACACATTGAATGAATGAAACACGACATTTTAAAGTATAAAGACTGAAATACACTTTTCTTGTAAAACCTACTCCAACATTTTTATATACAACTTTTACAAAAATATTTTTGTTATAAAAGTATACTTTTGCCCTCAACCTTACTGGTTGCTAATTGGTAACTTGGCTCAAGTCTTCAAGTCCTCAATAAGCTGTAGATGAGAAATATATAATGATCCTTGTGTTAACAAACACCACTAGTGTCAGAACTGAGATGGTCTACTCTCAAATATTCATTCGACTTACTCATCAGTTTAGCGACTGGCTTCTATTCAAGCTTTACTCAGTTAGCCATCTGAAACACAAGGCCTTTTCCCTGCTGTCTACGAGAAACATTTGCAGCGTGAGTGAATCACGCCATCAAACACTGAACGCTGGGGTCTTGCGGCTCCCAAGTGATTTGTTAAGTTCGAGAGTCGCAGTCTATGTTGGCACAGCAAAAAGTCCTGATTCCCAACAAAACTGAAAAGAAAAACAAAGTGCACAACGTGCTGCTAGCTCTTTAGTGCGCACTTCTTCATTGTGATTTTGCCACAGTGAATTGAGCTACAGTATTTCTAATGTTGGCGTTGTTGACTAGCTTTGTTCCAAAACCCAGTGCCTTGTTTACTGTCTGCAATAGTACATGATCTGGAACACTCTTTGTAAGCGCCACACAAAATAGCGTTTCTAACGAGAAGCGCGCGATACTCAACAATTGATTCCAGTAGCCTGATGTTAGCATATTGCTAAGCTAAAAACATCTCTGCACTGGTTATTCTCTGCTGTTGTTGTTTCGTCCAAACAAAGTCAACGTTATATTGGTATAGACTTAGGCCTACTTGTGACTTGGTACATATGTCTAATGTTATGACTCTTTGTGTGTTTTCGGCTGGTAAATGTGCATATCTGCTGTTGTTTATGTAAATACAGTATAATGCAAGAATCCAGATATATATATACATACACACGCACACTTGCATTGTCAATACAAGATCCTGACCAAAAATTGATGCATTTTTTGATAAACAAATAAATGTTGTGATGTTATTTCCATCAAGAGGTGCATCCATTTTTGGTGAAGATCTTGTATTGAGTCCAGTGCTCTGTAAAGTCTCCAGCACATCCCAAAGACTGTCAGTGAATTTAAGATCTGGACACAAAGGAGACGATTCATGTGTGAAAATGATTCTTCATGCTCCTCACATCCATTCTTTCACAATCTGAGCCTGATGAATCTTGACATTGTCATCCTGGAATATGATCATGATGTGTCTTCATACATGGTTGTTTAAGAGATGAAAAGCTACACACTCCATCAGTTAGTGTTAGAAGAACTGTTGTCAAAAATGTAATATGCTAGAAACATAATAATCACGGCAATAATGGTCCAATCTCGGACTCTTAAGCATTTAACTATTTAAATCCAAACAGTCACTTTTTTTGGTCGGGCAGTGTGTACATATAATTGTATTCGTCCACCAACATAAGGCAGCATAATGTTGAAGCCTTTGTGTCATCTTATGATGCTTTAAAATACTACAGCTCACTCCATTCAGAGACACTGCTTCAGTAACAGGGTTTTGTTATGGGGTGAGTTCAGTTCTTGTGTGCTTACAGGAGTTTAAAGATGATGCACTTTTTCCTGAAACTCATCTAGCGAACGGGTGAACGTGTAGAGCAGACTGACAGGACGCCCCGAAGAGAGGAGCACATCAATTTAGGTTAGTCAGACAGCTTTGTCTGGTTATCCCACAGGCCGGGAGACGTTTGTGTGAGTGTTTATGTGGTTTCCACCTCACTACATTCACCATTTCCTGTTACCATGTTTTCTCCAGAGCCATGCTGTCAATCCAGCTCTCGCCTGGCGTTCCAGCATCCGTTGCCAAGGACGTGAAAACCTAATAATGTATGAGACATGGGATCAATTTTCCTCTCCACCTTTGGTAACAGGTGAGTCTTCCTTTTTCCTTTTTCCGGTTTTGAAACACACAGTGAGCTCTACAGAAACTCCAGCAGGAAAATTAAGTATCCTGGTGCGCTTTTTAAAAGATTCCCCAAGGGATCTCATTAATGCATTTAAACTTCATTAAAGAGTTTGACCAAAATATTATTATTTTTTATAAAGTGGTCACTATTTAAAATCATTTTGGTGTATTTGAACTCAACCTGTGGTGTTTTAGACATAGTTTTTGTTTTTTTCCTCTGAAATATGGTGCTATTGAATATTTTTTAATATTTATAGAATGTAGGAGGTATCTAAAAATGACATGAAATTAAAACTCCTGGTCTTATGTGCATGATTCTTCAGTGCACGTTTTTTTCTAAAGAGGAAAAAAAGATTTCATTATCTTTTATCAAAATGTAATAACTTTCTCTGCCTTTGAAATGATTTTTCCATTTCTGCAGACCCCATCCATACAGCCTTTAAGTCCTCCAATGTTCCTACTTAGGAGTTTGCAAATTGTAATCATGACATTCGTTCAAGTCATTTTCATTGTAATAAAACAGATGTGTTGTACAAAACTTTTCCTGATTCGCCATCAAAGACAGAAAGGAAGCTAGAAGCTAGTTATTTTAGTCAATAAAGTTTTAAATATGGATATTTTTCTTACATGAACGCATCGCTTTGCTTCAGAAGGCCTTTATTAACCACTGGAGACGCGTGGAGCACTTTTATCATGGATGGATGCGCTTTGATGGACTTCAAAAAATATACAGCCATTCACTCCCATTATAAAGCTTGGAAGAGCCAGGACATTTTTTTAATGTAACTCCGATTGTATTCGTCTGAAAGAAGAATGTCATATACACTTAGGATGACTTGAGGGTGAGTAAATCATGGCCTAATTTTCTCTTTTGGGTGAATTTTCCCTTTAAGCCTCGTGCACACCGGGACGATTATTGCGTGTGCTTATCGCTGACGTTTAACACCTAGTGACTAAACAAAGGGCGCCAATGTAAGTATGCACACTGGCGCGCAAAACAACCAGGCTTAAAAGCATACTAAAAAATGTAAAAATGCCTCGGGTTAGTTTTCTTTGGTTTGAAAAGAACCAAACCGTGTTAAAAACTGGCCGACCAATGAGATTGGTGCTTTTGTTCACGTGCTTGGAGCTGCTGAGATTACAGTACTTGGTGGCGCTCAAGCTCAAAACGGTCTTGCCGAGCACACATTGATAGAAGAAGACGGCGTAGAGGAAGTAAGTAGACGAAGAAGAAGAAAATGCAACGCGGCAAGATGAATGTAGAGCTGCCGGTATCTGAACACAGATAACTTTTTGACAAACGCCACAGCGACTACAAAAATCTCGATAAGAGCGAGTTATGGAGAGGAATTGCAGATCAAATAGGATTTAATCGATAAGCGCCATCTACTGTCAGGGAGTGAATTTGCACATTCCCTCGGTGCATCGCCAGGGAAAATCGCTTGGGTATGAACACAAAGACGTGTCAAAAAACGCTGGCGATAAGCGTGCACATATTCGTCCCAGTGTGCACGAGGCTTTAGGGTGTTGTTGGATATTCTAGCTCCACCCATTAGGCCCAAATTGCATCCCCTCCTCCACGCTGGACGTAAGCTCCACCCGTTTGCCTCTCATTAAAGGGCCAGGGGCTCAAGCCTCCCTCTTGATGGCAGTGAAAAGCTGTATAGATGGGGACATTTTTTATCAACCAATGATATTGCAGATTTTTCCATCCCTGTCAAAACTGATTTTATTAAGTCAAGTACTACCCATGATTATTTTATGCTGAATATCCTCTGAAATACTTTCATATGTCTTGCGAATGTCATTCCAATGTTGTCTTGACCATAAAATCTGGTGAATTCCAGTGTTTGGAGTCAGTGGTGCACAGAAGTGGATTCCCTGTGTGTCCGGTGGCCCATCTGTGGGGCATTAGTGCTCTGTGCTGCGCTCGACTTGATCTTTCCAGAGACCAGCTGCATGAACCTGCCCGTTGAGCTCAGCAGCACAATGGCCTTTTATCTGTTCAGCTTCAGATCTGTCCCAAAAGAAAATAAGAGCTGCCTTTTTGATATTGTTCATTTGAAATCATGCCTGATTCTCCGGCTCAGATTCTGCTGGTTTATTAATAAAGCTACTTTGAAACTGGCATGCCAAACTACAAGTTACTTATAATTCTAAAGTGGTTCGACTACTGTCAAACTATACTAAAATAAATTAATTTGATTAAAAATATTAAATACTCTACAAGCTATTGAAGCCATTTATTAAAAAAATAAAGAAAGAAAACACCATTTATCGCAATTTTGTTGTAGTTATTGTCATAAATATTATAATATTATTGTGTAAAGTGTTACATAGCCACTTGTGTAAGGACTCCAATTAACAATTGGTTTTAACTATTCAAATGAACAGGTATGTTATTTTAGTATATCATTGATATGTTTTGAATTACATTTTATTTTTTATTTGATTTAATTTTAATTCATTTTTAATTAAAACGACTGATTTGTAGTTTTTAGTGTTTTATTTTTATTTAGACACAATAGTATAGAAGAATATTAACTTAATATTAGCCTTTTATTGGTTATGCCATAAACATGAAAACAATAATCAGATTATTGGTATAAGCTAAAGGTTTAATAACTGTACATGCGTATATCTGTTCCCTCAACTATAAAACTGTATGTGCAAAACAAAGTGATGCATTTTGGCATGGTGTTATTTTTGTATTATATATATATATATATATATATATATATATATATATATATATATATATATATGAAGAGTTCAGATGCAAAAGCCTCTAACTGCCTTTTGAAATTTTCTTCTAGAATGATAATTTTTATCAAGCTTGTATATTTAAGGTCAGTAATTTCACTTAAATGACAATTAATAGGTAATCCTCATTGCCATTTAAGTGAAATTACTGAACTTAAATATACGAGCTTGATAAAAATGATCATTCTAGAAGAAAATTTCAAATGGCACTTAGAGGCTTTTGCATCTGAACTCTTCATATATATATATATACAGGGGTTAAATTGGGATTTATTATGTGGGGGTGCTCTCCCTAGGGGGGTCCGGGGGCATGCCCCCCCGGGAAATTTTTTTTTGAAAAATAAACCATTAAATAGCACTTTCTGGAGAGTTTTGTGCAAAGAAATGGAGAAATTGAGTATTACATGATATGTGAAAAACTGCAAGGTTAAGAGCATTTACTTTGCAACAGGTATTAGGACATTTAGCATTTACATTACTGCTAATCAGTCATCAATTGATTACACGTTGTAATACCTTGTTATGATATAGTGACCCATACAATGTGCCAAACATAATGTGCCACATGGAGAGACAGTGCAGCATATGACAGTAGCAACAGCTGAGAAGATTTGGGTCTGTGGTGACCAGGTCCACCTCATACAAACTTCCTTCTCCCATTCTCTCTCTTTACTACGACAACACACACACACACACACACAACTTCATAGTTGACTTCACGTTGGAGTTGTAAATAAATCTTCCTGGATCTCAGCCAGACATCTCTGGTTCAAGTTCTTTCAGTGTTTCAGACCGTTTTCAATAGTTTTTACAAGCATATTGCCTATATTTTTGTAATATATTAAGCACTGTTACACTTTTTGAAACTATTTCAGCTTGTGTAGGCCTGTCACTGACAGGCTGTCAGTGCTTTCTGAACATATTGAACACACTTTTAAAAATACCGCAATAATACCGAACACTGTGATAATTTTGGTCATTTTCATACTGTCCCATCTCTACTGCCAACATGTTACAGAGCTAGTCATGCTAAACATGTCTGGAATATCACCCCACCTTTTGAAGAAGTAAGTCAGTTTCCTCTTCTTGGGTGAATATGCTCCACTCATTTCAATTTATCTCTGAAAGTTGGAGAATAAATGCTTGATTTAATTTTCATTAACCACAGAGCTTGGTAGCTAAAAGTAACTTAGGTCTAGCAAGTCTTATATTTCTGTAATTCACACAGATCAAATACAAATATGCTGACTGAATAGATTGCTAGTTTATTTTAAGTAGCCAGCTAACGTTAAATTAGCAATTCTCTTGGCAGTTTGCTGATAATCCGGTATCTGAAGTAAAATGCTCAAAACATCTCCTGAGAAAAATCACATGGTCAACCTAGTCCTGGTTATTTAATTTTGATTTAGTCTTATTTTCCTTACCTTGTCATTCAAGGCCAGGGCACTTTTTTTGACATTTCTGGAACATCCACATCCCGCGCAACCACGGTCTCCCAGGAACATTCATTATTGCTGCGTACATTTATCCGTGTCAGATGCGCATGCGCGAGCGGTGCGCGATCATGGTCGACTGACAACGAGATTAAGCAGCTGAACAAAAATACGGCCGTGTTCCGATTTTTCTCATCTCAGCTCCGCCGAGACAAAATAGACATGCCATTTCATTTATTGTCAGAAATATGTTTTCAAAAGCATCACTTTCATCAAATTGTATGTGACATAATTTCCAGTAGGCAACTGACTGCAAACGAGCAGGCTTATGTGCCGGGGCTGAGCCCCGGAGAGCCCCGGCCCAATTTAACCACTGTATATATATATATATATATATATATATATATATATATATAGTATTTATAGTTTGAATCAGCTTTTTTTCTTTTTCAGCTTTTATTTTCAGGACTTTAGTTTAGGTTTTAATTTTGTGCTTGGCATGTTTCATGTAATTTTTAGTAATTGTAGTTGGCTACTTCAATTTATTTTAGTTTGTTGACAATGCACCATTGTTTTAATCTAAAATTTATTAAACAATTATAATGCTTAATTTTATTTTGTCTTTATTTCAGTTACCAATTTTTTCAAAACAGATTTAGATTTTTCACCATCTGGAAAAAAATTTATTGTAAATGTATTCTTTGTAATTGTGACATTTACTGGCAACTTCTGAGTGAAAATTGTTTCTACACCCATTTCTTTCAGTAGTTACATTAGTTTCACTAATTCTGTCCACCTTTGTCTGTTTTATTCCTGCGGGGTTTGAAATGATCAAAAGAAATCACACGGTTGTAAAGTCTTTGTGGAGATGCAGTCAAAGCACTCAGCTATCAGAAGTTTTAATGTGGTTGGTGGCTAATGGCACCAGTGTCTAATCTCCTCTCTATTTATAAATGAGTTTGAAGATACTTCAGTGAGCAGGCCTAATTTGTTATCTAAACCACAGGGGTGGGTCAGATGTCAAGAGTGTCTCAAATGTGATTTAAATGATAAAACACGTGAATTTACAAAGCATACATACAATATAAGCTTTCTGGGTAATTAAAAAAAAAACAGTAACATTGATTCTGGCTTTAATTGGGGCCAGAGTGTCTCAGGAAAATCGCTGCATTGAAGTACCTGTTCTGTGGAAGGCTCTGATTGGCTGAGGGCAGGTGTGCCGCCCTGTGATTGGCTGGAGGGAGTCTTTGATCAAGCATCTGCTCTGCTCTGGTTAATCAGAAGCATGGGAATTCCCAGAGCTCATTATGTTAAGATAATGCACCAGCAGGTCGCGCTCGCGCTCGCGCTGCCACATCACTCGAGTGTTGTACCGTCACGCGTCACGTGTAGGTTTGATAATAACAACAACTTTATCTCAGCTGATAATATAGCAGACAACAATTGTGTGAAAACCACTGGTGCCTTTACTTGTACTTGGAGTGCAGTGAGCACTCCAAACTTAATTAGAAGTAATTGCAATCCTCTGGTAACAACATTTCTCGACTGTTGGTTGGATTAAATATTTAAATCTCAGTGAGTTATAGCTTCTAAAGTTTGAGATTTTGTTTAACTTATCAGCAGACACATGAAATGAATGAAAAGTGACATTTAAGACATTTATATTGTTACAAAATATTTAGATTAAAAAAAAGCTGTTCTTTTGAAGTTTATATTCATAAAAGAACCATGAAAACAAAGATATATCAAGGTTTCCACAAAATAATGAAGCAGCTGTTTTCAACATTTATAATAATAATAAGAAATGTTTCTTGAGCAGCAAATCAGAATATTGGAATGATTTCTGAAGTATCATGTGACACTGAAGGCTTGGATAAAAGTCAGTTTTGCATCAAAGGAATAAATAACATTTTAAAAGATATTCAAATTAGAAAACAGATCATTTTAAATTGTAATCATATTTCATAATATTATTGTTTTTACTGTATTTTTTATCAAATAAATGCAACATTGGTGAGCAGAAGAGACTTTTCAACATCAACAAATCTTACCAACCATAAACTTTTATGCATATTAATATCTTTGGAGCTCATACTTGGTTTTTATGTTATTAGTAAAGTTTTTCTCTAACATCAACAAATCTTACCAACCATAAACTTTTATGCATATTAATATCTTTGGAGCTCATACTTGGTTTTTATGTTATTAGTAAAGTTTTTCTCTGAAGAAAATGAATTTAATTACTTTACGTAAAAGAGGCCATGCATTATTACTATTTTATTTCTTGTAATCACAATTAGCATAAAAAAATACTGTGATCTTGACCCAGTTTTCTCGTGAAAAAAAAACTATTTTAATGTAGGCTATATTATGTAGAGAAACGCCTGAGACACTAAACTTTAAAGTCGAGGGATTTTGGGCATATTTTTTTAAGCCAAAACCTTTGAGCTTCCGCATTTAACTTTATTCAAAGACTTTTTGAAATTCAATATTCATAGTTTAATCAGTAACATTAGCATTGCTTTGTTAGCACACAGGTCAACAAAAGGTCAGAACGCTGCAGACCTGACCATGGATATGATTCCCGCGGATGCGCCTGTCAAACACTGCACTCAAATGTTATAGTCTGGGTAGATGGATATCCCAGCAAACAAATTTAGGTTCTGGGAACGTTAGTTTTTGGTTCCCAGAACGTTCCTAGAACTTTCCCTTAAGGTTAGGGGAACGTTGCCGGAACGTTCTCCTTACGTTATAAAAATGGAACCTAAAAATAACCTACATGGAACGTTCCTATAACGTTCTTGTTTGGTTCCCAAAAAAATAACCACATTGGGACCATTTGGGAACATTAGGGGAACATTCTGTGTTTGCTGGGTATGGATGGCTGTGAGGTAGAGATGAGGAAGAATTTCAGTCTTGGAATCTGCATAAACAGCCGAGCGTCAGAGCTCAATGGCAGGCGCTGAGAGGAGGAAATGGACGTCTCTGGATTGCGTCTCTTCTCGCCTCTGTCTCTGTAACGGGATTAAAAGGCCAGATCTGAGCGCTGCCGTGCGGTTCTGCTCGAATAAACACCAGATCTGCAGGACAGCCGGCTTCAGATCCAGAGTTTTCATTAGGCGGACGCGTGTGAATAGATTTTTGATGTGAAATTTAAAGTATTAATCTGCGTTTTTTCTTTTTCCCAGCCATGAAAACCCACGCCTGCTAGAACAGCACATCTGCCCTTAATAACTGGAAATCCTTTTCTGTCGCCTGAGTCATGGATGCTGGATTTTTGGGATCCTCTGAAAAAAGGCCACGGAGTGTGTGTGTCAGATTTTGGTACGTGAGCACAGTGTGTGACTCTCTCCTGAAGCTCCAGAGGTGGCTCGTGATTATATTCACTCTTAAAAAAATAAAGCTTCTTGGTCACACTTTATATTTGGTGTCCTTAACTAATATGTGTTTACATCAAAAAATAAGTACAATGTTATTGTGTTGATGATGTGTTGCAAAACACTCTTGCTGCTATTGAAGTGGGGATGCAGAACCTTTAACATCTACGGAATCTTTCCATTCCACAAAAGGTTCTTTATAATGGAAAATGGTTCTTTAGATTATTAAAATGTCCCAAAAATATATTTTTAAGAGTGTAGGGTGTTTTTCTCAGGCTATGTCTAATTTGGATATTACTTTAAAAGCATCTTTTTATCTATTTGTGGCCTTTCATCCACGCTGAGATTGTGTTTTTGTCTTGCAAAACACATTTTGAAGACTCTCCCAGGTGGATACGTTTGAGAACTGTATTTTCGCATTGTAGTGTAAACTGTAAAAACGATTATGTATGTTTAGTAATAATTTACCCAAATATATCTATGGTTAGGTAGGCCTATCTGCTATTCCCTTTCACAGTGTTAAGATAAATGTAACTTTGTTCAATACCCATTTTACTACAGTATAATGGATCAGTGCGTCAGGTCTTAAAGTGACAGCAGCCTAATATACCTGCTGCAAAATTATGAGATAACATTAAAAATGTCTACATGGCAGTTTTTCCCCTGGGTATTGATGTTAAAATTGTGGCTAGTGAAAATGCTGAGTGTCTAGTAACTTTGGAAAACCACTAGCCACTGTGACTGGTGAGCAAAAAAGTTAATGTCAAGCCCTGTTACCCAGTACTTTCTTAGGTAAGAACGGTGTAAGTGCACGACACGTACTGTAAAATAAAGTCTCATCCTTTTGGAGTGCATGCAAAGTGTATTCACAGCGCTGAAAACAACGTCAGTTGCACTTTATTTTACAGACAGTGTACTTACCTAAGAAAGTACTGGGTTATATGGGTTAAGGTTAGGTTTAGGTGTGGGTTCAGGGTTAGTACCTAGTTATTACCCAGTAATTACTATAATAAGTACATATGTACATGGGGAACAGGACTGTAAAACAAAGCATCTTCTCAGCTGGCTAGTGTTCATTCACAAGCAGTTTCTCCTGCTCTTAAAGTTTACTTCGTTTGTTGTGCATCTGTTCCTGACGAAAGGACTAGAGCGTCTTAAACATGATTACTGTGACATTTAAGTTAAAAAAACAACACCACCTTTGTCTATTCCTGCCACTAAAAAAGGATCCTCGCTGGCAAATGTCAGTTTTGTGTTCATGTTTACTGGGACTCATCAGCGGGATTCATTTCGCCAGTTCGGCCCAAAGCAAACTGAAACCCCGGTCCAATTAAACACAAGCGTGACCCGAGGCCTCCAGATCAATCTCTGGGAACCTCCTCTGCTTTTGGTTTCAGCTCTACAGGCAACGGACTGAAAATGTAATTGGTCAATATACACCAGACCAAAGATTATTTTAAATATTTTTTTTAATATAATGTTGAGTAAGTAAACTGCTCATTTTATCCTAAGGAATTGGAAAAATAATGTATTTAATAACGGTATGGGTGTGTTGATGAGGATATGCACATTTAGTATTATTTTTATTATTCAAGTTTCATATATATCATGTATTTGTAATAAAATGTCTAATAACACATTTTAAAGTTTTTATGTACAGAATGGTTTTCAATGTTTTTGAAAGAAGTCTTTTCTACTCACAAAAAATGCATTTATTTGATCAAAAATACAGTAAAAACGAAATATTTTTAAGTGTAACTTATTCCTGTGATCATCATTACTCCAGTCTTCAGTGTCACGTTTTTTTTTTTACTATTATTATATTTAATAAAGGTATCTGTGATGTTGATATCAGTTTCTGGCCTTTAAAGTATACTCGGTGAAAAGATGGCATTAAACAAAATACTGTATAAAATATATAATTCATTTATGTTAATTCAACATCAATTTGGGGGTTCTATAGCTAATCTTTTTTCTGTTTTTTTTATTTTTTTAGCTGTTATATTATTCGTAAAATCTATTTCATATTTTCATTTTGATGTATTTTTAATTATCTATTTACTATAAAAGTCAACAGAGAAATGTATTTGTTTGGGGTGACCCTGAGGTCATAATCAAGATTAATGGGTGACCTTTTATCCTAATGAAATGACATCACAGGGGTCAGAGGTCATGGTGTGGCTGATAGATGAAGTGTTCTATCACCATTAAGCATTAATGCGAGTCTGCGATTGTTAAGAGGTTGAAAAGCTGAAGCAATAGCTTTTAATTTTATTTCCCTTTTGTGCCTACTGTAACTGTACCACTGTTTCTGTATGTTTTTGTTTATGCCTGTCTACCTCTTCAAATTGACTTTTATTATTGTTTCTCTTAATTATATGTCTGCTTCTCGCTTCTGGGATTCTTTTTAGTTTATTTCATTATTTATATTTTCGACACACATATGCTAATGTGACAGTCCAGTGCTTCAGAATCTTTCTGTTTCCTTCTATTTCAGCAAATTATTCATGTGTGATATAAATACACATCTACACAGATGGATGTCGACTCTTCCCGAGTGCCTTAGCAACTGGTGTCTCACAATACAAATTTCTCACAGTTTCTCGCCCACCACCAAAACTCTCGCCACCGCAGAGAAACTTCACCACAGGGATGTTTGTTAAATTTGGTGTCACTCAGATGGCACTTGTACAAAATGTCTTGACTGATATACATGTGTGCTGCAGCTAGAAAAAAAATCACCATCAAGTCTTTTAACCGCACATATAATGTATCATCCAATTTGAGACAGTGACTAATATGAAGTATCCTGAGACTAAACGGAAAACTCTTCATAAACAGTTTTTGGGATGAAATATTAGAAAGGAGTGCAGAGGTATTTTCTGAACTGAGGTTGAGTTTTGATTTTTGCATGTTCAAATCCAAAAAAATTCAACATGAGTGAATTTCTATTCTCACTGAACGCTGTTCTGTTGCTACAGATCTGACATTGCGACATTGACAGATTTGTTGATTGTATAGGAGAGTTCACACTGACAGCATTTTTAGTCATTTTTAGGGACAGTTTGAGATTTGAGGCGTCATCATGGGCGACAATGATAGATGATATGACAAGAGGAGATCATTTGGAGATTTATCTCAGATTTTGGAGTTTAGTACATTTTAAATGCAGCTTTCAAATTAAAATATTAACTTTTTTTTGGTGCATTTTTGTGATTTTTTATTTTTTTTAATTTGCGTATAAATGTGGTCCATTGTTTGTGTCCCTCAATTGTGTCGTAGCCTACCTTCCGCAGTTAAATGCAGCTTTTTAAAATTATGTTTATTATTAATTTTATTATTTTTTTTAAATTAATTTTATTTTATTTCTTTATTTTTTATTATTATTTTATTAATTTAATTTAAACAATACAAGTTGCTCTCATACTATTATTTTAGATACAAAAAGGTGTCCAAGATTACATATCTAAAATTGGTCCACTGACCATTGTACCTTCCACAGAGTTTTTTTTTCCTTATATCCCTTAGAACAGAGGACTGTTACAATTTTTTGTGACAGCCAAAATAAAAATTGGCAGAAAATGTTGCATCTCCATTGCAAGTAAATTATAGCTTGCACCGTATTGTGTCAGAAAGGTCTAGTGTGGGTCACATCATCCTGTCTGATTCTACGTCATGGCGGATATTAATTCTCTAGCCATAAGAAGATTCACATCTTCCTTTACCTCTTAAAAGCGACTGATTCTCTTGTCTTGGCAGCTAATAAATTGCTTTTCATGGAACTGAGAGGCGTAGCACTGAAATGTTTGGCGGACAGTTTGCTCTAAATAAATTGCTCGCCGCTATCTCCCCGAACCATCGTGAGGAACTGATTGGTTTTGCAACAGAAGTGTTTGGAGAGGGAGAGAGAATGGACAGCAAACACTTGTTTTGATTGAGTCTGAAGGATAAGGAAGGCTGGTGTTGCTGTTACCTGAAGTTCACATCAGACAAGGTGAAGGCCACGACCTCTGACACTGAACCAACTCAACTTTCCCATCAGAAACAGCACTCATGTGATGAGAGAGTGAAGATCTCTGTCTCTGAACTGCCTCCTTTATTTAGTCAATAACTAAAACTGGCAGAGTTAAAATTCTGTGCTTTCTAAGAGTATGGAAATGACATCTGGGATTGAGAGGAGTATAACTTTTCCTTAAACATTTATATGATGAACAAAATTGTGCAAAATATGTATGATGAGATTCAAAATGAAACGTTTGCATCTGTTATTTGTGCATGCGTCTATTAGGGGACTTTGTAAACATTGTGAACATGCGAGGCAAAAACTCAATCCGTTTATAATGTTTAATAACCCACCAAAAACTGCAGGGTGTTTCATGTCAAAGTAAAAATTATGATACACAAAATTGAAGGAAATACAGTCAAATAAAAAGGCAAAAGCAAAGTTAATTGATTATATAAATCCGTTTTATATCAAGCACAGAAACACTGTTCTGTTTTGATTAAGCAAACTGTGACACTGCTGCTCTCGTGTGGCGAGTGAGTGAAACATAAATGATTTCATATTGGTTTTTGGCCATATCGATAACAACGGCTGCACCATATTGAATATTTTTGCTCAGTTTGGGCCTCTGAATAAAAATATGTTATTCTATTTTTTCTTCCTGGAATTTGAGCTTCATATTCTCACTATATATGGGCCGTGTATAGCTAATCAAATATGATAGGCCTAGTCTAGCCTACTTAAAAAAATAAATAAATAAAAAAACAGTAATGGAAATGTTAAAAAAGATTTTTAGATATTCAACGAACTGTTCCATTTCTGACAATTATATGTCAGGGCTCAGGCGTTACATGGTTATTATCTGAAAGCTTCCGCTAAGAAAAATAGTCCATTTCAACACTGCAACAAATAGGCTACTACTACAATATTAGTTTATATTGTTGTTGTTGTTGTTGTTGTTGTTGTTGTTGTTGTTGTTGTTGTTGTTAATTAACTAAGCAATTAAAATAGATTCAGTAACAATGTTCATTATTAAACTATTCAAGTTACTTATGGTTTGTTTTTCTTTGCTAGAGATGTTTTTTGTTTTCTTGCTTTATCTGGATACTCTTCAACTTCTGTACATCTATCAGTTTTATGTTCACTGTCTGTGACTGGTTTAAAACACAAGACATGTTGTAATGTAGCCTACGTCATGCGAGAGATGTGAAAGCACTGGCTGAATGATAATTGGTAGATAAATACTATCTGTTTGTCAGTGAGGAAGCCCTGTAAAACGAATCTGATCGTTAAGCATATATTTTTAAATCTATCAAACTAATAATCTAGTGAATAGGCCTGTATAAAATTATTACAAGGCTATTGCCAGTCTGCATCCCGTGAATCTCACTTCTTCTCAGTTCCCTCACTGCGTCTCAGGGCGATGGAGAGCCACAGGTTCGCACAGGCTCAGGAGAGATCGGGTGTCGGTTCCCCGTCCTCTGGACTCCCTCACCGGGCGGCTCTGATTCTGGCCCGCGGTGGCAGTAAAGGAATCCCTCTGAAGAACATCAAGAATCTGGCCGGTGTTCCTCTCATCGGATGGGTTCTGAGAGCTGCCTTGGACTCTGGAGTCGTTGACAGGCAACTACATTTGAGCTTTTCATAGCTATTTTAATATTATGGCGTTAATATATATATATATATATATATATATATATATATATATATATATATATATATATATATTTGTTGTTGTTCATTATACTTTTCATTATTAAACCAAATTAAACTGGGAAATAAATTAAATTGAAATTTATTTACGCTTGTTTACACGTAGTCTGTGTTAGTATTTTAACTAAGATTAAAATAGGCTTTTAGTCTCAATTTGTCTTTTGTAAATAAAATGTTGTGGTTTTTGACTGATGTTACTATGTGTGGCAGCGTGTGGGTTTCCACAGATCATGATGAAATTGAGCGGGTCGCAGAAGTCTGGGGTGCGCAAGTTCATCGTCGCAGTCCTGAAGTCTCCAACGATCATTCCAGCTCTCTGGAGACCATCCAGGAGTTCATCCGACTGAGACCCGGTGAGACAGACCTTCATCATCATCTTACTTTCATTTTATGCCTAAAAATGATATGACTTACTGACATTATGAGGTTTTGAAATGCCAAGTATCAATGGGTGAAGAGTGCCCCCTTACGAACAATGTACTTTTGTGTGACATATTTCTGTGACATAGACTGTGACATATTTAGGTATTATAATTGTATTAGGTCTATGTGCTGGAAAATGATGCCTCAGCCAATGTGTTATTATAGGAAATAAATAGAAACGTTGGCTAATTTAGTTGTTATAGCTCAAAATGTAAAATAGTAAAAGAGGGGTTAGATGGCCCTACTGGGGTAAGATGCAAACATAGCCCATTGTATAATCTTTATATAAGTGTCATTAATACGCACTTTCATGAGATCGTGTTGGATGTTTCGCCCGCGGTGCGAACATCGTACGCCTGATCGCTTATTAAAGTCCTTTAAAGTCCACCACGAATAATACTTTTTATTTTTTTTAAATGCATGTGTGAAAAATGTATGGCTATAACAAATTGAATCATTTTGAAATAAAAATGTAAAATAATTATTGAGGGCCAACTTACTCAAAATGAGCATTAATAAATTAAATACATAATTAAATTGTTAATAAAACAAATAGCATTCAATTCATTTTACATTTTTAGCATTTGAAACAACTACAAGAAAAATGTGCCCACACTATAAACCTTTCAAAATTGATTTGGTTGGTCTTTCTATAGGCACATTTTGCACATTACAGTTATGGGCGTACAGTTGCAGTAAAATATCTGTTGTTGAATTTTGCGGTTGAAGTTATTAAAATGTTGACAACATAAAGAAAAATTTGCCTTAACTAGAAAGCTTTCAAACTTCATCTTTTAATGTGTGTGTACATGTGCGTGCGTTTGTGTGTGTTTGTGCGTGCGTTTCTGTGTGTGTTGGGGCCAGTGAAAATGTTAGTGAGGCAAGAAATTCATAGTTTTTGTATTTTAAAAGAAAAAGAATATTAAAATGCTTTAGTATAAAAAAAAAATTCGCATAATCTTTCCTCTAAATATATTTGTTTTAAATATTTTTAGGAAGCAAAAAGAATGAATTATAATTTGTAGAGAAAATCATATTCAACAATGAACATATTTCTGAAATTATGAGATATTTCATAAGAAGCATGAATTTTTGTAACTTTAAGAGGGAGAACTGATATATAGAGCAATTTTAAACAGTTCAAATATGTAAAATATTTAAGGGTTTGCCTTTATTAAAAACTCTTTACGGTCCAGAAAGGCCTCCATCTTTATTGTATTTGTCATTTGTTTTGTCGCTGTGTTTCAGAGGTGGACATCGTCTGTCATATTCAGGCTACGTCTCCATGTCTGCACCCTCATCATATCAGAGAAGCCCTACAGATGATCACGGGACAGGGGTTTGATTATGTGTTTTCGGTGGTGCGCAGACACCAGTTTCGGTGGGAGGAGGTGGACAAGACAGGTACAGTATCACGAAAACTTCTCACGAACTCCTATAAGGAAACAGTTGCAGATTGTTTTGTGACAGCTAGATAAGCAGGAACTTAATCTGAAGTTGAGCACATTGTAATTAGAGGGTAAGAATCCGACTTCTCCGAACATCGATGTGGCGCAGAGACCTCGACGCCAAGACTGGCCTGGGGAACTCTACGAAAATGGCTCTTTCTACTTTTATAAGAGAAAGGACCTGGAAACCGGCCTTAAACAGGTGTGTAGTTATCAAAATACAGTGACAAACCTGTTCCTTAACTTCTCAGTCATGGAGAAGATTTTTATAAAAGGCATAATTTTATAGCACAGTTATGTATACAAATATTAAAATAATTTAAAATAGACTATTTTACTATATAAAATAGGCAGAATCTATATTGTTTTAGTCCCCGAAATGCTCCTTGTCCTCTTTCATCTCGTTAACCACTTATGAGATTTAGTTATTTAGTTGTTCAGTGCTTATATTACAACGTTTAAATGTTCGCATTAATTATTTATTTTTTTACAATTCGTTAATTTGAGTTTGAACAGAGGCAAGTATTTTGAGATGATTTTGACACCATTTTAGAAAAAGATTTAATAATCACAACCATTCATTCATTTGTGAGACAAACTAAATAAAGTACAAATGTCAAATCACATTTTATGGGAGAAAAACAAAGTGAACACAATTTAAATGAGGGCAGGATATACATTCAAAAAATATGTGTAGAGAGTAGCCCCAACTCATAAAAACAAATTTAGGCAATGAAATATAATTGAGTTGGTTCAACTCAATTTGATAAAATACAGTTTTAATCAAATTGATTCATTTATAAAATGACTTTTTATGCTTGTCAAACTTAAATTAAAAAAATTAATTTGTAAATGAATTATGAGCAGTTTCTTTCATCATTATACACAATGTATAATAACAAATAAGAATAGACTATTGTCAGTCCTGACAAGTCCTGATCAAACACTAGCATGTGCCTAAACACAGGAACCACTCTGCTGCATATGGTTCCACAAAGTTCGATGAAAATCTTCTAAATGTCCAACATAACTGAACATTAAACACTAACATTAACAACATCTTTCCCTTTACTGAAAAACACATACAATAACACTTAATCCCTAAATTTACTCTCCTAATGCAGTCCCTTGCAAAGCATGCTGGGAACTACATATCCACTGCCCAGTTAGTTGTAAACAAAGATAATTCATGTAGTTTTAACACAGATGAATTAAGTAAACTTCAGTCTTAAATATATTAGGGTTGATTAAACACAATTAAATTAATTTGTAACAAAATGTTATAAAATTGTTACTTTAGCTCATCTTAGGAGGCAAAAAAAAAAGATTTTTGGAGTGCATGTGTGAAACCTCTCCATGAGAGCTCAATCACTCTGCGTCAGTTATTCCGCTCTGTTCTGTGTGTTTTAGCTGGGAAAGATCGCTTACTATGAAATGCTGCCTGAGCACAGCGTTGATATCGACGTGGACATCGACTGGCCTGTCGCTGAGCAGAGAGTCCTGAGGTTTTAATCCTGAGCATTTAATCAAACTCTGTTAGTGACAAAACACAATAATGCAGATCTAAATGCTGCCCTTTCCTGCAGGTTTGGCTACTTCGGCCGAGAGGAGACAGCAGCGGTCAGGCTGTTTCTGTGTAAAGTGTCTGGATGTTTGACGAACGATCAGATATACACGTCGGTTTCTGGAGAGGATCTTGTGGCCATCAATGCTCGAGACGTGGCCGGCGTACAGATGCTAAAGAGAGAAGATATAGAGGTACAGTTGTGTAGGCTGGGACAAATAATGGTTTAATTTATTGCATTATTTTAGTGTGATTTTTGTTACCATGATTGGTGTTTTGCATTTGTGTCCCTGACACTGTGTGCACCTTCTGTATTATAGCATTTATCTCTGCTTGTGGGGGATTTTGATCTAGTTCATCATGTGACTCTTCTTGCTTACAGTGTATTATTACAGTGGCTATTACGCGGGTACAAAATAGAGTAGTCGGATGTGATATTAACATGATACCAGTTAATGAAATATGCAGTATTTTTCTGCAAAGTTCTGGCAACCACAGCTTGAGTGTTTTTTTAAATATTATATAATGTAGCAACACCTGTTTCCCAACTTTCATCAGGTGATCCTCATATCCAGCGAGAACGAGCCGCTGTCCAGGGGTCTCCTGGAGAAAGTGTCCCAGCAGGCCGGATGTGGCCTCTGGATTGGAGAGCAGCAGAAAGGGTTTGATGTGGAGCGGCTGATGAAAGAGAAGAATCTGCGCTGGGATGAAGTGGCCTTCATGGGTGAGTGTCATGTTCAAAAATCCAGCAAAACCAGTTTTCACATTTATTTATGTAGCATTTTATATGCAATACAGATTGTTTCAAAGCAGCTTCACAGTAATAAACAGGAAATTAACAGAATTAATGAGGAAGACTTCATCAAATATGAGACCGATTCAAATTCTGCTATAAAGACAAACTCAGTTTAGTATTGATTCAGGTCAGTGTCAGTGCAAAATACATCAAAGTTATCAGGAAATCAACTGAACAATTCTCGTATTTTTTATATTACAGTGTATATTATTAAGGATTTTTCCATGCACATCATTATTATTTTTTTTATTCATGTGCCCTTGTAATTAAAAAATATATATATACTAACGCAGAAATTTGAGTTTAAATATTAATATTTATTTTAATATTAATTAATATGTAATTATAAATATTAATATTATATTAATACACACAATATTAAAGCTACACTGTGTGATTTTTACCCCCATCTAGCGGTGAAAAGGTATATGACCATTCAGTGAATATTAGTTTCTGTTCCTCTCAATTCCGATTTCGTTTTAACTCCTACGGTGGCCAATGTAGTCCAAGATTAACATGGCTTCCAGTTCAACCTCCTCGACACGGTGCCATTGAGTGTTAAAACGCGAAAGGCGAAGCTTGATGTCCCTCTTTGGCTAATGTACTTTCAAGATGGAGGGGCAACATGGCAGCCGACATTAGAACCCCTCACCCGTATGTATTTTCAATGGCATATTATACACTCACGAGAATACTTTATTACTTGAACGAAGTAAATATACATTAATGAGCACATATATTTTTGAAAGAACTAAGTGTTTTTAGCTAAGAATAAACTAAAAAAGTTACACAGTGTAGCTTTAAGTTGATGTAATGATTATTATGTCAACCGAACTGAACAGAACCTGGAAACACATGCAAAATAATAAAAGATTTTATTGAGCGGTCTGTGATGTTTTCTCTCACAGGTTCAGAAGTTGAAGACGTAGAGATCCTGTCTCAGGTGGGGCTGAATAGCGTCCCATGTGACGCACCTGTGGCAGATTTCATCGCAGCGAATTACACCTGTCAGAGACCCGCCGGCCACGGAGCCGTTCGAGAGTTTGCCGAGTACATTCTGACGCTGAAGAAAAAGAGCTTGTCGCACGTGAACCAGGATCACATTGACAGGGCTAATTTTTAAAGTGTATTTCAGTTTCTATTTAAAGGTAGGGTATGTGATTTCCAAAACGGCCAGCAGATTTTCAAAATACACAACTCAAAAGGTCCTCCTTCTTTCTTTCAACGCTGGCCCTGACTCCACCCATTCGAAGAACATGGACGCGCAATTATGCACGAGCGAAAACTCAGATGTGCGAGACTCGGCCCTGGCGTCTGTACAGCGGGTCACGGCACGGGGTGGGGGGGGGGTGGGGGGGGGTGGTAAGTCTGTTTGATTGATGGACTTACTGTCCAATGATTCTAGGTGGTCTTGGAAATGATTGGCTGGAGTTTTTCGAGTCCTGCCCGTTCCACAGATTAAATTGCTTAATTTTCATTTCAGTGCTTCTAACTCAGTGGCTGTAAGTGGGTTATGAATAGGATTTCAAAAATGGACAGAAAAGAGAATCACATACCCCACCTTTAAACAATCAGTTTGTGTTGCTGTTATAACATGACATTGGATCTAATTTGAATTAATAAAACACCCATGTGTGTCTAAGCAATAAAACAGCTGTTCTACTTTATTTACTTGATCTCTCTCTGTATATTTACTTGTTCTTTCAAAGTCAAACGCAGTGTTCATTTACTTATTGCCAATCCTTTTATATTAATATTTGATATGCTGTGTGAATGTCCTCATTTCAGTGTCATAAAGGACAGTGTTACATTTTTGCTAGCTTTTGCTGCTCCTGGCGATCGACTGTCCTGCACAGTTCATCTCCAACCCTAATCAAACACACCTGAAGGTCTTCAATTAAGTTCTTAACAACCAATTAAGGTCTTCAGTATTACTTGAAAATTAAAGGCAGGTGTGTTTGATCAGGGTTAGAGATAAACTGTGCAGGACAGTCATCGCCAGGAGCAGGATTGGGCACACCTGGTTTACATGAACCCGTGTATGTATGCCGTCAAGAGTATGCCAGACCTGTAGGTGGCAGTGTAACGAGAAGCTCAAGCCCACGTTAGCCAATCCTCGACATAATAGAGCAGCTGTATTTGCAAATGCAAACAGACAAAAAGGGTTTGCACCAACATAAGACTGCTACTCTGAATGCATCCATGATCACCAATGCCAAATTAAAATGTATACATAGGTCACACTTTTAATGCAGGTGCAAGTTCTGTCGCATACTGTGACGTCGGCTGCCTAAAACTCAGTTTACATGCAAATGAGCAAATTAAGTTTTCCAACATCTCCACTGTTTTTAGTTTTTAGAAATAATCGTTTTCAGAGGCAAATTCTCAGTTTGCATGTAAACTAAGGGCACAAACTAAGGGAAATGTCACCTGTCCGCTTTTTTCATCATGAAAAACAACAGGTAGCCTATTCTATGAGTTTTGTCACAGAGTCAGCCACATGAGATGAGCAAAATCTGCGCAGAACCGATCACAGCGAGATGCATGTCGGTTAGAAATGTGTCCGAGAGCGGTTCGCCTTGCTATGATGTCACGCTGACGCATGTTAAAAAAACTCTCATGAGTGCAAGGCGCAAGTGTCGGATTCTGCAGTCACGCAGTGACTCTCCACCGACTGCGCTGATCAAAAGCATGATGGGAAACGATTTGCTGACGACACAGCTTAATGCTCATTGGTTTAAACAACCATGAACACACCTATATACATTTGGATGCTGCATAAAAAAAAATTTAAAGGAAAAAATTTTTTATAAATCAATAATAAATCAACTCCATAGCTGATTCCAAGTGATCAAGTGCTTAGGACGTTCCAATTCAGCCCATTGCAGTTTCCGAGTAGTGGGCACTCATGCAACGTAAGCAATGACGTACATCCGAGGGAACGAGACGGAGGGAAGTTAGCGAGTGAAGGGCATGACAATTTTGGACTGGAACGCAGGCCTACTCGCACCTACATTTCAGGCGAGGCAAGGCACATCTCAAACAAGCCTACAGCCTTATCACCTAGTCCTGATCAGCACCACCCACTCATTCACAAGATTACTTGGCTTCAGTTCTTCCCTGATCTAACGTCAGATATGGCCAAGCGGAGGGCAAAATTCTGTGAAATAAGGGAAAAACTCAGAGCTGCTGGTGTAAAACATGGAATTATTCATCCAGCCATGATCATTACCCATGGAAATGAGACGCGGAAATTCACGGATTATCAGAAGGCGGAAGCTTACTGGGAAGCTGTGGACAAACATCCGAAATTGAACTAAACCGTAAGAGGTCTATGGGTTACAATAGTTTCATAAAAGTCACACAGAAACATGGGACTTTGATTAGTTGGAGATGGTGTTAAGCATATTATACTTACTGGGATATTATGTTGGTTGTGTTTGTGTGTTTGTGTGTGTGTGTGTGCGAATGTGGTGTGGCTGAATGGATGCATGGTGGGTGGGAAGGAAAGGGTTAGGGGGGAGTGTCTGTGTTATGTGTTGATGAGATTTTGTGTAGAAGACGGCTTTATTTTGATGCAATGTTATGTTGGTTAACTGTTAGCCTACTGAAGTAGGATGCATGGTCCCATTTTACCACAAAAGGGATTGAGGTTGGGTCATTTGAATATTTGTAGTTTACGTAATAAAGTTAAAAAAATTTAAATTTACGTTAACAAAAATTTTGACTGAATATAAATTACATATGCTTGTAACACACCTGAATTCAGCAATAAATAGTGATGTATTGAAAATAGAAGGTTATAATTTGTTTAGATTGGATAGGGGTGCAATTAAGGGAGGTGGAGTAGCCGTTTATTGTCAAGACTATATACCAGTTAAAATTAGAAGTGATCTAGGATGTAAAGAGGTGGAAGTTTTGTGGCTGGAAATACAACTTCCTTATATAAAATCAATATTGATGGGATGTTGCTATAGACCCCCAAGTGCTCCCACATTGTACTTGGATAATATATGTAAAGTGCTGGACAAAGTATGTGATACAAATTATGAGGTGTTTTTTTTTAGGAGACTTTAATATAGATTGGAGTGTGAGAGACTGTCCACTTAAGGCGAGATTACTTTCTCTAGCGAATACATGTAATTTATCACAAGTAGTTAAGAAGCCTACTAGAATATGTAGAAGAGGGGATGGAGTTATATCTGCAACTTGTATTGATCTGATATTTACAAATGTTTCTGAGCTGTGTTCCAGTGTAGCTTCCATTCCAGTAGGCTGTAGTGACCACAACCTTATTGTTATTGGAAGAAAAACAAAAATACCAAAAAGGGGTCAGAAAATTGTTTTCAAGAGAGTTTTAAATTTTTTTAATGAAAACAATTATTGTAATGAAGTGAGAGGGGTGGACTGGTCTGAAGTTCTACGAAAAGAAGATCCGGATCTTGCTCTGGGTGAGTTTGACATTGTATTACTCCCCATTGTAAATAAATTTGCACCAATTAGGAAGTTCAATGTGCGGAATTTTGTGTCTCCTTGGTTAGATCAGGAATTAAAAACATATATGATTGAGAGGGATAGAGCTAAGGCAGATGCTGTAAAATCAGGTAGTGAAAGGGAATGGCGTGAATATCGTAAATTAAGAAACTTTGTTACACTGTTGAATAAAGTCAAAAAGAAAAAGTATTATTATAATAGAATCAGTAGTAATAATATTGACAGTAAGACAATTTGGAAAGTTCTTAATCAGCTTATGGGTAAAAGTGGTAGATCGACACCACCTTTTTTAGAGGCCGAGGGCAAATTCATTACTAAACCAAGTGAAATTAATTATCTGAGTGGTTATTTTAGTGATTAAATTCAGAAATTAAATAATGGTATGAAGACAAATGATAACTATGTAGAGCACTCATCTAAACTTATTACTAAAAAGCTGATGACGAATAAATCTTGTAGTTTTCATTTTGAAAAAGTCACTATGTCTACAGAAGAAAAATTAATAAGATCAAGCAAGGATAAACCAGCAGGTATTGATAATTTGGATGTAAGATTGCTTATACCTGTAGCAGATGTCTTGGCCCTACCTATCTCTCATATTATTAATTTAAGTTTGGAGAAATCATTCTGCCCAGATTAGTGGAAGATAGCAAAAATTATCCCACTGCCTAAAAATCATAAAGAGAATTGTTCAGGGAAGGCCGATAAGTATTACCTACCCTAAGTAAAATTATGGAAAGAATAGTATATGCGCAAATTCAAAACTATTTTTGTATAAATGACTTGAACACAGCTCATCAACATGCCTATAGGAAGGGATATTCTACAGCTACAGCGTTAACACAAATGACTGATGAATGGCTGAAAGAAATTGATGCAGGAAAGATAGTGGGCTCTGTTTTACTAGATTTCAGTGCTGCTTTTGATATTCTTGACCATAAATTGATAACTAAGAAATTGCACTGCTATGGTTTTGACAGGGACTCTGTTGCATGGATCAATAGTTATCTTACCAATAGAAAATATTGTGTATATTTCAATGGAGGTTTCTCAGAATCGAGGGTTATGAGTTGTGGAGTGCCACAGGGGAGTTGTTTGGGGCCGCTTTTATGTTCAATTTACTAATGATTTACCTTTAGTTTTAAACAATGCATCCATTGCTATGTACGCAGATGATTCTACCATATATTCATCAGCGTTTACGTCAAGAGAGCTTGAAGAGACTCTAAATAAAGAGTTAGTGCGAATTAGGAGATGGGTTAATGTATAGAAAAAACTAAATGTAGTGTATTATGTTCTAAGAGGGTAGGGAGAGTAGAGCCAATATTGCAATTAAAACTAGATGATATAGAAATAGAACAGGTTACAGAAGTTAAGTTACTTGGTGTATTGATTGATAGCCGTATATCCTGGACAAATCAGATTGATGAAATGTTGAAAAAAATGGGGAGAGCGATGGCTGCAATTAGATATTGTAAAATTTATTTACCAAGACATTTGATTAAACAATTAATGGAAGTTTGGGTTCTCTCTCAGTTAGATTATTGTACAGTTATATGGTCCAATACATCAGAATCTAATCTTAATCGATTACAGGTGGCACAAAACAAAGCTGCCCGTATAGTGCTTAATTGTTCATATAGAACTAGAGTTTGTGATATGTTGAATATGTTAAACTGGTTACCAGTTAAAAATAGGTTATATTATTCTCTTCTTGGTTTTGCAAGAAATGTTATAACAACAAGGACTCCTGTTATTTTATTTAATAATTTTAAGTTTTCTCAGGATGGACACGAATATGTTACACGTCAGTCATCAGTAGGAAGATTTCTTCTGCCTGGTTATAGAACAGGAGCTGGACAGAGAACATTACACTATAGGGCCATGGTAGCATGAAATTCCTTACCTTTTTTGGTCAATGAAGCTAGTAAGATGGTCTTTAAAATTAAACTGAAATTGTATTTATTTACACAAGTTCTTATATGAATTTTTATTTTTCTGTTTGTTAAAGAAGGTGTTATATAAGTGAAAGATTTTGACCCTATAATATACATGGGTTCTTAGTTCATGAGTTTGATTTCAAATTTAACCAACTTAAATTAAGGAATATTTTCAGTTCATCTTCTACTAAATGTCTTTGTTTATGGTTGTATGTTGTATGAATGCATGCTTATTTTGTAAAAATTGATATGTTATAGGGATTTTTGACCACAGGAAGAACAGCACTCATATGTATATGAGATAGCTGATTGTTGGATCAATAAACAATTCAATTCAATTCAATTACTGACTCACTGCACCCGCACTCCCTCATCAACAGCCTACATATTCACAGATCACCACCCACTCATTGTCTGATCTCTTCAAAGTAACTACTGATCCTGATCCAGATCTCTAGTCTTCATGTTCACTCACCTGAGAATCCTTGCAAGTCTTTGCCAGCTTATCACCATCATCAGAACAACAAGTCACTATCCTCTCACCATAATCTGGTTCACACTGTTTCAAACACCTGTACCTGTTCACAACTATAGCCTTTAAGGTTGTATCAGTCATTTCAGGCCAAAAAAAGGCAGAAAAATTAATTATCACATTCTTCTAATCTTTCCTAACGATCCGCAAGCTGCCCGCCCCATAAGCATGGCGTCCAAAAACCGCGTCTCTGTAGGCAGCCTAGGCTCTGAGATCTGCACACAGAAACAAATGGGACAACCACCACTCAAAACCAAAATAAACAGTGTTCTAACCAATCACAGACAGGGTTGTTTCAAAACCTCAAAATTTCACAACACCCGCTCCTGTCGGTGATTGGTTGGAACACTGTTTATTTTGGTTTTGAGTGGTGGTGGTTGCATGAACTAAATGTTCCGCATTTGTCAATGAGAGCATATGACGTAATTTAGATATATTTTTAAGATTGAAAAATCCGGTTTTACAGATACTAAACACGTGACTTTCAAATGAAAGAATGGTGTCAAAGAGCACACCCAGGTTCTTAACAGACGACGAATACTTAACAAGTATCAGATGTAGACCCAAATATAATCTCCTCTGTATTGCTTGTATTAATAACAAGTTCATTATTCATGCACCACTCTACCAATTTAGTCACACCCTGTTGATGTAGCCCAGGACTGTCCAAGTCCTTCAACACAAATATTAACACAGTCAATAGAATACTTCAAGATATACTGATTTATCATTTCAGTTTAAACAGTCGTTTAACTGACATGATAATTACATATATCTTTAAGTATTGTGGTGGGAAATTAGTTTTTCCCTTTTTAATTTGTCTCCCTCCCTTCCGTCGAAATTGTCATTTGTTATTAAATTAGGGACCGCTAAGACGACGCCGTTCTCTCTAAACAGACTTTAAACGCGAACCTGTGATAAATGGCGTTCACATGCGCATTAAGAATTGATTCTATAGTTCTGTGCGTTTGAATATATGTGCGCAGGTTTGTAATTCCCTACAAACCAAACCTAAACAAACTACTTGTCTTGCCTATAAATTTTGATACAGAATTTTATTTGATCACTTTGAGGTAGGTACACGGTAAAGGGATCCTCCATAGGGAGAGGCTAGTCGACACTTCAGCACTGCATTGTCATCGGGCCCAGGCGAAGTTCCTAGTCAGATCTGGAAAAGGCCTGGGTCCGGCAGGCTGCGGGAAAACCTCGGGATAAACAAAGACACTAAAATTAAATTAGCGTAGATGCCATTCTTCTTATGATGTAACAAGTACATCAGGATTTAAGGGAAGTGTTCCCAGTTCCGGCTGACCTAATCTATGCAGCCTAACATTGAGTTATAAAATATAACTCCCTCCCTCCCTAACTGCTGAAGTAGGGTAGTTTGCTCCCCCTTGGTTGAGTGCCTGTAAAGTCTAGTATGATTCATGTTCAAGAACCTGTAAGAGAAATTTTTCTCTTAGGTATATCTTTTGTTCAAATATACTTTTATATTTGTTTGTGTGTTCTTTTAAAATATAGATGTGTTAAAGAAACTGCAAGATGCATTATCTCAGGGCGGAACAGGCCGTGCAGGAGACCAGGGCGGAACAGTCCATAGTGGCCAACGGATTTCTGGAAGGATGTGACGGTGAGGATATTTTCCCACCGATTAATCGACGTGTGTCACCGGTGGAGACTTTTAAATCTTTTAAAACTTTTAAAGAGAGAGAGAGAGAGTGCGCGCGCGCCCGGCCGCGCGCGCGCACTCTCACATCTTCAAACAACACGAGCGCAGTCCTCCTGCTCTCTCTCTCCCTCGCGCATATTAATCAAATCAATTGACACGATAGTAAGACCGCAGTTCATTTGGAGATTTTTAGAGATTAGAGACTCAATGAACAACATCTCAACACTAAATTATAAAGGCCGGTCTCATATAGACGCGATTGACATCAGGTTCAAGTACGCCCACAAGCCGTGCGAGTTATTCGTGTACTGCAGTTTGGCTGGTGGTTATGTATGTTGCCCGCATACCGCCTCCCATGGCCGAAACTGGTATTATGACACCGGCCGGGCCGGGGCTAGTAATTTAGCATGCTAATTCAGGTTTATATCTCGGCAGCACTATAACTTGTCATTTTTTTAATGTCATCATTGCATTTATTTCTTCTCATTCTTTTGATACGTGTAGCTCATTTTTTGAATATTGTTACCTAAATTTTTACATATGGCACCTTTAAAGGCAAACGTAAAATGCGCGCGTTTGCACTGGCATGCATAATGGTGCGGTCGTGCGGAGCAGCACTGTTTTGTTATTGTGTCCTGAATTGGCGCTAATTTGATAACTAAACAAATTTTTTTTACATCGCTTATAAAAAGCTGATGCGCGGCAGTGTGCACTTCGCTTTTAAATTAGTCTCAATTCATCCTTAGCAGAGAGTTTTATTGACATGCTGACCTAAATCCACAATTTTTGTCCAACAAAGCAGTCAGGAGAGTTAGATTAAGTCGTGGATTTGAACTTGGCTGAGGCAATCTTTCATGACACATCAAAGAGCCACAAACCGGTATGCCTATTGTTTAATTTTCTTTGACGGAACAAATTTTAAAGTTGAGACTGTTTAATATTAAATATTACCTGCTCGGTCCTGTCTGTCAGCGCGCTGTCAGTGTCCTCTATTTTTCACTGGTTGAATCCGAAATCGCTCTCTAAACCCTCATTCCCCAAGTTAGGCCTATTCCCTACATTAGTCCACTAATACTGTTTACTAAGTGAATGAGGGAATGAAAATGAGTGAGCGAATTCGGACAGCCGTTGAGCGTTCATAAGCTGTACGTACACAAGAGGGACATTTTGGCATAATTTGTGTGTGTTATGGTTTGTTCAAGCCCGTGTCTTTTCTGTGGGTCGTGTGTGTAATAGGCAGGACTTAACGGATACTGCGTAATTGCGTTAAATAGCCTATTTAAATACAAAACTAAAACTCATTGAATCAAAATAAAATGTTCCTCTGTGAAATGAGCCTGTGACATGTTTTGACTCCACCTCTCAAAGAATTGGAATCGAAAAGAAGAATCGGAATCAGAATCGTTCAAATCAAACCGATGCCCAACCCTTTTCATACCCTCCTGATGGAGAGAGACCAACGAATTTCATAATCCGTTCATATTGAGGGCAGGTAATCGAAGAGCCTGGTGACTGGTATGATGTTTTCCGCTGAGTCCTCATTCTTGGGCTGGTTCGTTCTGTCACGGGATAATCAGGAAACATAAGCAAGGACTCAATTGCAGGAAAACAAAGATAAGATTTCAACAAACCAAGCAAGCAAAATACAAAGTACAAACAAAACTCCCACGTGGGGGAAAAACCAGAACAAATACTAACAAGGCAAAAATACTAGGAACAAGAAACATGAACTTAGGGGGCTTTCACACTGGCAGTTTAGTTAGGAACGTGGCACTGTTCGCATGAAAAATCGCTAATGTGAATGCTGTCATGGGACCCGGTTGAGCACTGGGGTACTGAACTCGAGACTACCTGGAGGAGGTGGTCTGAGTTTGGTTGCTCTCGAACCGTGCTGTGGCTCGCGGGAATGTGAAAGCAACATGGACTCGGGTGCGCACTTGTTCAGGAAGTAAAGTGACCTGCGCATGCGTTTTAGCTGATTGTGATGTTCATTTAAACAAAACACATGTAAGGGATGATAGTGTTGTTAATTTAACTTGGATACACTGAGCCTGCAGTGTATGCACGCATATCGCGTGGAATCAGAGCAACAAATTTGGAAATCCACGGTCTCCTCAAAAGAGTCCGTTTGCAAGCAGCAGAAAGCCATCTTATGTGACAAACACTCACAGTAAACCTGTATTGTTTACTCAGCTGCGCATAACACCGAATGAATAAAAAACACAATATATTGACCCACGTTCTGTTTTCTATCATGTGCCATGCACGTTTGTGATGACGTAAGATGCACACAAACGCACCAGGGTTCGATAGAATCAAGTTGAGTGTGAAACCAGACCAACGCTGCGGGGGCGCCGGGAACAATCGCGCTCGGGCCGCAGCAACCGAGCCCAGTGTAAAAGCCCCCTTAGACAAACGAACCAACACCGGACTGAAAACTTAAAAGAGGCTATAAAGGAAACACACACAGGAGGGTAATGAGACAACAGATGAGGACTGTTAATTACTAAACAGATAACGAGAAGGGAGGAGCTAACAATTAGACCGAAAGCACATGGCACAGAAAAAATCAGGAGCCATGTGCTCACATGAAACTAGACTAACATAAACACGAGACAGACACAAAACCAGTAACAAAAGCAGAAGTGACAGAATCATGACAACATTGCCCCAAGTTATTTTGCACTCAATAACTTAGACCAGTGTTTTGAATACCCAAATTGCTCTAGGGTATTTAATTAGAGCTGAAGCTTGAGTTTTGATGGCTTTGACAATTAAATTGTTTTTAATACAATAGATGTTGTTGGATAGCTGTTCAAACGTATGTAAGCGTCTCGTGGGTGTCGTTTAAAATTAGGGTAGTTTCAGCTGGCTAACTAGCAGTAGCTAGCATAACGTTACATGGATTACATATTTGATTTGGTGTAAACACTTCATTCTAACGGTAACACTTCGTCCAACTCACATAGGCTGCAGCTCAACTGTATGTTCGCGGATAATTAACGTTACCTCAGACTGTTTTGCAAATGTCCGCCAAAAACTCAAGGCAAACATGAACCTGTTGATGTTTAAGACATATTTAATTATCAGTTACATCTGACAGAACGTTAAAGCCAATATTCTAACCGGAGAGCTAAGAGCTCAAGTTAGAAATGCATGTAATAGAAATAAGATTATAAGCATAACTATCAAAGAACATAGGCTATCAAACACAGCAGAGTTATAATGTACATAAACATGTCATACAGATTTACTTCTGCAGGAGTAGCCAACACACACACACCACTCCCCACATGTGTACATACATACACACACACACACACACGTGCCCTAGTCATCTTCAAGTGACATATTGTCACAGTTTACACACAGAGGTTTGTACATGTCAGCTCATGAAGTTTACATGTGCATCTACCCTTAACACAATTAGTTTTTTTTACACGAGCAGTGCACAAGTTCCAGCATGGCCCCTGGAGCTGGCGGAAGTGTCATCCAGTCCACTCCGTAGAATTCTCCTACCATCTTCCAGCCATGATTTACAGGAGGAGGAATGTCTATTCACTCAAGACTCCTCCTGTGTACGGCAGCCTGATAGCTTGCCCGCTTGAAAGTGTAGCGATCACGGGCGTAAGGCCTCAGAGCCCGTGTTATTACTGGAGTTGCCTCACCTCTGCCTCTAACACTGAGGTTCTGCACCCTTCCCCCACATCACTGATGATTAAACAAAAATGGTTTGTAACTTTCAGCAGGGTAAAACTCTTGCTCCATATATTGGTTCCACCTGTTCCCTTAACATGGGTAATAGACCAGTTTCACAGCGTTCAGGTGTCCAGCCTTGTTGATGTTAATGATGCCATAATTGGAAGGGTACATTTGTGCAGGGTGTTTTTATTATATTACTGTTAATACACTATATATATATGTCTATATTATTTGTACTACTCTTATACTGTTACTGCTACTACACTGCACATATCTGTACATGTTGTTCATACAGCATATCTATTCTGCTCTTATAAGGCTACTGCTAATACATTGCACATTTATATTTAATTTATATTACTACTATTACATACTACTTTCTTAACTGTATACTACTGTCTACACTGCACTGTATGTCTTATACTGCACCGCTTGTCTATACAATATAATACCAATCTTCCTTTGCCATTTCTTCAGCTAATACTGCCTTCTCTCTTCTCCTTTGTACTTGTTTTATCTTTGTGAAATGGCTGTAGTAGCTCCCTGTGGTAGCCAGTGTTAGCTGTTTTGACTAACTGGTTTGTAGGTTCCTGGCTTTGTAACTTGTATGCCTGTGCTGCCTCTTCTGCTATAATACCTCCCTCAAATATATGCATGCAGCACTTCATGTTTTGCCATTTCTTCCCAATAAACATGTGCAGGAAAAACAGTATTGTCTGGCTCGTTTTTATGACGTTGTGTTTCCAAGCAATACCATGGATCAAATGTGTGAAATCAGAACGGTGAATTTATTAAAGATTACTAAGAAATGACCGGACATCATATGACAAAAGATAGTTGCATAAAATAAAAATGGTAAGAATGGATACTGTTACCTCTACATTCACATTTTGTGTCAAACTGAATATGTAGCATTAGTGGGTAAAATGAGTTAAACAAGTTCAATCTTTCCTGGGCTAAAATCTAGGGCTGCACGATATTAAAGAAAAATGCGATAACTCGTTAAATAATGCAATACGATAATATTAAAGTGTGTAAAATAAACTAAAATAATTTTTTTAATATATTTAAAGTTATATAACCTAAATACGTGTATCACATTCTTTTTGTGACAAGAAAATATCCCTACAACTTATGAAAGTGAACAGTGTTTTACTGTAGCATAAGAAGTGTTATTTTAACATCTGTAAACCACTGGGTTTAGGGTTTCAGGTAGGACTACAGGTTTATTTAACAACAGAAACTGAAAAATCCAATGATATATATATATATATATATATATATACACTCACCGGCCACTTTATTAGGTACACCTGTCCAACTGCTCCTTAACACTTAATTTCTAAGCAGCCAATCACATGGCGGCAACTCAGTGCATTTAGGCATGTAGACATGGTCAAGACAATCTCCTGCAGTTCAAACCGAGCATCAGTATGGGGAAGAAAGGTGATTTGAGTGACTTTGAACGTGGCATGATTGTTGGTGCCAGAAGGGCTGGTCTGAGTATTTCAGAAACTGCTAATCTACTGGGATTTTCACGCACAACCATCTCTAGGGTTTACAGAGAATGGTCCGAAAAAGAAAAAACATCCAGTGAGCGGCAGTTCTGTGGGCGGAAATGCCTTGTTGATGCCAGAGGTCAGAGGAGAATGGCCAGACTGGTTCGAGCTGATAGAAGGGCAACAGTGACTCAAATAGCCACCCGTTACAACCAAGGTGGGCAGAAGAGCATCTCTGAACGCACAGTACGTCGAACTTTGAGGCAGATGGGCTACAGCAGCAGAAGACCACACCGGGTGCCACTCCTTTCAGCTAAGAACAGGAAACTGAGGCTACAATTTGAAATTGGACAATAGAAGATTGGAAAAACGTTGCCTGGTCTGATGAGTCTCGATTTCTGCTGCGACATTCGGATGGTAGGGTCAGAATTTGGCGTCTACAACATCAAAGCATGGATCCATCCTGCCTTGTATCAACGGTTCAGGCTGGTGGTGGTGGTGTCATGGTGTGGGGAATATTTTCTTGGCACTCTTTGGGCCCCTTGGTACCAATTGAGCATCGTTGCAACGCCACAGCCTACCTGAGTATTGTTGCTGACCATGTCCATCCCTTTATGACCACAATGTACCCAACTTCTGATGGCTACTTTCAGCAGGATAATGCGCCATGTCATAAAGCTGGAATCATCTCAGACTGGTTTCTTGAACATGACAATGAGTTCGCTGTACTCAAATGGCCTCCACAGTCACCAGATCTCAATCCAATAGAGCATCTTTGGGATGTGGTGGAACGGGAGATTCGCATCATGGATGTGCAGCCGACAAATCTGCGGCAACTGTGTGATGCCATCATGTCAATATGGACCAAACTCCCTGAGGAATGCTTCCAGCACCTTGTTGAATCTATGCCACGAAGAATTGAGGCAGTTCTGAAGGCAAAAGGGGGTCCAACCCGTTACTAGCATGGGGTACATTTACATTACATTTACATTTATTCATTTAGCAGACGCTTTTATCCAAAGCGACTTACAAATGAGAACCATAGAAGCAGTTAAACTAACAGCAGGACAACAAAATGTAAGTGCTATAACCTTTCACAGTTTAATCCAACGTAGAACCCGTAAATTTTTTTTTTTTTTTTTTTTTTATAGAAAGGAAGAGAAAGTGTTAGTATTACTGGAACAAGTGCTGCCGAAAGAGATGCGTCTTCAACCGTTTCTTAAAAATGGCTACGGACTCAGCAGCTCTGGTTGAGTTGGGTAGGTCATTCCACCAGCAAGGAACAGTCATGGTAAAGGTCTGAGAAAGAGATCTTGTGCCTCTTTGACGTGGCACCACAAGACGACGTTCGCTTGCAGAGCGCAAATTTCTGGAAGGGACATAAGTCTGAAGTAGTGAGTTTAGGTAAAACGGAGCAGAGCCAGTGGTTGTTCTGTAAGCAAGCGTCAGTGACTTGAATTTGATGCGAGCTGCAACTGGCAGCCAGTGCAATTTTGTGAGGAGAGGAGTGACGTGTGCTCTCTTCGGCTCGTTAAAGACCACTCTAGCTGCAGCATTTTGGATTAGCTGCAGAGGTTTGATCGTGCAGGCTGGAAGACCAGGGTACCTAATAAAGTGGCCGGTGAGTGTATATATATATATATATCATACAGTGAAAACTAATCAGTGTTTTATTTTTACATTGGATTTTTCAGTGTATATACACTGATTCTTATTAAAGCTACAAAAGTTATTCAGCCAAGAGCAGTGAGTGATTTTCTCTTTTGTTCATGACCCCAGTTATTGCAAGCTGTTGCGATATATACATTTGCGATATTTCGATATATTGTGCAGCCCTACTAAAATCCCTAATGGAAAAGATGTGCATAGACGCAGCTTCATAATCATAGACTGTAAAAAATAGCTTCATATCAGCGCGGAACGCACCAGTGTGTTGATAAACGCGTCACCAACACCGACACCTTCCCACGCACGCTATTGGATGAAGGCAACAAATACGTCATGCATGTAGGACCCCACAATGTGCAAAGTACGTGAGTGGCAACAATTTTTATTTGCTTTGTTGAAAAGCGTAGCGGTTACATATAAAAAAAACTGGGTTATCCATCACCAGAGATCGTCTGAAAACACGAAATCTGCGCTCGGCCCACCGTCTATATGTAACAATCTGCCTTCTCCCTCTCAGCCGGTGAAATTTGTGACAGCGAAAGAATTAAATGAAGCATGTCCTACTTTGACCAAGGATAACGATAAAATGACTGGAAAAGGTATAGCAGATAACCAAAACAAGCAGATGTGGGTTTAAAAGTTGATCAGTGTTTAATGTGATGAAATTAAAGTTTTCGTCTGAGAAAGAACAAGAGCTAAAAATAGAAGGTTAAAGTTTTAAGGAATTTCTTTTAAAGGAAAGATTTATACTTTTTTTTTTTATAGTAAGTGGAGAAGTACAAGTTGATCTAAAATTACTGACAATGATCCAAAAGCATGGGAGTTGCACAGATATATAAAGTGAAAAGACAAATATAATCAAAGATGTTTATTGGAAAACGCATGTCATTTCTGGCAAATGCTACAAAAAAAGATATTATATAATACTATGGTATAGTATATATAATATATATATAAAAGATAGCAATGAAAGGTTTACGAAATAGTGTAACCAGTTCTGAATGTCTCAGAGTCTCTCTTCAAATCAAAGTCAGCTAAAGTATGTTATCTGATCCTGCGTCAAGTGACAACAATTTATAGCATGTGTTTCAGTTGAAAATAATAGACACTGAGATGTTAAAATAAATGATTGCCATTAGTAAGGCATGATTTGGTCGTTAAAAGAGGTCTTTAAATACAGACCTTAAATGATGGAAGTTACTTTGACTAGTTTTTTCTGACCAGTAACTTTTTTTTTTTGTCTCATCTTAGTCTTCAGCATGATATAGAACACAATACTGCACTGAATGGACGGGTGTTATAACTAAATGCACTATAATTTATAATCTCAGAATTCCTATGTTGCTGCTTTGAAGAGGTCTATGGATTTTAGTGATTAAATAATGCTGTCATTAACCTCTCCCTGTTTTAACACTATTAAAATAAATGTAAAAAATAAGTTTTTTTTTCAGCAAAAAATTATTTCATTTTGATCATTTTTTCCAGAAAATATGACCTAATATATATAGTGTAATTTTCGCAAGTAAATAAATTGTTTAATGAATGTTTAGATATCTGTCCTGGAAAATAAGACAAAATACTAATAAAGAAAATGTATTAATTTATAAAAAAAAACAATAAAAAAAACCCAGCAACAACCTATAATAAAAAAAACAAGTTTTAGGCTAGTTCTCATAGGTTGTGGTTAAGGTTTGTGTAAAGTAAAGAGATGTTTAAGATGTTTGACCTTTATCTAAATGTATTTGCATTCACATCCCTGCCACCCCACCCACTGTAAAATACTTTCGTTTGTGGCGGATGGGTCTCAACCTCAACAGGTATATGCCTAATATAAATAAAGTGTAGCGTCAGTTCTGGCAAGTCACGTTAGTCAAGCTCGCATCAGCTGAATCTCAGCTGTCATTTACAGATATAAGTTTTCATCATTGATACACTTCTACCTATAGGAATATGACGCCTATCACTGAACATATATAAGCTCCTTCAGTATTATCAGCAGCAATCGCGTTTCTCTGGAGCTATTTACCCTCCTCCCTCCCCAGCTCCTCCTGTTGTCAGTCAGGATTTGACATTCTGATTTCCCTTGAATCAGAATAAAATCTTGAATTATGTTGTACCTTAAAATCTTGAATTTATTCATGGTTGAGATGAGTTCCTAGAAATAGCACAGACGAATAATATCATCAATCGTCTTTATCTTCTACTACTACTATGTCAGCATAAGCTTTCAGGAGCAGTATTTGTCTGCACGAGAGAGAATGAATGTCTAGAGGTATAATTGTAGTAGGCTAAATTAAAATACTGTATAATAATGAACAATGTCCAATTCTTTCTGAGAATATTTGTTTGTTCCTGATAATGTGCGCAAAAACTAACAAAAATAACGACTTTATTTCAGCTATTCATTTTCATCTCTGTTGGCCTCTAGACTGTTAACGTAGTGTGATAGTGTAGGGCTACGTCACACGCAGGCTCACTATTGGCTGACGCTGGTCATGTGTGTGATGCGTGCGACATACAACACAGAAGCGCTACACAGTTTTACTACGTGAGGCCGACCGAGAAGAAAATGAATAGTTGCATAAAGTCGATATTTTAGGTTTTTTTGCGCACAAAAAGTATTCTCGTCACTTGATAAACTTAAGATTGAGCCACTGTAGTCACTTGGACTATTTTAACGATGTCTTTAATAGCTTTTCGGGGGAACAAGTTTCAGTCCCTTAGAAGCCCATGGAGGAGTGTTGATGCAAAATTTGAAAAGACAATGCAGAAAAGCTGAGCGCATGTGGCGGAAGACAAAACTTGTAATCCATTATAACATCTATAAAGACAGCCATCATGCTTTCAATGTGGAACTAAGCTAGACAGATTTTCTTCTCAAATATTATAAACAGAAACAGAAACAACACATGCACTCTTTTTTTTAGACTGACAAACCCCCCCAAGCAACATTCCCAGTGAAATGCTCTCAGACAGCAAATGCAGTGAGTTTGCTTCGTTCTTCTCTGAGAAAATCAATAATATCAGAGAGGCAATCAGCCTATCCTCGTGTGGCACTGAGGTAAGACAGATCAGACCACATCCTCAAAAAGATACTATGTCTGATTTCGAAGAAATTAATGGTAAGATTTTGGAAGAAACAGTACAGCACCTTAAATAAAACATCAACCTGCGCCCTTGACAAACTCCCCACTTCCTTTTTCCAAAGTGTGTTAAACTGTTTAGAAGCAAATCTCCTAGAAGAGGTAAATTCCTCACTTCTTTCTGGGACCTTTCCAAAGTCCTTAAAACTGCAGTTGTCAAGCCCCTCCTGAAAAAGAGCAATCTGGATAGCAACATATTGAGCAATTACAGACCAATCTCAAATCTTCCTTTCATAGACAAGATCATTGAAAAAGTTGTCTTCAATCAGCTGAACAAATGCTTATGCTCAGTGGATACTTTTTTCAATCTGGTTTTACGACAGCATCACAGCACAGAGCCAGCGCTCATAAAAATAATAAATGATATTTTATTAAATATTGCTACAGGCAAAACATAAATTCTGCTACAACTCGACCTCAGGGCTGCATTTGACACTGTCGATCACAACATTCTTATTGACAGGCTGGAAAACTGGGTCGGGCTTTCTGGGATAGTCCTAAAATGGTTCAGGTCATACTTAGGAGGGAGAGGTTATTATGTTAGTATAGGTGACCAAACTGACCATCCATGACACGCAGATTTCATCAAGGCTTGAGGAAGGCTTGAGGCTTTGCGTCACTCCTGTTCAACCTGTATATGCTCCCACTGAGCCACACTGTTAGACTTTTCAAGGTTTTTTTTACAGTAACTTACTGGCAACACTGTTGCCAGTAAGTTACTGTAATTACGATTTACAGTACATAACCATATTTCAGTTTTACAGTATAACTACATGGTACTGTAATTGTGTAATACAGTGCATTACTGTAAAATCAGGCTAATCAGTCAGGTACGTCGGAACAGGACAGGCAAACCAAGCAATTGCTTGGGGCCCCGAGCTGGACTAGGGCCCCAAGACAACGACTGTTTAAGAATAAAATGCAACGACAAACTGTGAGCGCCCCTTTGATAGTCAATGCAGTAAAGTGCAATGACACTGTTATCGGAATCCCCCTCAAGGGGGCCCCCTCAGTAGTCGCTGACAGCAGCCAGCCAACCACGCGATCTCTGCTGCCGGCAAATACAAACCTCCTCGGCAGTCATCATAAAGCGGAATTATGCTTCAGGAAGCCAGAAAAGAAAGAAGAGAAAGGAAGAGGAGGATAAGAAAAATACCAGATAGTGGTAAAGTGATAACTTACACTGCATAAAAATAGTTCTACTTGTCTTGTACAAATGGTGTAATTTTGCAGCAGGTAACGTTAGGCTAGCAAAAATATGTTTATGTTAGCTAACTTCCTGACGGCAAATGCTGCTTGTAACGAACAGTTAGTCCACATTTTTTTTCGAACGGACGGAATATGGTTAACGTTACATACTGTAATATGTTTTTTAACGGTTTAAGGAAGACGCAGATCCGTTTATCTTATTTAATGACATGACATTGCTATAGCTTTGTAATAGGTTTTGATGAAAGTGGCATAGCATGCTATACTAACTTTTCCACCGTGATAATCTATTTTCCAATGGGGGTTAGGAAAACCACACAATAAATTCTGTGCATCAAACATTAGCTTGGGATGTTTTTAAGCATTGGTAGTGAAAGCAGCATCCCTTCCCTTCTAATATCAAAATATCGAAATGCTAACATATCTTTAAGTTTTCAGTAACACTTTATAATAAACATCATTAATAGATGGTACATTGTTAGTTATTTAATATTTAGTTAATTGTCATTTAACCGTTAGCAACCAGTCTTTTTACTTAAATAATTTGCTCCATGTCTATTTTGCTTGGGGCCCCCAAATTCCTTCAAACGGCCCTGTAATCAGTACACTACTGTAATTTTTTTATTTGTACTAAATATAAATTAGATTTCATAATTTTGATATAGAATTAGTTTTTATTTTTATCCTACATAAGTACTACTGACATTCAAATCAATTAGACAAAATTATTACAAAATACAATTTTTTTTATTGAAAACATTTCATATACATCACAAAATAAACAGTCTGCCAATGCTGGAAATGATGTTAAATTTTTACACATTAATGGGTGGGTTTAGGTTTTGTGTTAATTTTAACAAAGTAAATATGTCAGAAAGGTTAACACAAAAATGTGTATACATGTTAAATTAACACATTATGTGCTGTTCTTCACTGCACACATTGTTTAAAAAAAGTACATAAAATCCTAAACAAAACGTTAGCATTTTACAAAATTATTGTAGAGGCATTGGTTGTTTAGCTTATACAATTATTATAATGAAATATCAACCATTACATTCATAAAACTGCAGAATATAAATACATTAAGCAGTCAAACAGGAAATGTCTAACACAGGCCAAAACACAGTTCTTTTCACAATACATGACATATAACCACACCTTCAAAATAATTATTTCCAAAAATTAGTTGGATTCATGTACACTGGTGGCCAAAATAAGTATTTAATGGCACTTTTCCACTGCATGGTACGGTACGGCTCGGATCGGTGGAAAAAGCAACCAAGCTAAAGCGAACCGAACCGTGCCGTACCTAGTCGAGTCGTACCATGCAGTGGAAAAGTGCCATAAGTGTCCTGATGTTTTGAAAGAAGTCTCTTTGATGCTCAAAAAACATTTCTTATTATTATCAATGTCTGACTGTCTACTCCTCCATCTTTTCCACAGCATAGGAGTAAAAGTCATCATCAAAATAATCTTTAAAAAGCCAACAAAATGTTTTTGTCCACCTTTGTGAATAAATGAACTTATCCAAAGATTGGTTCCTGTTCAGAACTTGACTGACAACATCAGAATGTTCCCTGGTCTGTACGCATGTCCACAAACACAAATGTACTCAGTCCTTCAGAGGAGATCCCGATTCCAACACTATATAAAACAAGAGAGAAAGAGAGAGAGAGAGAGAGAGAGAGAGAGAGGAGAGAAAATTCTATATTTATTTTTTTTATTTTTATTATTATTTTTACTAAAACTTAAGAATATATAATTGCATTTTCAAACATTTCAGATGGACTAAATTAAATTATGCCAGATTGTAATACTTACATATCCTAAATTCTGTCCAAGAATGCAGAGATCCATATGGAGAAAGACTGAAATCGATGTTTTAGCCCATTTCAGCTTGTCTGGAGTGAAGGGGTTCCTGTTTGAGACAAAAACACAGTAAGACACATGCAATAAATCACTGAGTGATGATCGTTCTCCTCCCAGTAGTTAACTCACCCGTGCGCTGATACTAGGACCTTCCTGGTCAGGTGGGACTGCAATGGTAGAGTCTTCTTCTGCCTAATAAAATATCAAAATAATGTAACAAATATATAACTTGAGTTGTTAAAATGCTAGATTTGGTATGAATGAAGTAAGAGTTTTACTGCAATACTTACTTGGATACATTTAATCTGGTGAGACTGAACATAGAAAATGGTCCATCTTCTGATTGGTTCATTTGCTGTGTAATAAATATAATGTTAGACTAGACATGATGCAAAGGTCACTTAGCCTATTTGATATACAGTTAGCCAATTTTATAGAGATTTTATATAAGATATTGTATGCTACCTGCACCTGTGGCTCCAAATCACTTATCACATAATGCTAATCATTTAAGCAAACTTATGTCAAAATGATTTTCAATTACAGTTTAGGCTTACCTCAGGAATCTTTCTAGACGTCGCTGGCGCGAATTGGCGCTTTGTTGCAGTTGCCTTTTTAAACACATACAAAATTAGCTGTAAATATTAAGTTCCATAAAAAAAAAATTATAAAAAAAATTATATATATATATATATATATATATATATATATATATATATATATATATATATAATATGTTATAGTTGGCAAACTAATGCTAAGAAAGGTGGCCGCTAGCCATAAAACATGTTAGCCAACATAACGTTAGGCCTATTTTCTCAACAGTAGGCCAACATTGCTACAACCAAAACTATATAGCCTAATGTAAACTAAGCGTTGCTCCTCTAAATAACAATTTAATAATCCAATTCAATTAAATAATCCAACAAAGTATGTAAAATGAAACGTTAGCGCAGTTTACCGTGGTAAAGTTCGTTACTGCCATGTTGACGAATATGTTCAACTAATAGGGAGCACAATACTGTCTATGGCACAAACCTGTCAACACAGACAGAATGTTTACCTTGCTTTCTGGTCTCTTTCTCGGTGAAGTGAATTCCGTCTCTTCCCCGGGCCAGGCACGAACGGCGCGGTCCAATAAAAGTCAGCCAGAACCCGGTGATATTGCACTGGATGCTCCGGCGCGACACGACAAATCCCAGACAGTGTATTATGCGCTGTTATATTTCTGACGTACGGTACTCCGACTCCGAGTCCAAGCGCTCGCGCCATTTCTGACAAGGGACATGTTTGCATTTTGCATTAATGGTCCGGTCGCTTCAATGTGTCCAATATAAAAAGCCTCTGACTGACTGTTATAACGTAGACACGGGGAGTAAGGCAAAAATTAGGAAATAAAAAGCACGATGGAATGGTGCCAGTCAGAGAGACCGTTACGTCAAATACAGTAGTATACTGCAAATTTAAAAAAATACAGTAAGTCTCTGTATACCACATACAGAGACTTACTGTATTTTTTTATTTTGCAGTATACTACTGTATTTGACGTTGGACGTCACAGAAAATTCCCATGATGCAATGGGAATTATTGTTTTACACAGTTATTTACTGTAAAGAGAAATAACAGTATAATACTGGGTGATTTAAAGTAAATAACTGTAGAAATTACAGAAAAGTCTAACAGTGCAAATAATGAAAAAGAACAAAATTGCTTACCACAGCTATGCGGATGACACACACACACAAACACACACACACACACACACACACACCCTAATGCCTATGATTACAGCCCCGTTGACTCCCTGTGCCAATGCATTGATGAAGTCAACTGTTTGATGTGCCAAATCTTTTTTTCAGTTAAACAAAGACAAAATTGAAGTCATTGCTCTTGGAAACAAAGATGAATGCAAGTCAGGAATCACGGTGTGATTTTGGAGTCAGACCTTAGTTTCAGTAGTCATGTCAAAGCAATAACTAAATCAGCATACTATCATCTCAAAAATATTGTTTGCAGACAAGACTTGTGCATGCTTTCATCACTAGCAGGGTGGATTATTGTAATGGACTTCTCACTGGCCTTCCCAAAAAGACTATAAGACAGTTGCAGCTCATGCAGAACCAGAAAATATGAACACATCACACCAGTCCTCAGGGCTTGGCTTTACATTTAGGATGGATTTTCAAGCATTATTACCGGTTTATAAATCACTCAATTGTCAGAACGATATGCAAACGATATTGAATAATGAGTCTAAAGGAAGACATCTATATCAGATACAGGAGTTTATTGGAAAAGAGAGGAAAAGATATGGAAATAGAAAAAAAAATATATATATATTTCAAGGTTAAGAATTGGTCACACGGCATTAAACTACAGTCTTTTTAAAATAGGGAAACATGAAACAGGAGATTGTGACAAATGCGGAGATCCAGAAACTGTGCAACATATTATTTTTGAGTGTGCTGTATATGTAAGGGAGAGAATACAGTTAATACAAGAGTTGGGATGGATGGGAATTGATGGGAATTCAATAAAAGTATTGTTAGGAAACGAGGCAAGACAGTCAAGAGTCCATGAAATATTATTTCAATTTCTAAAAGATAAAGGAATAATGAATAGAATATAGTTGTAGAATCAAATTTTTTTTTTTTTTTACCTCATCGATTCATTGTATATTCTTCCAAAACTATGTGCACTCCACACTCCAGATCAGTAGGTGGCGGTAATGCACCTTTTACATTGGCTTGCCAATCCGCCATAAAACAATAGAAGAAGAAGAATTCAGTGCTGGTTCATTGTCCAAGTTTCGTGTTTCCTGTTTCTGCCTGAATCCTCTCTCTTGTTTTACCCCACGGGGTAGTTTTGCTTATAGTCTGTCTTTATTTTGTTATTATTTAATAAACACCACCTTACTCTGCAATTGTATCCCCGTCTCACTTTGGACCATCCAGTGACATCAATGGCCTAGGACCTCAATAAATTGCAGATATGCATACTGAATATTGTCCCACCAGCAAGAACCAGGTGCTAGTTCAGAGCTAGTGCTATTGCCGGTTCGGAGTTGGTTCGACTGACGAGCTTTCTAAGAACTGGTTTGCCTTTCCACAGGCTAAAGATCCACCACAGAGCAAGGTCTTACGTCACTGTATAGACCCCTTTTCAGTTGGTAAACATGGTGACGTTTTTGTGTGGGCGGAGCTTAGGTGGAGGCAGAACCCCCAGCAAACACATTTACATTGTGGCAACGTCTGTGGCACGTTGCATTTCTGCTATGGCATAATGGCAACGTCGCTGTCTACGTGCTCGCAACATTGTAACAACGTAGAATTGTAAGACGCGACAGAGCTGTAGCAACGTTGTTGCGCGACATTCAGCAACTGAGAGACGGAGGTTGAAGTACAGAGTTTATTTGGATCAGCTTCCTTCTCCGAATCACAACCTGTAAGCATTATTAATATTAATTGTTGCTTTTATGTTTTATGTATCATGCTCAATAATTATTTTGTGTGTTGTGTACGCACAGCGCAGCTTCGGTCTTCAATGTCAATTGTATTGAAATATGTGAAGTGCAGGGCTCTCAAGTGTCACGAATTGAGCGTGACAGTCACTCATTTCGGTCTTTTGTCACGCTCTCCCGCCACACATTGTATTTCTCACGCTGAAAAATAATATATTTGTAATATATTTAATATGCCGCAGCCAGCGCCCAAAACTCTGGCCGCGCCGCTCTCACTATAGAACCGGCAGGAATCAAGTGCGTCTCCTCTGGTATTGTTCATCTGGTGTTGTTAGCCAATCAGAAAATAGCACTATTGTATCTGGGTAAGATTTAACGCAACAACCAATGACACCCCGTCGGCTCGGTGTCACTCCTTTGGGCTATGGTAGCTAACATATCACGCACAACCTTAAGCAATGGCCCTGAACGCTGGTTTAATGTCAACATTGTGACAACGCCGTAACAACCGTCACCACACAACGTAGTTATAGCAACCTTTTGGCCACGTTGTTAAAACGTTGTTAGAAGGTTGGTTACATTGTGCCAACGTTCTGTGTTTGCTGGGACGATCCCTCTGGCCGCTTCACTAACGCTAGTTTGCAAGTTTTGTTAGCTCGTTTTTTAACAATGACGGGAGAAAATCTGATTTTATTTTAATGTGCAAGGTCAGTCACTGTCTAGGACCGCGATTGTTATTTGCAAAAGTTAATTTTAACGGACGGAACCAGACCCGTAACGTTACACGCTCAGTCAATGGGACGATCTGAGAGGATTAACGTTAATGCTACCTCTGGTTGAGTGGCCTGACTTCAACACCTGATAGAGAAACAGAGCGTAAAGAGAAACTGAGGGCATATAAATCTTTAGATGCCTATAACTATATGCTGAATGGTCATGTACAAGACTTGTGTGGTTCGACTATAGTGCATTTAAAAAAGATGGACGACGCCTCCTCGCTCTCTTCCATTGGTGAGAAGTGAAGCTGCCAATGTCCCGATACGGTGCTGACATATTGGGACTTGAGTCTGCGCAGTAGCGATCTCGGGACCAGACCTGCGCAGTAGTGAGCAAGAAGTAAAGCCACAAAAATCAACGCCCCACCCTCACTCTCCCAGCACTTTTTTTAAGTGGCCGATATCTGTTTCGTTTCTCCATTCTGCTTCAGTTTTGATGTCTGTTGATTGCAGTACGACAAGAGGCTTGTTAAAATAAAGCAGGGGCGTAGGAATGAGTTTAACATTGGGGTGGACCAGGGCAGGGGCGATTTTAGGATTTTAATTTTAAGTCCCCAATGAGAATACGCAGGGTTTTTCTTGGTTCAAAACGAGGAGGAAGACATGAAATCCTGATCATGTACGTATTTATAAGATAATTAGAATTTTATTTTTCACAGACCATATAGGCTGTTATTCCCACAGTATTTTTGTAGAGTGTAGCCCAGTACCTCTAGGGGGGTCTGGGGGCATGCACCCCCGTAAGAAAATTTTGTACATTTTAAAGATAAATTCATTAATCTGGTGCACTGGTCATCTCTTCCGGGAGCACTTAACATAAAAAAAAATAAAATAAAATAAAAAAATAAAAAAATAAAAAAAAATGTCCCCTTTCCTTTAAATCCTCGCTTGCCTGGCTTATGCTACTCCGAGCTATGTCTGAACTTTGTATTTTGAGCACTTCTTGCGTTGTTTTTGCCTCTTCACGATGACTCGCTTGGTTTAGTCCTCAGTTGTAAGTCGCTTTGGATAAAAGCGTCTGCTAAATGACTAAATGTCTAAATGTCACTTTGAGTCATCCAAATCCACTGCTGAAAATAAATAATCCACCCGCCAATCGACGAACCTATGAATTCTTTGATTTAGATATCTGCATTATGATTATGTCAGCCAAATACAGGATATTTACCATTCATATGTGCCAAATGTCTGTCAGATTTCGCGCTCCTAACTCTTCTTCTGTTTGGTTTTTCCTAACTCACTGACGGTGCACAAGCTACTAAAGGTATAGGGAAAACATGACATGGATTTCAGGAGAAATAGGTTTTGTTAATGTATAGTGTAAGGCAAGTCGAATGGATTTGGGAAATGGACCGGCCGGGATTTTATATTTTCGGAGCTGGAAAGAAAGACATTTGCAGTCATTTATTGCCCGTATAATCATACAGTATGATCAAATATTGGGGGGGGACAAATTGTCCTTCTTTGAATATTGGGGGGGACGTGTCCCCCTGTCCCCCCATAGAATTACGCCCATGAAATAAAGTGAATACAATCTCCTCAGTCCTCCGAAGATCCCGAAAAAAAGTCTGGTGTGCTTCAGTGACTACTTCGTTTAGAGAACCTGTCAATCACAGCTGACACCGCCGTCGGTGTATGAATGTGTGAGTGAATGGGTGAATGAGAGGCAAATTGTAAAGTGCTTTGGTGGCCATTCGGTCTATGAAAGCGCTATATAAATGCAGTCCATTTACCATTTACCATCAATCATGACAATACACCACCGTTTCACGTAACTAACTAAAAACAAACTCATTTTAAAAACAGGCACTTGAACTTGCATCAGCATAATAAAAACGACAGCAAATGACAGAAACCACCTTTCGAAAAAAGATATTTGAAGTGTATTTTAATTGTTTAGTTGGTCTCACGTCCCATTGAATAACACGGGGAGGCGGGGTTTAATTATGACCTATACTAGGACCAGCCACTGGGGGGCGATCGAGACGTTTTGGCTTCACTTTTCAGGGCTTGTGCGGCACGCTTGGGTTCGACCCGCAGTTCTGCCTAACCAGCGCCATTCTGTCGGATTGACAGAAAAGTGCACTCAGTACTCTAAATATAAAGACATAATATATACATTTAAAGATATTTACTTAAAAAAACAAAGTAAAATCATTCACTGGCTACATGGTGACTCGATGAGCTACGAGTAAATGTCCGGGTAAGACACTTCTGGCCACTGGGTGGGGTTGTTACACCAATTTGACGCTGGTAGAATGAATATGGGACATGTTTTTAAATTGACCAAATTAAGTTTGTGGATGCATCTTTCACGCACTATGGCAGGCAGGGTGGACATATAATTACTCGACATATTTAATCTAAGTGATTTCTGAAGTTATACACTCCTCCCGGCTGGGTACGGACGTTGGTTTTTGCCGTTATTTTGTATTGAAATCTATGGGAAGTCTAGTTTGTTTTCTCCCAAAAGGGGGCAGGGACAAAATTGACAGTTAAGTTCCCGGATGTGCCGGTTGTGCGTATACATCTCATGTTGCCAAACACAAACACACCAGGCTTGTTCGAGATGGTTCGGCTTCTCGCAGACCAATGACATCGCAGTTCTGATCGGTCCACGCCGCTCCGATGCATCTCGAACAAGCCTTCCATCAACAATGGCGGTCGTTGCGTTACTATTGATGCTCATGGCTTTGCGAAAATACATCGCATCCAAACACAGCGAATTCAACGCGTTCGGGCAGCTCGCCGTAACTTGCATAGACGGAGAATAGAATCGAGCTGCTTTTAGCTTGATTAGCTGCTATTTAAAAAATGGTGGTCACAAGTTTCTGTTCGTCTTGTTGGTCACGGTAACCCCGCCCCCAGCCGCTGACGCAAGTGGTTCTTACTTCTATCCCAGCAATGTTTTGGTGCTACTTAAGAATCACTTTTACTAGTTCAGAGCTGCTGATTTGGGTGTTGAAAAACAAAGAACCAATTTGAAACTAGGCTCTGGCTCCGAACCAGCACCAGCAACAGCACTGCCTTGGTGGAAAACACATTGCGCCGCGCGTATGATAGGGCCCCTGATTTCTGAGGCACGATTGATTTGCGGTTTCATTCAGTTTACACTCATCCACTTCACACACTCATTCACGCATAGTGATTTTAGAGGTTTATGTATAATTATGTGCTATTCCATGGCTCTGCTATCCAGCAAACATGAGGAGTGACTGGATTGTAAAAAGTGAATGTACAGTTGTTGCTTTAAGGAGGTTTTTCTTCCTGATTCTACCTTTAAATTCTAATTTTAATTAATTAAATCAGGTTTATGTAACAAAACAAGGGAATGCTGTTTTAACTTAGTTACATTGACTCAATATACAACTTCCAATAAAGCTCAAGATGGACACATTCGACACATGCGCACTACGACTGCACCACACCTATAGAGGGCAGTATAGCCGTGAGGAGTGTCAGCTACAGGACATTTTTGCTTTAATGAGAAATCGTGATTTTGGGTTATTATACAAATTATGTTGTGCAAGTATTAGGATTGGATAGATGAGAAGGTAATAAGTGACGTAGTAATTGAGTCTTCCTGGCAGAACTTATGCTAAAGCTTTTATTTCCCAGAATGCTTTGCAAGGAACTGCTTTAGGAGAGTAAAGGGAAAGATGTTGGTAGTTTATGTTAATTTTTAATGTTCAGTTATGTTGGACATTTAGAGTTTCTGTTACTGAATGTTGTGGTTACCGTTGTGCTGAAGAGTAGCGCTTGTTTTCAGGATGTGGGAACTTATTAGGCCTATAAAGTATTATTGTCAGTACTGAGACCAGTTTTGTCTTAGTGGTTCACTTGACTTGACTGAATATGTTGAAAGACATAACTTGATGACTGATAATTATACTTCAATAAATATATTATTAAATTAGGATAGACCAATAAAAGTGAAATAATATTTATTAAATTGTGTAAAAACTGCTTTAAAGTAAGGGTATGAATTCAATTTAGGTGTTATTACATCAATGTGGAAAAGGACTTTCATCATATAAAACAAAAAAGTTTATATCAAATATATTATGTAATTTTACCTTGCTGGAGAGATCAGGTTAAATATCTATTGACAGTTATGCTTCAGTATAGCTTCAGTTCAATTATAATCAGTATTCTCAAATAATTTATTTCATGTCAACAAAACCAGTTATTGTAGATGTTTCCCCAATACATTTTGTAAGTTGAACTGACAACATTTTTTTTCAGGGTGTGTCTGCTGAATATTTCCTCTATTTTTCTTTAAAAAATGTTCATTCGTTTTGAAGAAATTATGTGATGTCATCAACCTCCAAATCAAAAGTATGCCTTGAGATACGCATTTTGTGGGTGTGCGTTGGCAACGGTTAGGGTGGAGCAATATTCTTTAAAAGGCAGCGTGGCCTTTTCTCCAGCCCCTTTGCTTAATGCCAGAACGCTAGAGATCTCCAGCCTCTTAATCGTAAATAAGTTAAACAATTAGTCAATAAAATGTCTGCTGAGTTTGAACTTTGTCCTGGAAGAAAAATCGGGGGCTCCAACCCCTGTTTTATCATCGCTGAGATTGGACAGAACCATCAGGGAGACATAGAAATCGCCAAAAAAATGATCCGAATGGCCAAGGTAAAGTACAGCTTTATCAGATGTGAAGTCTGATACCGTGTTGATGTTGGTTCTTTTTATGGGGGGGAAACAGTGAGATAAATAGATATCAACCCCCAAAACAAATTGATTATAATTTGAGAAAATAGGGGGAAATATTTTTTTAAAGTTTTTTTTTCTTTATTAATGATTTTTCCTCCTGTATTTTGTTACCAGACTTTTTTTCTAAACATAAGAAATTAATTGGAAGCAGGATAGAGAAACATCCTGAGGGACGTTCACACAGAACGCATTTTTCCATTCCACTGAGCTACTTTCCCTTTGTTTTTCAATTTAAACACATGCTAGGCAGACGTGTTTGACAATTTCACTCAAATATCAGGTCAATAAATAAGAGTTTCAGTAATACAGCTCCTGAGCTATAACTATCACATTAAATTAACTTTTAGATTTCTTATATGGTGAATCTCATTTTTGTTGTCAACCATATCCACTTCTACTTCCTACTTTAACTCCACACAGGACTGTGGAGCTGATTGTGCCAAGTTTCAAAAGAGCGAGATCGAAAACAGATTCACCAAGCTCGCTCTGGAGCGTCTCTATACGTCCCCTCACGCCTGGGGCCCGACCTACGGGGCTCATAAACACCATCTGGAGTTCAGTCATCAGCAGTACAGAGAGCTGCAACAGTTCGCCAATGAAGTTGGCATCTTCTTTACTGCATCAGGGATGGATGAGGTGAACAAATGAGGGTCTCAACGTTTATTATCAAGAGAATATGTGCATATTAAACCAGTAGATTTCATAACTTTTCCTCTCCCTACCTCAATCAGATGGCTGTAGAATTTCTTCATGAAATCAATGTGCCGTTTTTTAAAGTTGCCTCAGCTGACACAAACAATATCCCTTACCTGGAGAAAACCGCCAAAAAAGGTAAAACTCACTGACGGTGACACCCATTTCAAATGAAAAGTCCAAGTTGTCATTTCATAAACTCAAAGTTGTTGCTGAAAACTCGTTCTCCTTTGACGGAGGTTTGTCAGATTCACTGCCAAGGTCACAATGTTCCTCTATTTACATAAAATTTCAGACAGTGACTCACAAATGAGAAAAGTACAGTACAAGCCCAACCGAGAATCTGTGAAGCTTCTTCTGTGCTCTTGAAGACAGTTATTCTGGAGCACATGAAGTTACTGACAGTGCTGATTGGCCAGAGAACAGAGCCAATGAAACCTAGAAATCCTGGTGTGGATTTTCATGTTGCTGGCTTTGCTTTGACGCTACAGAGGATTTGGCATGTGTGTAATGTGATAATGACTAAAACTTTGATCTGATTTTCTCCCAGAAGCAGCCATGTCTTGAAGCTGATGTTTTGGTGTATTTGTGTAGGTCGTCCCATGGTGATTTCTAGTGGAATGCAGTCTATGGAGACCATGCGCTGTGTTTACCAAACCGTCAAGCAGCGAAATCCAAATTTCACGTTCCTGCAGTGCACCAGCGCTTATCCGCTGCCGATAGAGCACGTCAACCTCAGCCTGATCCCGGTAAGACACAAATCACTTTATTCTCATCTTCATAAATTTCATAAATTACTGAATTATTTTTTATTTCACCATGGATAGACATGACAAACGTGCATGATGACGATTAATTCCATTATGTAAGTTTTAACTAAAGAGTTGACTAATTTTTTTTCTTGTCTCAACGATTTTTCAACAATTTTGATATTCTGAATTCACATAAAAAGTGATTGAACATTTATTATTTTGCTAAAAATGTATTGTTCATTGTTATATCACTTAAGCATGAGGTTTTGACACCAAGGATAGTTTTCACAGGTTGTCCTGTTTGCCATATTTTTTAAATGTTAAATTAATATAAAAAATGCTTTAATATTTTGGTTTGATTTTGCACAAATTAATTGTTTAATTAAACCATTACCATTACCATCTACATAACCATTAAAAAAAACAATTTAAGACATTAATGAAAAAGACATTTTCATTACTTGAAATAAACTAACTGAAATGAAAACTTAAACCATTTCAGCTATTTGCTAAGGCAACATTTCTCGTTTTTTAGTTTGTAGCTGAAGTACTAAAATAACTCCAACTAAACAAATACTAAAACTACATTTAGCCAAAAAGAAATAGTAAAAATGACAAAAATAGCAAAACTACTAAAACTAACTTAAATTGAAATGGAAACTGAAAATATATATATATATAAAAAAACATTAAGACATTAAGATTAAGATTTTTAAGGATTTAGTGAGTAGTTTGAAGTCTTTCTGTTACCCTTGTCCTACACAGGAGTTCCAGAAGGAGTTTCCGGACATTCCCATTGGCTACTCTGGACATGAGGCGGGCATCCATGTGTCTGTGGCCGCTGTGGCACTCGGGGCAAAGGTCCTGGAGCGTCATGTGACCCTGGATAAGAGCTGGAAAGGCAGTGACCACGCAGCATCACTGGAGCCGGCGGAGCTGGCGGAGCTGGTGAAAGCCATCAGGACGGTTGAGATGGCAATGGGTTCGCCAGTCAAACAGATGCTGCCCTGTGAGGCTTCCTGTCACAGCAAGGTCAGATAAAACGCTCATTCTGACAGTTTATAAAACCAAAAACTGCTTAAATCAATGGTTATGGTCTTTCTTGCAGTTGGGTAAGTCAGTAGTGGCCCGGAGACCATTGAAGAAGGGTGAGACATTAACTCTCGACATGCTGACAGTAAAAGTGGCCGAACCGCAAGGCATGAGACCAGAGAACATCTTCAAACTGGTTGGCAAGAAAATCACTGTGGACCTGGAGGAAGATGCCACCATTACTGATGCCATGATAAAAGGCTGATCATCAGACATTCCAAAACTAAAGGGGCAATGAGGGGATCTTATCTTACACTTCTATTAATTTTAATAATAATATAGAAAATCAGCCATTATTAAATCACATTTTTAATTAGGGAGACATTTTTATTAAATTTTTACATTATTTTGTCATCAGAAATATGTAAATATGATGTCTTGTCTTGATTTTGCATATGCCTAATGTCTTGCTATAAGTTTGCTCCATTTTGTAACCTGTCTCACAGATGATTGTCTTTGAAACTGTGGTGAATGAACACTTTAAATAAAATCTCTTTCTTTCAACTTTTTTCATTTTCTCATTTAAAGTAAAGTAAAGACTCATTTAAAGTAATGTAATTGTCTGGTTTTAGCCAGGTTTCTGTCAAACACAACACGTCTAGGTTATAATCTGTAATCATATCATTAACAATAAGTCCTTTGAAGTAAGGGACCGAATATTCAGCAACCCGAGCTTTATAATTTTTTCATCTGTATTCTATCTTTTTGTTATTTGTTGAACATCAATTACATTTTTGCTATTTCCTAATTCGGGGAACAGACACAGATATGATGATATCTAGGCGAAAGAGTCTCTATGTGATGGGATTTATCTGACCTCAGTGATGGGAGACAGCTGGCAGACGGTCGGTTTAGCCAGTCTGTCTGCTTCCTGACCTGAGCCCTAGATTGTCATGTTTGATCTCTAAGACTATGTGCCATATTACTAGAGAGAAGAGCAGAACCATCCCAGGAGTGATGAACACCTTCTCTTTTCAACAGGTCAGGTCTGCCCCAAAAACTTTTTCAATTTCCTTATGAATTCTATATTATTTTGCGGACACCACACAACCAGCCATTGAGTGAGGACAGTCAACTAAGTATCTCATCACTCCGGCGAACAGGAAAGCGGCCAGAGCAATTTACAGTGTCTGACATCGCACTTACGAGTTGACATACCATTTAACATTAATTTTAGTGATCTTCGACTGGTGAAGTCGAACATCATTAGTGCCGACATGAATAATAATCTTAGAGAATTTACGATTAGCATTAGCCAGCACTATAAATTTTCTTTGATGTTAGGGTGCTCTGGCTCCCGGCAATGTGACTATGGTGGCTTCACATTCTGTGTAATAGAATCACCAATAACTATCTATGGCACATTCAATAGGATTCAACAGGAGTGGGGCAAATCTATTTGTTATTGTAATCGGAACGGAAGAGCGGTGTTTTGTCCCGCGACAACGGCGTCCCAAGTTAACCCAATTGCCCCGCTCGACAGCCAGTGCAGTCTCCGTCAGTCTGACTATCCGCTCGGATTCGCTGTCATGCTGTTGTCAAGTACGACTTGCAGTCTGTGAGTTAAACTAAATATGTGAGATGTGTGGTTTATATAAACTGCAAAGGTAAAGTATAAATTAAAATCATGTGAAGGGGGAGGAGAATGTATATGTGCGTCACATTTAGTCGATAAAACACTTCCGCATATATACACCAGTGTATCCTCGCTTATGATGCCTCCTCGCAGTGCAATTAGAGAATTGAGATGTCCTTCAAGATGGCTGATCTCGATCGGTTTCCGGGTCATAAGATGGAGGACGGATATTGAGAAGCGCCCTCGGATGTTCATGAGTAAGCGCGTCCTAGCCGGGTTCGTCACTTATTGGGGTCTCCTGGAAACATTTCCGTTGTGGTCTGTGTTATTTGCAGAGCGTTTCTGTATTTGGTTGTGTTCTGAACTTTTGCAGTGCGTTTCTGTATTTAGTTGTGAGTAAAGCACACGTGTGTCGTGAAACTGATGAAGATGTTTTCTTAATTTGCGGGTGGTTTTTTTCTATTTGCATGTGGTTTTTTTTCTATTTGCATGTATTTTTTTCTGTTTGCATGTATTTATTTCTATTTGCCGTTTTCTTCAGTTGCAGCGTTCACTTTAAGGGGAAACAAACTGCCACACAGTATCAGATTGAGGAAGTGTAGGCTACTAACCTTACAACATGCCAAAGGCAAAAATTTCACACAGTACGCCTATTTTGTATTTGTATTTAAATAAAAATTTTCCACACAGTATTTTGTATTTGTATTTTAAATACATTTCCATGTATTTATGCCCATCTCTTCCTGCCATCATCATCCATATCTTGCTGTTATGGAATCATGAATTACGGATGATGCTTATCGAAAGCTTAATCAGGCTATTGTATGGCTGGACAGAAAAGTGCACTCCGTACTCTAAATATAATGCCATAATATATACATTTAAAGATGTTTACTTAAAAAAACGAAGTAAAATCATTCACTGGCTACATGGTGACTCGATAAGGTACGAGTAAATGTCCGGGTAAGACACTTCTGGCCACTGGGTGGGGTTGTTGCACCAATTTGACGCTGGTAGAATGAATAAGGGACATGTTTTTAAATTGACCAAATTAAGTTTGTGGATGTATCTTTCACGCTTGGCAGGCAGGGTGGACACGACATATTTAATCTAAGTGATTTCTCAAGTTATGCACGTCTGCCGGCTGTGTACGGATGTTGTTTTGTGCTGCTATTTTGTATTGAAGTCTGTGGGAAGTCTGGTTTGTTTTCCCCTAAAAAGGGGCGGTTACGAAATTCACAGTTAAGTTCCCGGATGCACCGGAGGTCCGTATGTGCAGATCCAGGTGAGTTGATGGCGGGTGAAAACCACCAGGTCCGTGAAGTGCAGGGTGAACAAAATTTCCAAACGGGAACGAAAACCAAGAAACAAATCCAACACGAAGACCAAGACACCAAACAGCACAGGAACTCCACAACGATCTGACAAAGATAGGACGAAAACTGTGGACATAAAGCATCCTAAATAGGTTGTTCCACAAGGGGGAATGTGTAAACTCTCAGAAAGCCCTTCTAGTATACATCTATCACCTGTGGTGCTATATACAGGCCCATTTGTAACAACTTAACATTCTTTCATCGTGTGAGCGTTCACATGCAACATGAACCATTCAGTGAGCAAGATCTGTCAGACATGGTATATTCTATAAATATTTATGACATGTAATGTTTGCTAAATTGACAAATGGCCTGCCTAATGAAATAGGAATTACAATCTTACCAATCAAGTTTGGAAACTATAGCCTATATGAGTTTACTGACTGCACAATCACCACCATTTTGAACATGGAGGAACATCACAACTCTGAACTGCAGTTACACCAGTACTGTAACCACTTTTGTATTTTACAGTATTTTTTTTCTAGAAATTATATGCTTTTTTTCTAGTAAACTAATGCTAACTTAAATGTAATGTAAACTTACATGTAAACTAAATATTATTGTCATGGGAGAGCAATAGGAAGATATGTATAACCAAGAAGATAGGCTATGTAGGCCTACTGTACTGTAGGCATATGTGTTAGAGAAAGACATAAGTGTGTAAAAATGAACAAGCAACTGAGAATTTTCCGTTTACATGTAACACATTGCTGCAAAAATAAATGTACTGTAAAAGTACAAATGTTTTTTCTTGCTTTTTTATTTTTGTGTACTACATGTTGACCAGTCAATTTTTTCTTACTCTCTGAATCTTTATTTACACAGACAAAACTGACATTCTTTTACAGTATAGAAAGCAGTTAGAGTCAACAAAAAAAGTAGGGAAAAAACATGAAATTTGTATATAACAAATATTGCATCGTGAAAAGGCATCTGAACATTTTGTGGCTCAATGATAAAAACACTTTGTATTTTGGTGGCATTTACTGACCCAATAACTAGGTTTTGAAGCATGAATTAAATGTGTTGGGTGAGTTATACGTTTTGCAGACATGCCATAGAGTTCTGATGTTGTGACATCAGTTGTGACAATTGAGCTACAGTTAAGAAAATGTTAAGACTGTTTTGAAAAATGTCTTAAAGTGATTGAGAAAAACTGTAAAATACTAGTATACCAGCCTGTTCTCATGCAGCATACTTATACAAGTTCACATGTAGTACAGATATACAGTATGAGAATTGTAGTTGTGAACAAGTTGTAGTTTACTAGTAGTTTTATATACTAAAAAGTGTGCCAATTTAGTCCCAAGCATTGAAATAGTACACTTACAAGTTTACTAGTACATTGGTAGTACAGTTACTACATAAAATATACTTAAAATATATTTGAACATTACTTAAGTTTCATAAAAATAACATGAAGTAGCCTATACTTCTTTTTCGTAAGGGTCCCCAAAAACTGCATATAAAAGTAAACATTAAAATGATACACACAATTTAAAGAAATACAGTAAAATAATAGGGCAAAAGCAAAGTTAATTGATAAATCAGTTTTATTTCAAGCACATAAACACTGTTCTGTTTTGATTAAGCAGAGACACTGCTGCTCTCGTGAGTGAGAGAAATATAAATTATGATGTGAAACAAATATCCATGTCCTTCTTTTCATTCAAAATATACGATGTTAGCTTATATATAATTTTATAAATTAAGCAACTAGAATCGATTATTAGAAACAATAATAATTATTAAACAATCCAAGTTACCTAGTAGCTACTTGTCTTATTTGCCGATAGATGTAAAACTAGCACCGGTCGCTGCAGATAAAGACGAAATGAGTAGCTATTTGTATAGGGAACGCCTCCGATCGTTTTACATATGCTTTTAAATCTATCAAACTAGTTATCTAACGAGTAAATACAATTATTCTCAAAAAAGTGTGTCCAATCCGCATCCTCCTGTGAGTGTGAATCTCACTTCTCAGTTCCCTCGATGGAGAGCCACAGGTTCGCACAGGCTCAGGAGAGTTCGGGTGTCGGTTCCCCGTCCTCTGGACTCCCTCACCGGGCGGCTCTGATTCTGGCTCGCGGTGGCAGTAAAGGAATCCCTCTGAAGAACATCAAGAATCTGGCCGGTGTTCCTCTCATCGGATGGGTTCTGAGAGCTGCCTTGGACTCAGGAGTCGTTGACAGGCAACTACATTTGAGCTTTTCATAGCTATTTTAATATTATGGCGTTAATATATATATATTTGTTGTTGTTCATTATAGGCCTACTTTTCATTATTAAACCAAATTAAACTGGGAAATAAATTAAAGTGAAATTTATTTACGCTTGTTCTACATGTAGGCTAGTCTGTGTTAGTATTTTAACTAAGATTAAAATAGGCTTTTAGTCTCAATTTGTCTTTTGTAAATACAATTTTGTGGGTTTTTTTAATGACTGATGTTACTATGTGTGGCAGCGTGTGGGTTTCCACAGATCATGATGAAATTGAGCGGGTCGCAAAAGTCTGGGGTGCGCAAGTTCATCGTCGCAGTCCTGAAGTCTCCAACGATCATTCCAGCTCTCTGGAGACCATCCAGGAGTTCATCCGACTGAGACCCGGTGAGACAGACCTTCATCATCATCTTACTTTCATTTTATGCCTAAAAATGATATGACTTAATTACTGACATTATGAGGTTTTCAAATGCCAAGTAACAATGGGGGAAGAGTGTCCCCTTACGAACAATGTGGATTTACTTTTGTGTGACATATTTCTGTGACATAAACTGTGACATATTAGGTATTATAATTGTATTAGGCCAATAGGTATTATAATTGTATTAGGCCTATTGTATCTAACCCCTCTTTTACTATTTTAAGCACATATATGTGCTGGAAAATGATGCCTCAGCCAATGTGTTATTATAGGAAATAAATAGAAACGTTGGCTAATTTAGTTGTTATAGCACAAAATGTAAAATAGTAAAAGAGGGGTTAGATGGCCCTACTGGGGTAAGAAGCAAACATAGCCCATTGTATAATCTTTATATTAGTGTCATTAATGTAAAATACGCACTTTCATGAGATCCTGTTGGATTTTTCGCCCGCGGTGCGAACATCGTACGCCTGATCGCTTATTAAAGTCCTTTACACTGTTGTATTTAACACCTCAGTAATGGGTGTGCGACAAACGGTTCGGGACGAGTTATAGGTGCTGAAAACAAGAGCATGTGAGATAATAGTAATGCTTCCCTTAAGCACCACGAATATATTTTTTTTAATGCATGTGTGAAAAATGTATGATAAAACAAATTGTATCATTTTGAAATAAAAATGTAAAATAATTGAGGGCCAAATTACTCAAAATGAGCATTAATAAATTAAATACATCAAAAAGAATGGATTATAATTTGCAGAGAAAATCATATTCAACAATGAACATATTTCTGAAATTATGAGATATTTCATAAGAAGCATGAATTTTTGTAACTTTAAGAGTGAGAACTGATATATAGAGCAATTTTAAACAGTTCAAATATGTAAAATATTTAAGGGTTTGCCTTTATTAAAAACTGTTTACGGTCCAGAAAGGCCTCCATCTTTATTGTATTTGTCATTTGTTTTGTCGCTGTGTTTCAGAGGTGGACATCGTCTGTCATATTCAGGCTACGTCTCCATGTCTGCACCCTCATCATATCAGAGAAGCCCTGCAGATGATCACGGGACAGGGGTTTGATTATGTGTTTTCAGTGGTGCGCAGACACCAGTTTCGGTGGGAGGAGGTGGACAAGACAGGTACAGTGTCACGAAAACTTCTCACGAACTCCTATAAGGAAACAGTTGCAGATTTTTACTTTGTAAGGCAGATCACAACTTATTTGATTTTTATCCTTTATGATCACTGTTATTACAGCATGTTATAAAACCAAAAGTGTCACATTTAATATACTTTGAAATCATATTATAAATCTTTATGGCCCCTAACCCTGTTTCTATGAAAAGGTTTTATGTTTAGTGACAGTCATAATATCAGGAACTACATCTTTCATTGCAATTAGAGGGTAAGAATCCGACTTCTCCGAACATTGATGTGGCGCACAGACCTCGACGCCAAGACTGGCCTGGGGAACTCTACGAAAATGGCTCTTTCTACTTTTATAAGAGAAAGGACCTGGAAAACGGCCTTAAACAGGTGTGTAGTTATCAAAATACAGTGACAAACCTGTTCGTTAACTTCTCAGTGTTATGTCCCGGTGGCATCCAGGGGATGTAGGAACAATAACAAATTTAATTTCCGGGGTGGAAAGTCAAGCAGGCGACACAAGTTCAAATTTTAACAGAAATTTATTATAATAAAACAGCAAACCGAAAACGATCTCCACCGGAGACGGTCAGTTGACAACTAAAACAGTTCAGGCAAAAAGTAGAGGAAACTGAGAATTATAATGGAAACGGTTGTCTGTAAAACAACAAAGAAAAAGATAAGATTAATACACACCAACAGGGACAGGCAATAACAGTTAATCTAAAGACACCTTCCACAACAGGTCACAGCAGCACAACACAGCACACATGGTGACACACTGCCAACACGATCCGCCAGTCGATCACAGCACACACTGGCAAGACTTCAACACGATCAGGCTCTTCTCCACTCCAGCCCAGAGAGCTTTTATCCCTGCAGCTGATTAACAGCAAGCAGTTGCAGCTGTGAGATTGATACCTGCAGCTGATTAGCAACAACCAGCTGCAGCTGCAAGATCGACGTCCCAGCACCAACACATACCTAGAGAGAGAGAGATAGAGATAGAGATAGAGATAGAGATAGAGATAGAGATAGAGATAGAGATAGAGAACAAAAAGAAAACACAGGGACCACAAACACAATACCTTACGGGACGTAACACTCAGTCATGGAGAAGATTTTAATTAGCCTAGAAACACCATGTAAAGACTAGGGGTGTATAACAGTTCACAAAATTCACGGTTCAGTTCGATACGAAACACTCAGTGGCGGATTTAGCAAATTGGGGGCCCTAGGCAAAGGTATGTATGGGGGCCCCCCCATCTGATCTTTAAAAGAGAATGGGAAAAAAAATACCGACTGCATGGTGGATAGGCAGGTAAAGCTAATCTACGGGGAAGTAAAGGTTGGAGAGGAGAGAAAAAAACCTTCCCCTTTAACCCTGCATACACTTCTATACTCCAAAATGAAGATGGAAAGGACACACAAAGTGTAGCACTATAATACACAAACAAACTAATAGTCACGATGGAACCCAACAGAGAATAAGGTTTCAAATAACACCTGTCTTTGCTAAAATGCCTGGAAAACACTGTTTATTCTTTTTTTTTAAGATCAATATCAATATAACCAGCAAGACAAGTAGTTAGTCATTTTAATGTGTGTGGAATGTTTAATAAGGACTCTACTTGGTTGACATTTATAGCATTAACGATTTACAGCGGAACAAGCTGTAGCCTAAGCCGATGACGTGTGCGCGCATGATGTGGTCGTGCTAATGGTTTGTCAAAGCTGAGCGCTTTCATTGACTTGCAGTTTAATTCTTACACTTTAATATTATTTATAACTCCTAACTAAATAAAAAAAGCTGTTACTATGAGGAGTTATTACATCAAAATGCATATCTGTGTGCAGGTACGAGGTAGGCTACTTTATCTGAATTAAATAGGCTACATACACCTCTCTTGCATTTGCTTGCGTGCCAGCGATTAACCCTCCGCGTACCAGTGTTGGCACGCGTGCGGGTTGCCGACGCCTTAGAGTAAACCCCCAGAGTCATATTCTTAGCAAAACATCACAAACAGCCATAGGCCTATAGCAAATATTGCCAAGATGAATAAGTGTGAGGTTGCAATTGGCATTGCACTTGCAATTGACATTTCAATCATTCTACAAACAAACCGTAGGGTGTACCCATGGTTTTCGGTTATCAAAATATCGTCACCCTAATGTACATGATAGTGTGTGTGTGTGTGTCAGGGTTGCCAACTCTCACGCATCTCTCGTGACAGTCACGCATTCAGACTCAATCTCACGCTCTCACGCTAAACAAAGAAATCTTTGTTAGACATTCTTCTAAAAATTAGACATTCTTATGTGCTGTATATTTTTTTCCCCTCATGTGCGCTAATTTCTGAATTACTAAACAAGTTCAGGCTCTCAACTACTGATAGGACCACTGCTGTGTCTAATGCCTTTCTCTGATTGTTGATTCGCTGGAAAAAACATTTGTCGTCGTTACGTCAGTGATGTCCGTCTGCTTTACTGACGTTGGTCGGTAAGATGCCTGAAAGATGAGTTTATAGATGTAGGCCTACCTGTTGAGCCACTCGCAGAGCTGCCAACCCTGCCGCATTGGCGTGAGACTCACGTAATTTACCCTTTTCACACGCGCTCACGCCACACATCTTTCTCACGCAGAGAAAAATCAGGAGGACACTGACACCGACAGACAAGACAGAGAAAGTTATAGGCTACTTTTGATATGGAACAAATTCCCTGCTCATATATTCTTGTCAATATTTGTACGAGATTCAAACAATAAATAGGCCTACAGTTTTTGGTGCTTTTAAATGTGACAGACCGCTGTAGCGCCTTTTTTTTGCATCACAAGACTCAAAGGTTGGCAACATTGCTGTGTGTGTGTGTGTGTGTGTGTGTGTGTGTGAGAGAGAGAGAGAGAGAGAGAGAGAGAGAGAGTGAAACGCTTTGGACGTTGTTGTTCCTGTCTGCATCCCCAACTGTAGCAGTAAAAAAAGTTTTTTTCTTTAATTTGAGGCGCTTGGGTAGCTCCGTTTCATTTTCGCGTTAAATACTCGTCTTGCTTCGTCGCTGTTTGTGTACTTCCCAGTCCTCCTGTCACTGTTTGTTTATCTTTCATGCCGCGCACCGTTATGGACTAGTCCATTTCATTGTGAAAGTAGTAGGCCTATGTGACACAAGTATGTGTAGGGACAGATAACCATGAACTGGACATTTGAACTACTACTTCAACGTATTTCTTACGAATATTAATAACATTTACCATGCTTTTGAAACGTTCATGATGATAAAGGGCTTTTTTTTTCTTTCTTTTTTTCTTCTACGACCGCTGGTAGGGGGCCCCAAGCGGCAAGCCTACCTATGCCTCTATGTTAAGACCGCCACTGGCATACACTGCTGTCACGGTTCGGTTTTCGATACAGCAAAATTTTTTTTTAATTAAAGTAGGCTATATTTAATTATAGCCTACATAAAGTATAATATTTTTTTACTTTGAGCAATGAAGCTATAGCACTTGACCTCAAGAGCATATAAAACAAAAACAGCTCCTTGGAAAAAAATGAAATGTAATATTGTAGTAGGCTAGATAACAAAGGTTTAGCCTATTTTTATAGGTCCACCACAACATGCACATTTATTAAGCTTAGACCCTGAGTCACTAACTTTTTCAAATGGCAGATTTTCTACGTTAGTATAAGGTAATGATAAAAAATCATACATTATTAGTAGTCCTAAATAGGACTTTTTTTTTACCGGGGTGGTAAATTTCAGCCCAAAATGGCCGCAGATCTCCCATGTGGTCAAGTTCCTCACCTAGCATACATGCATTCTATCTGAAATATATATATTTTTGCATTAATAATGTAAAATAAAAAATAAAAATCCGTTTTCTCTCTCTATTTTGCGCGACTGGTTGGTTTAAACTTGACGGAACCTGCCCAACATGAAAAATCAACAAATAAAGAATGTAGAGGAATGTCAGTACAGGCCTGCTTTTGTTCTTGGAGGCAACAAGGCTCGAATGATGTCACTTCCGCTTTGTGATGTCATTTAAAGCAACAGTACATTATTTATAGATAAAACAAGTTAGTGTGATGGGGTGGTAAGTCAAACTGAGGGACGCACACAAATAACAAAATATTTACAAAAAAATAAGGTTTATTTTGAAAAAAATATATCTTATGTGAAAAGGAACACGCATATAATCCTGAAAATAATAAATGTTTAAAAAAATACATAACTTATTTGGTGATATTTTAGATGCAAATGTCCAACGCATTCTCATCCCAAGGCGTCATATTCTGACACTTTGACAAAGCGTCTAAATCCAACGCCCATGGAACCCTTTAGCGTCAATATAACACGCAGAGAGATGGGTAGGTTTAGGTATGGTGTAGGGTTAGGGTTAGACCGCTAGGAGGCGCCTTCTGACCCATATATTTCGGCGTCTCATATTGACGCTAAAGGGTGCCATGCGCGTTCGATATAGACGCTTTGGCAAAAGCGTCATTATATTACGCCTTGGGATGAGAACGGGCTGAAATGTCATGTTGGTCAACACGGACATGTGAAATCGGCTATGAACTAATGAAAAATTATTAAAATAGTATGTTAATCTTAAAAAAAAAAAGTTTATATCATATATCATGTTAACAAGAACACTTGAATGAATAACCTTAAAATTTGTAAACACATTTTGGGACATGTTTGTGCCTTATGCATCTCATCAAACGTTGTGGACCCAAATGGCACCCGTTTCATAGAATGACTCTATTATTAATATAATATTGGTAAACAATCCCATATTTATCTCATTCAGAAATGTATGACTGCAAGTGTTTAGTGTCACATTCATAGTTAAACATAGCTGAAACATGTCATTCCTTCTTTGATGTCCTGAATAATTCTATAAGTCTGTGCCATTTCTTTGTTCAGGTTATTACTGCAAAATAATCTGTAATTTAAGGAGTACTTCCAAGGTGTAAGTTCAGAGTAAGAAGAGGTACCATAAAAGTTTAAATATTTTAAAAAGTTTCAATTATTTGACGTTATAATTTATTGATTAGATCACTTATTGAGATGACTGTTAGAATGGATGGAATCCCCACCTCAGAAATATCAAATCCATCGCTGGACACCAAATTTTGTCAAAAGAGATCTGTCTTGTCTGGTGTGCAACCCAACAAACCGTCAACAGAAAGTTTTGACTTTTACCTCAAGACTCTATTAACAGCCTTCTATCAGCCTGAGAGTTTGACTGAGAAAGCCAGAGAAGAGCAGAAGCAGGAGACAAATCGTAAGGGGTAATACAGTCAAAGACCCAGAACCAGATATTTGACTTAGAAGACCCGAAGTCAGAATTATAATAAATTATAGAAAAGTTTTACTTGAGATAGTTTGCAGTTTCATCAGCAGAAGTCAGCTTCAAGACTCACACAGGAGTTCGTAGCCCCCCCCCCCCCTTACAGTTACAAAGGTCACAGCAGTTATACCATTTCCAAGGTCTAAGCTACTTCTTTGCTTCAGGTTGGAGTTTCTGATTGGCTAAGAAATAGATAAACATGGTAATTTTCCACACATATACATATAGACTGAAGCACATCTCCATAGATTATGCAGCTGACGCTCAGACCCTGAAGTTAGGCACGTCGTGTCCTTCCAGGGCACAGATTTGGGTTACTGGGCGCCAACATGTCCAGAACAACAACTCAGTCAATCTCCAATAATGCCAGTGGTTCCCTGCAACCCAGAAGACTAACACACACACCGACACACAGCTTTTCCAAGGTTGGATTTGGCCAGGCTCTAACTATAAACAGGAAAGTCTAACTGGAAAGTAAGTCTTTAACAAAGAAATGGTCCCTTAAATCCTTAGAAAAAGATTTACTAATCACTGATATCACAAGAAAAGAAAAAAAAGTCAAATGTAAAGATGTTCATAAATACTTATCAATTTAATTGCAGAAAAAGTTAAAAAAATAAATAAAAAAAAAAAAAATGTGTCCCATGACCTCTCCATGAGAGCTCAATCGCTCTGCGTCAGTTATTCCGCTCTGTTCTGTGTGTTTTAGCTGGGAAAGATCGCTTACTATGAAATGCTGCCTGAGCACAGCGTTGATATCGACGTGGACATCGACTGGCCTGTCGCTGAGCAGAGAGTCCTGAGGTTTTAATCCTGAGCATTTAATCAAACTCTGTTAGTGACAAAACACAATAATGCAGATCTAAATGCTGCCCTGTCCTGCAGGTTTGGCTACTTCGGCCGAGAGGAGAAAACGGCGGTCAGGCTGTTTCTGTGTAAAGTGTCTGGATGTTTGACGAACGATCGGATATACACGTCGGTTTCTGGAGAGGATCTTGTGGCCATCAATGCTCGAGACGTGGCCGGCGTACAGATGCTAAAGAGAGAAGATATAGAGGTACAGTTGTGTAGGCTGGGACAAATAATGGTTTAATTATTGCATTATTTTAGTGTGATTTTTGTTACCATGATTTGTGTTTTGCATTTGTGTCCCTGACACTGTGTGCACCTTCTGTATTATAGCATTTATCTCAGCTTGTGGGGGATTTTAATCTAGTTCATCATGTGACTCTTCTTGCTTACAGTGTATTATTACAGTGGTTATTACGCGGGTACAAAATAGAGTAGTCGGATGTGATGTTGACATGATACCAGTTAATGAAATATGCAGTATTTTTGCTGCAAAGTTCTGGCAACCACAGCTTGAGTGTTTTGTAACTTTTTTTATTTATTATATAATGTAGCAACACCTGTTTCCCCACTTTCATCAGGTGATCCTCATATCCAGCGAGAACGAGCCGCTGTCCAGGGGTCTCCTGGAGAAAGTGTCCCAGCAGGCCGGATGTGGCCTCTGGATTGGAGAGCAGCAAAAAGGGCTTGATGTGGAGCGGCTGATGAAAGAGAAGAATCTGCGCTGGGATGAAGTGGCCTTCATGGGTGAGTGTCATGTTCAAAAATCCAGCAAAACCAGTTTTCACATTTATTTATATAGCATTTTATATGCAATACAGATTGTTTCAAAGCAGCTTCACAGTAACAAACAGAAAAAAAACAATTAATGAGGAAGACTTCGTCAAACATGGGACAAATTCAAATTCTGCTAGAAAGACAATAGTGTCATTATTCAACTCAGTTTAGAGTTGATTTAGTTCAATATAGATGGTGCAAAATCCATCAATCAAAGTTATCAGGAAACTGAACAATTCTCTTTTTTTTATATTACAGTGTATATTATAAATTATTTTTACATGCACATCATTATTTTTTTTAATTCATGTGCCATCATAATCCTAAAATAAAAAACTAACGCAGAAATTTGAGTTTAAAAAAAATATTAAGTTGATGTAATGATTATTATGTCAACCGAACTGAACAGAACCTGGAAACATGCAAAATAATAAAAGATTTTATTGAGCGGTCTGATGTTTTCTCTCACAGGTTCAGAATCTGAAGACGTAGAGATCCTGTCTCAGGTGGGGCTGAATAGTGTCCCATGTGACGCACCTGTGGCAGATTTCATCGCAGCGAAATACACCTGTCAGAGACCCGCCGGCCACGGAGCCGTTCGAGAGTTTGCAGAGTACATTCTGACGCTGAAGAAAAAGAGCTTGTCACACGTGAACCAGGATCGCATTGACAGGGCTAATTTTTAAAGTGTATTTCAGTTTCTATTTAAACAATCAGTTTGTGTTGCTGTTATAACATGACATTGGATCTAATTTGAATTAATAAAACACCTATGTGTGTCTATGAGCAATAAAACAGCTGTGTTCTACTTTATTTACTTGATCTCTCTCTGTATATTTACTTCTTCCTTCAATGTCAAATGCAATGGTCATTTACTTATTGCCAATCCTTTTATATTACAGTTTTATTCAATCGCTAACAAGCGCTTACCCATACTTCAGATACTTTTTCTAAACTCTTAACACAGACTCACACCTACAAAACACAATTGGCCAAATGGATAATTTTCTTCTCAAAAACACATTTTGTTAAATATATACTAACTCTTCATTTCAAAATAGAACACATCTTTCTCTGCACACACTAACTTTACCAAAACACTGGAAATCTGACTCAAAATGAAATGAGTCTGTCAAAGAATAACACTTGTTTTCACTTCACAAAGTACATGGCAGTCAATCAAAGTACACCAGGTTTCAAAATACTGGCTATTGTTGACATTACAAAAACTGCATAGACTTTTATGTTTCAGTTTTACAGGTATTTGCATGCAAAACATGCACTCCACCGTTTTTACACTACATTTCTTGGTTGGGAATTGTATGTCCACATATACAGTAATGTTCACATGATAGAACAGAAAACATTTTACAGTATTGCTTACAGTGAACAAAATATCCATGAAACACACAAGAGCATACTGGACAAAAAAATAAAAAAAATAAAACCTGCATAAAGCCCAGACAAAAAGGGGGGGGAACTAAAAAAAGGACAAAATTACTATCTATCTAATCTCTGCGATCTTCAGGGTTAAGCCACATGTTTTCATCAACATCACATCTGATATTATCCAAGGCGATGCACCTGGGATAAAACCACTTGGTATGTCGGATCCACCCGTGACAATCCTGAACTGTGATGTCCCTGCAGCCAGCATCCATGGCTTCAAGGAGGGACATCTGGTCATGTGGCTGATGGTCATAAACCTTCCACCTCCATGCACCTGCACCTCTCACTGTATCTCTCAGTGCATCTCTCACTGCATATCTCACTGCATCTCTCACTGCATCTCTCACTGCACCTCTCACTGCATCTCTCACTGCACCTCTCACTGCATCTCTCACTGCACCTCTCACTGCACCTCTCACTGCACCTCTCGCTGCATCTCTCACTGCACCTCTCACTCTCACTGCATCTCTCACTGCACCTCTCACTGCACCTCTCACTGCACCTCTCACTGCACCTCTCACTCTCACTGCATCTCTCACTGCACCTCTCACTGCACCTCTCACTGCACCTCTCGCTGCATCTCTCACTGCACCTCTCACTCTCACTGCATCTCTCACTGCACCTCTCACTGCACCTCTCACTGCACCTCTCACTGCACCTCTCACTCTCACTGCATCTCTCACTGCACCTCTCACTGCACCTCTCATTCTCACTGCACCTCTCACTCTCACTGCATCTCTCACTGCACCTCTCACTCTCACTGCATCTCTCACTGCACCTCTCACTGCACCTCTCACTGCACCTCTCACTCTCACTGCATCTCTCACTGCACCTCTCACTCTCACTGCATCTCTCACTGCACCTCTCACTGCATCTCTCACTGCACCTCTCACTCTCACTGCATCTCTCACTGCATCTCTCACTGCATCTCTCACTGCACCTCTCACTGCACCTCTCACTGCACCTCTCACTGCACCTCTCACTCTCACTGCATCTCTCACTGCATCTCTCACTGCATCTCTCACTGCACCTCTCACTGCACCTCTCACTGCATCTCTCACTGCACCTCTCGCTGCATCTCTCACTGCACCTCTCACTGCACCTCTCACTGCACCTCTCACTGCATCTCTCACTGCACCTCTCGCTGCATCTCTCACTGCACCTCTCACTCTCACTGCATCTCTCACTGCATCTCTCACTGCATCTCTCACTGCTCCTCTCACTGCACCTCTCACTGCACCTCTCACTGCATCTCTCACTGCATCTCTCACTGCATCTCTCACCGCTCCTCTCACTGCACCTCTCACTCTCACTGCATCTCTCACTGCTCCTGCTCCTCTCACTGCACCTCTCCCTGCACCTCTCACTGCATCTCTCACTGCACCTCTCACTGCATCTCTCACTGCATCTCTCACTGCTCCTGCTCGTCTCACTGCACCTCTCACTGCACCTCTCACTGTATCTCTCACTGCACCTCTCACTGCATCTCTCACTGCATCTCTCACTGCTCCTGCTCGTCTCACTGCACCTCTCACTGCACCTCTCACTGCATCTCTCACTGCATCTCTCACTGCATCTCTCACTACATCTCTCACTGCTCCTGCTCCTCTCACTGCACCTCTCACTGCTCCTGCTCCTCTCACTGCACCTCTCACTGCTCCTGCATCTCTCACTGCATCTCTCACTGGGCCCCTTGCTCTTACTCTTCCTCATCCAGACATTTTCAAAATGTTTCCAAAAACATCACTCCTCAAAATCCTCCTTTTACTGTATAAGTGTCAATGCAATAGAAAAAAATAACCCCCGCCACTGAGTCTAAGCCAGACTGGAATCAGCTGTTCTTGGTCCAAATTACCCAACATAAATCAGCTGTGTGTCTGTGTTCAATTGATTGTTTATTATCAGCTGAGATATATTGTTTTTGAACTGATATCATTGCTGGAAGGCGTCCAGGAGGCATCGGAACAGATGTCCGAGCCACCTCAGCTGGCCCCTCTCGATGTGGAGGAGCAGCGGCTCTACACTGAGCTCCTCCCGAGTAACCGAGCTTCTCACCCTATCTCTAAGGGATCGCCCAGCCACCCTGCGGAGAAAGCTCATTTCGGCGGCCTGTATCCGGGATCTTGTCCTTTCGGTCATGACCCAAAGCTCATGACCATAGGTGAGAGTAGGAACGTAGATTGACCGGTAAATCGCGAGCTTCGCCTTGCGGCTCAGCTCCTTCTTCACCACGACAGACTGGTACATCAACCGCATTACTGCATGAAGCTGCACCGATCCGTCTGTCAATCTTCCGTTCCATCCATCCCTCACTCGTGAACAAAACCCCAAGATACTTAAACTCCTCCACTTGTGGCAGGAACTCTCCACCAACCTGAAGTGGGCAAGCCACCCTTTTCCGACTGAGGACCATGGCCTCGGATTTGGAGGTGCTAATTCTCATCTCAGCCGCTTCACACTCGGTTGCAAACTGTCCCAGTGCATGCTGAAGGTCCTGGTCTGACGGGGACAACACAACAACGTCATCCGCAAAGAGCAGAGACGAAATCGTGTGGTCCCCAAACCTGACACCCTCCGGCCCCTGGCTGTGCCTAGAAATTCTGTCCATAAAAATTATGAACAGAACCGGCGACAAAGTCCAAGTCCGAGTCCAACATGCACCGGAAAGAAGTCTGACTTACTGCCGGCAATGCGAACCAAGCTCCTGCTTCGATCGTACAGGGACCGGACAGCCCTTAGCAAAGGACCCCGGACCCCATACTCCCGGAGCACCCTCCACAGGCCGCCGCGAGGCACACCGTCGAATGCCTTCTCCAAATCCACAAAGCACATGTGGATTGGTTGGGCAAACTCCCATGAACCCTCCAGCACCCTGTAGAGCAGTGGTCACCAATCCTGGTCCTGGAGGGCCGCTGTCCTGCAGAGTTTAGCTCCAACCCCAATTAAACACACCTGATCCAGCTAATCAAGGTCTCACTAGGCATACTAGAAACTTCCAGGCAGAGGTGTTAGACCTGGTTGGAGCTAAACTCTGCAGGACAGCGGCCCTCCAGGACCAGGATTGGTGATCCCTGCTGTAGAGGGTATAGAGCTGGTCCAGTGTTCCACGGCCCGGACGAAAACCGCACTGTTCCTCCTGAATCCGAGGTTCCACCATCGGCCGTATTCTCCTCTCCAGTACCCTGGCATAGACTTTCCCAGGGAGGCTGAGAAGTGTGATCCCCCTGTAGTTGTAACACACCCTCCGGTCCCCCTTCTTAAAAAGAGGGACCACCACCCCAGTCTGCCATCCCAGAGGCACTGTCCCCGACCGCCACGCGATGCTGCAGAGGCGTGTCAGCCAAGACAGCCCCACAACATCCAGAGACTTGAGGTACTCTTCTAATCTCATCCACCCCCGGTGCCTTGCCACCGAGGAGTTTCTTGACTACCTCTGTGACTTCAGCTAGGGTGATGGACGAGTCCACCTCTGAGCCCTCATATCAGCCAAATTATGTTTATATTTCAATGTAATGATGTGCATATGTTTCTGTGACGGTGAGGTTTAGGAGTAGGTCATAAAACAACAGAAGGCTATAAGATGTTCTCACTAGTCAAATAAACGTATGTGTGTGTGTGTGTGTCTTTGTGAGATAAGCCCTATTCTCACGGGATAAGTATTACGTGGTGACCTATAGTCATTTGTAATCATTTACAGGCATTGTAGTATGCTTGCTTCTCAATGCTGCAGAGCTCCAGCCAACAGAAAATCTACCTCTGGAATTCAGTGATGTATGATTTGTGTTGGTTTTTCTCATTAAAACAAAAACAAAAATCGCTGTACATGGCCTTCTGCCACAGTCACTTTTGCAGGGCTCTCAAGTTTTGAAGACAGGCAAGAGTGACATCCAACCCCTGGGGGTGTTTCATTAACAGGCCTAATATTATTAGTGTTTTTGTTGTTGTTTTTAATAATTGCTGAATACAAATTTGAATGTTAACACTGATTTAACCCATGTCTGCATGTCCATTTAAAATCTATTTCAGTAACAATAAAAATACATTACGGAGCAGTATTCTGGATGAATGTCTCATATATGCCATAAATATAGAATTGGTTGTATTAGTTAGGAAAATTGGTATTCATGAACATTGTAATCAATCTTTTGGGGATTTAATGTGCAATGTACTTTGATCTCTTGCACACTCATTTCTGCAGTCACTGCAAGTAAAAGTTGTTGCCTGTGCTGGTTGACTTCAGTCCCTGCTGTCTCTGGGCCAGCATCCTCTAACCTGGCTTTTTTAGGGGGCTTTCCTCTCAGGGCGAATAAGAGGATGCATAATTGCTTTTAACCTGAAATCTTTGAAAGACAGATGCAATGATTAATGCATCCATGCCAGGATATAATTATAAAATATGACATGATTTTAAAAGTGACCTATAACATAGTAGACTATGCAATACACTTTAATTTATTTAGTGCTAATAAAATTTGTAAGCCTATTTGGAGAGAGAGATGTTTATAATGTGACATTATGTCAGTCATCGTGTGATAACGAGAATATGACCAGGCCTAGACGACTGTTCGAGCAGGTGTTGTCAGTGAACAGGCTTTACTCCCACCCCTGTGTTGCAAATTGAAACAAAGCACTGCTACCGTTCAAAGTAAATTTTTACTTAAATCATTAAATATTTGTACCGAATAACACATGATACTAAGAGAACACATATGTGAGTTGTTGATCACACACACAAAAAATCTATCTGTAACCTTATCTTAGAAAACGAGTTTATCTGAAAAGTGTTTCAACCGTCCCGGCTCTCCCTTATTTTAAATAGTTTTTCCGTGTGAAAAATACAATGTGTGGCGGGAAGGCGTGACAAATGACAGAAATTAGTGACTGTCACGCTCAATGCGTGACACTTGAGAGCCCTGCTTTTGTTGACTGTATTGGTCCCTATGATTAAGGACAAGACCGGTAAACTTAATGACATGAATAATTATAGGCCTAGCCTTGGCAAGCTCAGTGTCAAAGGTGCTGGAAAGGATTCTATTGTTGAGACTTGAGCCATATTTGTTCACTACAGCTAACCAGTTTGACTTCAAGCATGGGCATAGCACTGACGTGCATTTTTGCACTTAAAGAACTATTGGATAAATACAACAGCCAGGGGTCTACAATATTCATGTGTTTTCTAGATGCTTCTAAAGCCTTTGACCGTATTAATCATGGCAAATTGTTTGATAAACTAACAGAAAGAGGTGTTCCAGGATACCTTACTAGGATTCTTATTTTTTGGTATTCTTGTCAGAGGGTGAAATGGGGCGACTCGATATCAGACTGTTTCAAAGTGAGCAGTGGCGGTTCTAGACCACAGTAACTGGGGGGGCCAGGCAGGGGCCACGTGTGCTTTTAAGGGGCACACCTTTAACATTAATTTGAACCTATTTTCTGTATTAATTCAAGTAATTTTTCACCATGACGTGCATCACTGCAGTCTGTTTACACCTGGCCACTTCATGCGTTTTCTGTGATCGGATAGCTATCTGATCGTGAAAAGACCAGGTGTAAATGCACTCCGAAACGCATTCGCATGAATCCGATCGCTCAAACCACTTCAGGGCCGCAAGTGTAAATGCATCTGGTTGTTGAAACCATACATGTCAATTTTACTCATCCCAAAAATGCTAAAAGATAAACATGTGAGAGCATTTTATAGGCTATATGTCATGTTTTAGTCAGATATGATGACGCTTCTGGAACACGCATCACCGCAGCTGAGCATCTGTTCATCAAGCCAACGCGCAGACTATCGCAAATCAAAGTGAAAGTAAGTCACAGACGCTTAACACACAATCATCATCATTAAACGTAAAGAAACTAAATGATCTTACCAGGGCTGTTGCCGCTCTCTCTTATTGCGGTCTTTGATTCAGAAATTTTAGCTGATGATCAATAAAATGCAGCTCATTTCAGTTGCTTTCGGTGACGTGAACTCCTTTAAATCTGTAGGCCTATAGCCTATAGCGCGGAATTGAAGAACGGATTTATTTCCTTTTTGCAAAAACACATTTATGTGACGAGGTGTAAATGGAATTGTTTTGATCAATCAGATAGCTATCCGATCTGAGAAAACGCATGAAGTGGCCAGGTGTAAACAGAAGCTAATAAAACAATTTAAACTCAAATTAATGTTTCATAATGTTTCATTTATTTGACGTAGTTTTCTAGTGGATATAATGAAAACACATTTTTAGCATAAGCACATCTAGGCACTTTTTACATCAGTAAACTATGACACATATACGTATATAACAAAAAACAAACATATCCAAAAATCAAGGCAGTCATCTGAAAATGTGTTTATGATAATCGTCTCTAACATCATGTATTCATGTATTATTTGAGTGATTTTTAAATTTTGATAAGGTTATTATTCCTTTAAATCTAAATTCTGGACTTATAAAACCTCAATCATTGAGTGATTAACACATCATTTGTAATTAATAAAAGACTTTGCACAGTCGAGTCTGCTTCATACTACTAAAAAGGCAAAAATTAATGTAGGGCAAAACTAGAGAATATAAATTAAATATTGAAATCTAAATTTCTTTAATGTGTTAACGTCATCTGTTCTCTGGTAGCTGCTGACTCTTTGCTAAGATTGAGTAGCCTAGTCATCATGACTCGTGATTGTTTTATAAAGTATAATATAAGCAACAGCGGACACTTGGATAGTTTAATATTATTTCAATCTACGTGAACATGACTGAAAGTAAGTATTTTCGTTACTTGTATCTTTTTGTTGGTGTAGCTCGCCTCTGATGAACATGTGAACTGAAGCTCTTCTTCTTCTTCTTCTTCTTGGATTTTTACGGCAGCTGGCATCCAATTAGTTGCATTACTGCCATCTTCAGGTTTTATCTACCCTTTACTTCCACTCATACTAAATCCGTCTATCTAATCCAGTCCCCCTCAAAAAAACAAATAACCATTTCTTACCCTCCACACTCTCTCCATACTCCAATAAACTTTTTACTGTATTATCTACCTTTCCTATATTTTTTAACTGTCTTATCATTTCTTGTCTTTCCTGATTAAATTTCCTACATGTTGTAAGAACATGTTTTACTGTTTCAGCCTCCTGACATTGTTCACACATTCCTGTAGGATGTTTTCCTATAATAAAAAGTGTGCTATTAAGATTGCTATGCCCAATTCTCAGCCTGCTTATTATCACCTGCTCTTTTCTCTTAGCTCCTCTACTTGGTGATATACCTACTTTCCTTTGAATTTCATATAAATGTCTCCCTTTTGTTTCATTATCCCAACTTTGTTGCCATTGTTGATTTACACTTCTCCACACTATGCCTTTCCCCTCTGATTTTGATAATTTAATATTGACTTCAACATCTCCTTTTTAACTGCTTCTTTTGCCACTTTATCTGCTTTCTCATTTCCCTGAATTCCCAAGTGTGCAGGGACCCACATAAATACTACATTTTTACCTTGCCTATTTATTCTTGAGATCATAAATAAAACTTCATAGAGCAGATCCATGTGACTTCTAGTTGTACCTGTCTTCATGCTTACTAGAGCTGATACAGAGTCACTACATATTAATATTTCTTTATCACTAATTTGTTCTGTCCATTCCAACGCCATCAATATGGCAAACATTTCAACTGCAAATACACTCAGACAATCCGATGTTCTTTTACTAATTTCCACCTTATATCTAGGAATAACAATTGCAGACCCTGTTGCCTCTGTTTGCATGTTCTTTGACCCATCTGTGAAAATCTGAATACTTTCCTTATACTTACATTCCTTATAACTATAATATACACTATTTAAATCAGCATTCTTATTATTACGTTTAATCTTGAGTAGCTCTAAATCTACACATGGTATTTCTAATTCCCATACAGGTCTAATAGGCCACACCACATTTGTGCCAAACTCTTTATCATAAACCCCTGTATCTTTTGCCATCTGATCCCCTGTCCACCCAAAACTTGTTTTTTGTTTTGTCTCCTTCTCCCAGCATGTCTGCAGCACCTTTTTTGCTGGATGACTATCTCCATGCCCTCTTAAATTAACCCAATAATTAGCCCCTAGCTGCTTCCTCCTCAACCACAATGGCATTTCACCTGCTTCAACTTGGAGAGCACATACTGGGGAAGTTCTAAACGCTCCTACACACACTCTTAAAGCCCGAGCTTGAATAACATCCAGATCTGCCAACACAGATTTGGCTGCTGACCCATATACAATACTTCCATAGTCTAACCTTGATCTTATTAAGGCTATATATATGTATTTTAGCGAAGCTACATCCGCTCCCCACCCCAATCCTGCAAGGCACCTCATGACATTCATAACTTTTTTACACTTATCAATTACATATCTAATATGCTCCCTCCATGTTAATCTCACATCAAAATATACTCCCAAAAAACGAAAACTTTCAACTCTCTCTATCGTATTCCCATACAATTTCAAATACCTTTCCCTAACTTTCTTTCTTGTGAAGAACATAACTTTTGTTTTTTCCACTGAAAATTTAAATCCCCATTCTGTCCCCCACCTCTCAACTTGATTAATTCCATCTTGCATTTTTTTAATGACATATTCCACATTTCTCCCTCTTTTCCACAATGCTCCGTCATCTGCAAACAATGATCTCCCCATGTCATTTGGAATGTTTACAAATACATCATTTATCATAATGGAAAATAAAGTTGGACTTATTACACTCCCCTGAGGTGTCCCGTTCTCTACCGTATATTGACTTGATAATTCTGCTCCTATCTTCACCTGAATAGTTCTTTCATTTAAAAAGTCCATAATCCAATTAAACATTCTCCCTCCAACACCCATTCGATTCAGTTTAATTAGCAATCCTTCCTTCCATAACATATCATATGCCTTTTCCACGTCGAAGAATACTGCAACCATTGTCTCTTTATTAATTTGAGCTTTCCTTATTTCATCTTCTAGCCTAATCACAGAATCTATAGTACTCCTTCCTTTCCTGAAACCGCTTTGATATGAAACCACCATTTCTCTTTTCTCCAAGTAGTATATTAACCTCTCATTCACCATACGTTCCATTATCTTACAGATATGGGACGTCAAGGCAATTGGTCTATAGCTTCCAGGTCTGCTGGCATCTTTTCCTGGCTTCCTTATTGGAATTATTATAGCCTCCTTCCAACTCCCTGGAATAATTCCCTCTATCCACACTCTGTTGTACAACATCAATAATTTTTCCATACCTTCTATACTTAGATGCTTCATCATACAATAACATATTTCATCCTTCCCTGGAGCCGTCTGTCCTGCTTTGTCTAGTGCCCTTTTTAACTCTCCTATTCTAAAGGGGACATTCTGTCCATCCCCCATACTACTTTTCCTACCCAAAGCCTCCATATTTTCAGACTTTGTTTTCTCTCTACCTCTTCTACCTTCTTCCTGCAAAATATTTGAGCTATGTATCGTAACAAACGTTTTTGCCAATAACTCTGCCTTTTCCCTATTTGTTACTGCTGTCTTATTTCCCTCAAACAGAACCGGATAACTCCATTCCCTTCTGTCTCCCCCCATCTTTTTTATCATCCCCCACACTTCCCCAACCTGAGTTGTATTTCCAATAGAATCACAATACTCCCTCCATTTTAATCTTTTTACCTGTCTTATTGTCCTTCTTACTACTGCCTGTGCTTGCTTGTACTGAATCAAATGTTGAAAATTATGAGTTCTTTTAACTAGTTTAAATGCCCTATTTCTATTTTTCACTGCTTCCTTACATTCATCATCCCACCATGGTACTACTTTCTGTCTTGTTCTGCCTTTGCTTTTAGGAATTGATTCCATTGCAGCCAATACTATACCTTGCTTTATTTTACTATCCATTGTTTCTATGTTCATCCCTTCATGAATCTGACTTAAATATCTATCACTTACCTCAAGAAATGTCTCCCAATTAGCCTTCTCAAAAATCAATTTCCCCCCTGTGTTCTCTATGACCAGTGGTGTTTCAATATTTATCTTGCACCAAATTGGATAATGATCACTCCCGATAGTTCCTTCACTATACACTGTCCAATCACATATTGATGCTACGGAATTTGATACCAAAGTAAGATCCAGCACAGATTCTTTTCCTGTATGTACATCTATCCTTGTGTTACTTCCATCATTTAAGCATACTAAATTCTTTTCATCAAGTAACTCTTCTATCACCTGCCCATTTGTATCTGTTCTATCACTACCCCATAATGTGTTATGACCATTAAAATCTCCACACCAAACAATATTACTACTATCCTGCCCTTCTATCTCTTCCAGCTTAATTAATTCTAGTTTCTTACACGGGTTATAATAATTCACAACCGTTACTTCTTTCTTTGCCCATATTTTCACTACCACATACTCTTGATCTTTTCCTATCCCTAAAATCCTGTAAGGAATGCCCTGCTTTATAAAAGTGACACATCCCCCGCCTACCCCCTGTATCCTATCTTGCCTCACAGTTACATACCCATGTAGAACAAAATCCAATTTTGGATTTAACCAGGATTCTTGTATACACACAATGTCAGGTTTTTCCCCTCTACTAACTATAAATTGTTTGAAATCTTGCCCGTTAGCTATCAAACTTCTCGCGTTCCACTGAAGAATTAAAATTATTAGTATTAGAACTATCAACCCAAACATGCTGTCTCTTGACTTGACTGTATACTAAGTTCATCTCTTACTTCTTCCCACCTTAATCCTATCATATCCAAATGATGCACTGCAGCTTTTACTATTACCTGAATCCGTTCAGTTTTAGATTTAATCTCATATGTTGCATTTATCACTCCTGCAATAAATGTCACCATCTTCTTCTTTTCTACCCATGTCTTTTTCTCATCTTGCTGTTTTCTCCCCTCCACTTGCTCTTTACTACATCCTCCCTCCTTATGCTTCTCATTCTCTCCTGCCATCTTAACTGCCTCAGCATATGATACTTTTTCCTTTACTCGAATTTGTTGTACCTTCACTTCTTTCTTCAACACCTCACACCCCCAATATGCAACACTGTGATTACCTCCACAATTACTACACTTGGGATTCACTCCTTCTCCACACTTTCCATATTCATGTTCCCCCCCACACCTAGCACACTTCCTCTTTCCTTTGCATACTTTGGCTACATGTCCAAACTCCTGGCAGTTGAAACATCTCATTGGTTTTGGTATGTATTCCCTTACATTATATCTCACAAAACCGCAGTAAACCTCCTTTGGTATCTCCTTTCCTCCAAACTCTACCAAAACAGTTTCAGTCTCAATTTTCTCTATTCCTCTTGTCATTCTTATCACACTCTTAACAGATCCCTCCCTCACTTTCAAATTCCCTATTAGCTCCCGCATACTGACACTTAGAGGAACTCCAGATATCACCCCCTTACTACCATTATTTCTCTGTTCACCGACTTTTACAACCTTAGATACTTTAATTTTTCCAACGATAGTCATCTTCTTTGCTTTCACCACTTGCTCTTCACTACTACATCCTATTAGCAAGTTTCCATCCCCTAATACTTTTGCATGATTTACTTCCCCCATTTGCCCTCGAATGATTTTTGTTAACTTCAATGGATCAATTTTCTTTACTCCCCCTTCCCCCTCAAATCTTACCACTACATGAATCACTCCTGCCTTTGGATTTTTCCTCTCACTTTCTCCTCCTTCATCTTCTGCTTCACTTAAGCTACCTGTATTTTTCTTTCTCTTAAACCTACCTGCTCTCCTGTTCTCTTTCCGTCTTACCACCTCTTCCCATCCTTTTCCTCCCCCCTCATCAACATAATTTCTCTCTTCCTCACTAAACTCCATGCTGTTACTATCATCTGTCTCCCTCCCTGCCATTCTATCCAAGTTCGCAAGGAACCCCACAGAGCTATCGTTCCGGACCTATACAGGCCGTCGGTCAATAGCCCTGCACAGTATTCCCCACAAAACTCTCAATTTTTACGAAACAAGCACTAGCTCACTGAAACTCCGGGTGTAAACAATGCCCTCCGAAGACAACACTTTCCTTCAAGACGCGAGTTTGATCCTCCCTATCTTCCTGCTTCAAAGCTCAGCTACCTTCAAACTGAAGCTCCAACTAAATTGCGCGATTTATCTCGCTTTGAGCAATTTCCTCTTGACATAAAAGTTACGGCACAACAAATGATTTTCCCATTACTGCCGCCCACAGGACAAATTGCGCATTGCACCCAACGGTGTTTGGCGTGATTAAAGCTGCTGTCCGTAACTTTTTAAAGTTAAAACTAATCCAAAATAATTATAAAAAAAAAAAACATATTCTGCCAGTGGTCAAAACTATCTGCTTGCCATAGCTAGATTCAAAACGGTTAGCTTTTAATAATGATTTTAATTCCAGTGGTAGGCTACTGGTGGGTTTCCGCGGGAAATTCGAGCATGTCTTTGCGTCATTACGTCACACCCGTACACATAAAGAAGGAGTTTCGGCTATACTGCGCGTGAGGAGAGATGTATAGGCTTTTCTCGCAGCACTTTACATAATTAAACTTATGGCATCCAGAAAGATCCAAACAACAATCATCAGTGTCAACTGGAGATTCAGCAGTTATAAAACCCAAAAGACTTCGTACTTCGGATTTAAGGTGGCTAGAGAAAGAGAAAGAAACCGTCTCATGCGAACACAAGGATTTAAACATCGGCGGGGCTTTTGGACGGTGCGTGAACTCCGTGTTTTGAAGGGGTTCAAAACGGAAGAAGAGACGGCTGAACAAGTAAGACATTTCAATAGTTCAATCGTGTAACAGTAGCCTACCACTGTTTTCTTAATTCACACAGTTATGGAGTTTCCTTTGTTGTGCCTTTCTCGTTTTGCTATTATGGAGAATATGAATTCTGAACTACACAGGTAACCATAAAACACATTAAATTTAACGTTAGTCACGCAATGCTGATGTTGTTAACATGAACAATTTGAGAACAAAGTAGGCTATAATTTGCATGGTTGCTGTAAATAGCGTTGATTAAATCTAACGATCACTTGTCATGTCGAATGCTTTTTCCCCCTTAGTTGATCAGAACAAAAATGAATGTTACTTACATGTTCAGAAGATATTTTCCAGTGAAAATTCTTATGTTGCTCAAACTTTCAAAAAGTGAATCTGTGATTCTGAATGCCAGTATCCACACAGCGCGGTGACTGACAGCAGCACTCGCCTCAAAACACTGTGTTCATCCGCGCTGTTTCATGCCGATTTACAACCCACGTAAAAATGATAATTCCGCGAATAACTGCAATTGCAGATTTCGAACAGAGATGGTGACAAAGAGGAAAAAGCTACGGACTGTAGCTTTAACAAGAGCAAATTTAGGGGGGCCAGAGGGGTGGCCAAGCTTGTTGACACGGGGGCCCCTGGCTTCCCCCTAGAACCGCCACTGAAAGTGAGTAATGGAGTACGTTAGGGTGGAATTTTGTCTCCATCTTTGTTCAATCTATATATTGATGACCTGTCTGGGAAACTTAATGAATGTAATGCTGGGTGTTTTGTGGGTGAGGTCTAGTGTAATCACTTGATGTATGCAGATGACTTAGTACTGATAAGCCCTTATAGCGCAGGCCTGCAGAAGCTTCTGAATATCTGCTCCTCCTGGTGATGCATTTGATATTAAGTATAATGCCCTAAAAAGCCACATACTGATTGTTAAAACAAAAGAGCATCTGAAGTTGAGGTTCCCAGACTTGTGCTACAGGTCACAGATGAGGTTAAATATCTTGGACACTATATTACAACACTGTAAAAAATTATTTTTGATTTGTTAACACAACATTTTTTCTTTTGTCAAATCAACTTAGATTCACTGACGTTGTTCAGATAACAAAATTTTTTTAGTTTAGGTTGATTAAACTAATGGCTTGGTGCCAATGCACTGATATTAAATAAAAACATTAGTTGATTCTTCAAATAGATAGTTCACTAGACCTTCACTAGTTTTAATCTTCCCTGCGCATGCTCTGGACGCCCGGGAGTAAACGACACAGACAACACTTGAACGAGAACGCGCAATTTTCTTCTCAGCTTCTTCAGAAGCAAGGAAAGATGGTTTATGGTAAGTAATTTTTAAATTCAATGTCTTTATAGACTGGTTTTGTCTAAGGGTAATTTAATTTATTTCCTAGGCAGCGAAAAATCAGAAGATGGTTCAAATAAGTAATAATTTTGCCTCAGACATTCCAGAATTTTCCATTAAGTTATTTTAAAATAGTTTGTTTCTTATGTCATCTTTACATTTCAGTTAGGCTGTTAGTGAAGCGTTTCATCCTTAAAATAATCGCGATAAATAATAATATTTGATTTATTTTTCATTTTCGTCGTGATTTAACGCGACGACTGCGAGTTCGGATCGTTTCGTCATGTCGCAATGCATTGTGGGAATTACGGTACAGAAGTAGATGTACTGTAGTAGGCAGTAGGCAATTCAAATTGTAATGTTGGTCATTTAATTTTATAATTTTTAATTTTGATTATTTTAAAGGGAAATGGTTCAGTATTGCTGTAAACTGCTGTAACCGGTCTCACGATCAAAAGCCCCACACAATGAACCACTGAACTACACAGTTCTCATTGTCACACGCTACCATGTCAGAACCTCTACAGAGGCACCATAGTTTGTTTTTCTTGGCCTGGATGTCATAGGGGGGGTCTGTGCAAGATGTCTGCGAGACTCTTATTAAAGGCTTGGCATGCAGTGTTGAGGAGGCTGCCCTAGTGTAATGGTGAGCCACAAGCTCCAGCAGACACACTTTAAGAAAGAACTTCCATGCTTTAGCTAAACACATGCTCCAAAAGTGGAGTTTTCATGCTTTCTAGTGTGGACTGGGATGGACTGTCAAAAGCCTACAACACAGTCCATCCCAGTCCACACTAGAAAGTCACAGAACTTTGACTAAGTAACAAAGATTTGTGTTTGCACTTGGCTATAGGATTGATGTGTCTTCTTCAAGCTAATTTTATCATCAGTTACCTGGAGGTAGAAATTAATGTCATCCGCACAGGCTTGTAGGATGTGGGTGTTGCAGTGCTTAAACGTGCACTTGACTTCCAGACAGCCTTTTCCACAACAACTGCAGTGGATGAGCCCATCAGGTGACGCCCCAACTTCTGGAAAGGATGGATTTAATATGAACCCACATTGCTCCACTTTCAGGTTTTCATACCATAACAGTGACATAGGCCTGCCTTGCCTCTTCCTCATGTTCTATCATGTTCACGTAGATTGAAATAATATTAAACTATCCAAGTGTCCGCTGTTGCTTATCTGATGGCAGCTGTGGTGGCTGATTTATTTGGGTAGCAGACCTTCCTCACAGTGGAGATGGCAGGTTTGGAAACACTGGTGGACAAAATGGCATGGATGTGTGATGCGGTTATCCTACCTGCTCTCAGGGCGTACCAGGCCAGTGATAGGTTTTGCCATTTTGTTTCGGCTTCCACCAGAGCTGCATGTGCCTCATTTACTGCAGTCATGTCTGGGAGGCCCTCGCAGTGCTGTTGGAGGAGAGACAACTCACATCCATACTTGCCTGTATCATGAAGCCGCAGCAAGGACTTTGGTATGTATGCGAGGGTAGACAGGGTCTGTATAATGTTGATAATAGTCCTCCATCCCCGTCAGACAAACAGCCTTTTTGTCCACAATCAATTTTGTGGGCCACCTCAGAGGGCATCATCCAGTACGCTGAAACATCTGAAAGTCATCATGAAGTGACACGAGTGCTTTGTTTGCACAAAAAAAGTGAACGTGCGTTGGAGATTGATAGATTAACATTTTGTAAATATTTGTATTTTTGTGCAAACAAAGCACTCACATCGCTTCATAAACTTGAGGTTAATCCACTGGAGTCACATGGATTACTTCAATGATGTCTTTATTACCTTTCTGGGACTTGAAAGTGGTAGTTGCATAGGCTGTCAATGGATGGGCAAAAAGCTCTCAGATTTCATTAAAAATATCTTAATTTGTGTTTCAAAGACAAATTAATGTCTTACAGGTTTGGAACGACGTGAGGGTTAGTAATGAAAATTTTCATTTTTGGGTGAACTAACCCTGGCCACTTCATGCGTTTTCTCAGATCGGATCGCTATCTGATTTATCAAAACGATTCCATTTACACCTGGTCACATAAATGTGTTTTTGCAAAACGGATATAAATCCACGCTCCACAATTCCCGCGCTATATGCAGATTTAATGGAGTTAAAAAAGCTTTTGTCATGTTAAGTTGTGTTGAAGTTGATTTAACTCATAATTTGAAGGCAACCGTGTAAACGTCTTAGGTAAATGTTACAACAAACTATATGTAGTTAAAATTATGTTGAGTGAACTTAAATTAAGTTGAGTGAATTTCTAAATTACATGAGGTCCCCAGATAGTACTAATCCCGTGCAAATAGGGCTTTAGTCTTGTAATGTACTGACCATTGGTGGCAATTGTTCTACGATCAACTTAGCTTAAAATGCTTTTGGGAAACGCAGTAAAAGTCGAGGGAATAGCATGAATTTAAGTAAGAATTATTAAGAGTTGCTTTCTCAGGCAACAACAGTGTTGGCCCAGATCCAGCCCACATCTGGAACCAGATCTTGACATACACTATGTTGCTGTCTGGGTTCCAACCCTGTTCCCAGAAATATACGACATGCAAATGTTCTACTTCTAATCAAATACACCAAATCGATCTTCTCAAAATAAGGGAAACATTGGATATTTGTACTGTTGTGTCAACAGGAACAGGGTGGGCAAACTTTGCAGTTTCACTACTCACTACACCTAAGGGTGTATACTTACATGGATGGGTTAAATGCAGAGAACAATTTCTGAGTATGGGTTCCCACGCTTGGCCTATAAATGTGACTGTCAAGAGTACTGTCAAATAAAAGTACAAAAGAAACCAAAACTTAATTAAAACCATTACATTTAGAATACATAACTCAATTCTCTTACATTTTAAACAGAAACCCTTTTAAATTCCAAAGCCCTATTGATCTTGTGCAAAAACTATAATATGGGGGTGGATTGGAATCCACTGCTGCTTGAATATGATATGATTATAATCAAGGTATTAATCAAGATTTTTCCTTCTAATATCAAATGAGTTGAATGACTTCTCTGGAGATTTTACTTTGTTATATACGTTGCCAGTGTGATTACTGAAATGTTCATGTATTCTCTTATGTCTGTATTTGATATGAATGCAGTAACAGTGCTTGCTCATTTAGCCCGGCTTCCAGAAATAAAATATGGACTTGTTTTGGGTTTGAGAAAGGTCTTCAACGTGTTTAAACATATAGGGGTCATTGAAGCCAATAGTTTAAGGGACCATTTCTTTGTTAAATCCTTACTTTCCAGCTATCCTTGAGAGAAAGAACGCATTATCTCTATGTTTTGAGACAAGACTCCTGTTTATAGTTAGAGCCTGGCCAAATCCAACCTTGGAAAAGCTGTGTGTCGGTGTGTGTGTTAGTCTTCTGGGTTGCAGGTTAAGGAACCACTGGCATTATTGGAGATTGACTGAGTTGTTGTTCTGGACATGTTGGCGCCCAGTAACCCAAATCTGTGCCCTGGAAGGTCACGACGTGCCTAACTTCAGGGTCTGAGCGTCAGCTGCATAATCTATGGAGATATGCTTCAGTCTATATGTATATGTGTGGGAAATTACCATGTTTATCTATTTCTTAGCCAATCAGAAACTCCAACCTGAAGCAAAGACGTAGCTTAGACCTTGGAAATGGTATAACTGCTGTGACCTTAGTTACTGTAAGGAGGGCGGCCTACGAACTCATGTGTGAGTCTTGAAGCTGACTTCTGCTGATGAAACTGCAAACTATCTCAAGTAAAACTTTTCTATAATTTATTATAATTCTGACTCCGGGTCTTCTTTCAAATCTGGGTCTTTGACTGTAAATCCCCTTACAATACATTTTTACTCTCCTTAACAGAATTTTAAGCAGTGCATGCTGGCAACTAGAAATCTGTTGTAACACATTCTGTTTGAGTTATACTTAAAATAATCAGTTATTGAGTTCACCGCTCAAGTATACTAATAATATCATCATACTTCCGCAATTCATTGATTGCATTAAAAATTCCCCAAAAAAATTTGTAATACAAGTTGTCTGAAATGTTACATTTAAATGATAGGTATCTTTCATTTAAAAGGTATTTGAAGGTATTTTTATATCTCTTTTGATATCACTTCGTAAATCAGAAAATTCTGTCAACAGTAGAGGGAAAAAAACATGTTTTAATTAATAAAATGTTTAAAATAAAACAAATGATATATGGACAAACCCCTCTGTTTTTTTTTTTTAATAGAGTAATAGGAACAAAAATGTAAGTGCTGCTGAAGTGGATTTATGGCTCAGTGCAAAAGAAAAAACTCATTTTAAGAAAACGGCTTTTAAAGATAAAACAACAACAACAACTACAAAATCTTTTGAGTTTTAAACACTAAGAAATGCATTTTTTTTAAACTACATATAAACCTTTTTTGCCTGTAGTGTTTTGTCTTAAGTGTAATGAACATTCAGTAATATTTGATTGAAATGAACTTTCATTTCATTTCATAAAATTGACTGGTTTAACAGTTTAGTCTTGGCTGGACAGACGTTTTTAGGGCATTAAAAATACCCTGATAATAATATCAGTTCCAGTGGTTGAATTAGGGCTGCAATGATCACTGTGAGTACCGGGTCACTGCCAGTGACCACATGTCCATTTGTTTGCAAATATTGCTGCTTTAAGTGCCTATACGACATGTGTAAAGTACAGGTTTTCAAAAGTAGTAATAGCTCACCAAATGTTATATAAGGAAACAAGATAAAATTGGCCCATAAAATTGGATGAAGACATATGTCTTCGACCTTGTAATGTTGACGTTGAAAGTTTAATCCACAATAAAAGTCACATTTGTATAACAGATGTTTGAGCTTCTCTAAAATGAATTGCAGATCCCGGTCACCCTATCCACCATAAAATACTGTTTGTGGTGGATGGACTTTGGAATCTTTTTATGACTCTGTGGTCAATAAAAATCCCAGGATGTCCTTCGGAAAAAGAGTAGGGTGTCAGGGTATTGCAGGTTGAAGACGAGGAGACAGGAATTCAACACCTCTGGTTTATTCACAAACTCAGATAACAGGAATACTTAGGAACTAGGAAACTTAGGAAACTTAACCCATTCATGCATGAATTATGATAACCTCAGTCAGGATTTTTTTCCTATGTGATTTTATTGCTCTTAGGGCATGAAAAACAAGATTTGATTTTTAAAAAAAATTTTAACAAATTTTCCAAAGAGATTTTCAGGTGTCCACTTGAGTGGACAGCATGCATTTATGGTTTAAACTGAAGAGATACTATATTAAACATAATACAATAATCAAACAGATAAAGTATGTGTATTTAACAAACTAATCAATACAATTATATCAAATCATGTGAAAACTATAAAATATATACAAAAAATATAAATCCGAAATATTGCAAAGGCAATTGAACTTCATACAAGTTGCACTTCGTGTATCTTTGATATCAGAACATGAGGACGTGATTCCATCAGAAATTTCTACTCCCTGTCAAGGTACAACTGTGGAAACACTCAGATGCTCTCTCCAGTGTGCCGGAGTATGGAGATTTACCTTTATTAGCTGATCATTCTGATTATGTTCAAGATAGACACATTTCTAGCATAGGCCTCTTCTGAGAAAACCTAGCGATACGTATTTTTCAATCTCATCTGAAATTAGCAGTGTTGGGGCATGCACAACACATTCAGATTACTTTTTTGATGTTACAAGTAAAGTAATGTGTTACAAGTAACATGCATTACATAATCAGATTTGTTTTAATGTTACGAGTAATGTATTACAAGTAACATGTATTACCTAATCAGATTACTTTTTGATCTAACAAGTAAAGTAATTAATTACAAGTAATGTGCATTACGTAATCAGATTACTTTTTGTTGTTACGAGTAAAGAAATGCATTACAAGTAACATGCATTACGTAATCAGATTACTTTTTGGTGTAACGAGTAAAGAAAAGCATTACAATATCGTACATTACGAAATCAGATTACTTTTTGATCTAACAAGTAAAGTAATGCATTACAAGTAACATGCATTATGTAATCAGATTACTTTTTGATGTTACGAGTAAATAAATGCATTACAAGCAACATTCATTATGTAAACAGATAACTTTTTGATCTAAGAAGTAATGCATTACGTAATTAGATTACTTTTTTGATGAAATGAGTAAAGTAATACATAAGTCACATAAATTATGTAATCACATAACTTTTTTCGATGTCAATGAAATTAACATTCTAATAATACGAATACATTTACAGTCAAAAAAAGTCACTGCAGATTAAATATTTTAAAAAATAATATTCACAGTATAAGTATGAATTGTAGCTGAAATATAGCCATTGATGCATGAGGTCCACTATAGTGGACAGGTGATTAATCAGATTTTTCTCCCAATCTAAAATCAAAACTTGGAAAATTTTACTGTCATATGACTCATTAGATATTGCTTGATGCTGCAATATTTTTTACCTACAATATTTTTTACCTACAAGAGTCTCCTAGGATAGAAGGAATGGGTGGATATTCCAGAGCAACTTGGCTTTTTTGACTGACCATTGGCCATCTTGGTTTGGAGGGGGAAAAACTCGAAACACAACGGCTTGCAACTTGGTTGCAATGTATAGGATGATGCACCAGGGTCCACTGAAGAGATTGATGTGCAACTTCGCCATCAAAACCCTTGCAAATTCAAGAAAATGTTTTTTTTAATAGCTGTCCACTGTAGTGACCACTATGCATGAAAGGGTTAAGGAACTTAAGGAATACAACTACTCACAACACTGACCTTGACAATACAACAACCGACAAAGACTGAAGGAACACACAGGACTTAAATATACAAGGAAACAGATCAGGGAAATGAGACACAGCTGGGGCAAACCAAACGAGATAACTAAACGAGGTGATTAACAGGGCACAGGTGAGACAGATGAATTAATGAACTGAATACAAATCACAAAAACAGTCCAAACACAAACAGAAATGTGACATAGGGGTGTAACCCCGGCATCCTGGACAAATTTGCCCCTTGGCCTTTGTCCATCATGGCCTCCTCCTCCACATATATACTGATTGGCTTCATGACTGTCACATGAATTTCTCCACCAGTAAGTTGGTGTGTGGTGGGCGTTCTGGCGCAATATGTCTGCCGTCACATCAGATAGGTGGATGCTGCACAGGTGGTTGAGGAGATCCATATGTAGGCTAAAGCGCTTTGAGTACCTAGAAAAGCGTTATATAAATGTAACAAATTATTATTATTATTACTTCAACAGGTGCTTATGGATAATATTAATGCAGTACTACAGCTCAAACGTGCTGTATTATTATTATTTTTATTTTTTTCAATAAATGCAACATTTCACATAAAAATACTGAGTATTTGATAATTAAAAAATCTAACAAAATAAGGGATGGATAGTGATAATTCAAAACACTTTATACAGACATTTTGCAATTAATTGGTATTTTATTCAGTTTAATTCTATAAATGGTAATAAAACTTCAGAAGGGAACAGCAATTTTGATCTAACAGTAAAAATATAATAAAATAACATAACAGCAAACAATCATTATCAAACTGTAGGTTAAAAAAGAGGAATACAAATTTAATAATAATATTAATAATAAATATTATTTTAACTATACAAACTGTAATTATTTTATGTATTGTTGCATATGCAACAGATATCAGGAACACCTATAGGCTAAAATAAGAGCAAACACAATCATTATTTATGTGTGTGTGTGTGGGGGGGTGTTTGTGTGAGAGAGAGTGAGTGTGTGAGTGTGCGTCTGTGAGAGAGTCTCTTGTATTTTTTTTTCATATTGATTTTATTTTGCATACTGACTGTTTTTTTTTTTTCAAATCTTTAACGTACCCGAATCATCTCCTTACAAATACAACAAAAGTCACCAAGTTTCATTCCATTCGGATGAAGCAAAAAAATAAATAATTAACATTTCAAAACGTGAAAGTTTTCGCTCATTGTTGAGTCGTTAAGTTAAAGTTAATGGAAACTGATCTCTCCTCAGTCATTCTCCATTCAGCATTCAAACAGCATGTCACGTTCGGTTCAAAGATCAATGTTCCCACTATATTTGTAGATAAAGGTCTATGGTTTGCATAAAATTGCTTTATCTTGCTGGAGTTTATTGCGCTTTCTGAATCATATTCCTTTCTCCCGGGTGTCTGTTAGATTACAGCACTGGAGTAGAGCACTATGAATTGTTCTTCATGCGCACTGTAACTGAAATTTAAAACTGTTAAAAGAAAAGGCTCAATAAACTGTTGCATAGTTTTTAATACACTAAGCATCAAATATTTCTTTGCTTTGTGCTTTGAACTTTTCAATGCGAAGCGCTGCACTCATTGGTTCTCGTTTACCACAACTGATGTTTGTTGATGAATGTTTATATGTGAATAGAAGCCTAAATTCAATATGTTTATCATAAAAGTGATCGTGTCTCTTCAGAAAATTTGGACAAAATTGCTCAATTCATATGGATTAGTTTTACGATCTAATTATTAACTTATTGAATAGGCTAGGTATAATAGGTAGTTGCGTGGCTGTCAATTGAGGGACAGAAACCTCTCAGATTTAATAAAAAAGATCTTCATTGTGTAACATTGGATTCTTAGTTAACTTTTTCATAAGTAATAAATTAATGAAAATGTTTTAATTTTGGCATTTTTTGTGTGTTGTTGTTTTATTGTATATTTAAAGTTTCAGAGTTCTTTTTATGTTAAAGGTGGGGTATGTGATTTCCAAACCGGCCGGCAGATTTTGAAAATACACAACTCAAAAGGTCCTCCTTCTTTCCTCCAACGCTGGCCCTGACTCCACCCATTCGAAGAACATGGATGCGCAATCATGACGAGCGAAAACTCAGATGCGCGAGACTCGGCCCTGGCGTCTGTACAGCGGTCTTCTATTCAAAGCAGGATTCATAGCAATGTGCTTTGAGTATGCGCACGAAGGGGTCACGGCAGTGGAGAAGGTTTGATTTTAAAATTGGTGGGGACGGGGACATCAATATATACATATATTTTAAGTTTTGATCGAAATTATTGCTAGCGATATATATGTGTCACTGGATATTGGTAGGGACACGTCTACTAAATTCTACGCCCCTGGCTCACGGCAAGCGTGCGGGGGGAGGGGGGGATGGTGACCGTTTGATTGACGGACTTACTGTCCAATGATTCTAGGTGGTCTTGGAAATGATTGGCTGGAGTTTTTCGAGTCCTGCCCGTTCCACGGATGATTAAATTGCTTAATTTTCATTTCAGTGCCTCTAACTCAGTGGCTGTAAGTGGGTTATGAATAGGATTTCAAGTGATTTTGAAAAAAATTACAAAAAAGAGAATCACATACCCCACCTTTAAGAAATCAACACTTTATTCTAACCTAATTCGATACATAATAATACATTATACGGTGATAAAAGCTTCAGCAATTATTAAATGAAGATTTGATACCGTCACATGCCTATTTACAGTTTAAAGTAGGCTACTAATACAAGGTCAATATAATTAATTACATGATTGAAAACAGTTTGAAGCAGCAATACTTTTTGTATTCTTCTAATAATGTCTCTTTATATCCTCTTAAACACATTTGAAAAATCCAAAGCATTTACATTGCAGCCCTAAAGGTTTTAATGTACTCCTAATTTTTTTAACTTATGAGCACATGTGCTCCTTGGGAAACGTTATTATTATTTATTAACTAGGAGTTAAAATTCCTTCTCATTAACTCTAATCTAATCTGATATAATGGCCATTGTTAAGTAATACATTTACTAGGGCACATTTTTTATTGCACTTTGTCAAATACGTTTTTGTCCTGAAGTCATCGGTGTAAAGGTGTGTACGTGGCACTGCTAAATATTTTGCTGCTAAATACATAATGGCCTTACATGTTCAAAATTCCATGGCATCTGAATTAATTGTTGGCTTCTTAATCCAGTTTAAAATCTATATACATTTTTATATATATATATATATATATATATATATATATATTTGAAATATGCGTTTTGTGGGTGTGCGTTGGCAACGGTTAGGGTGGAGCACTTGAACTTCTTTAAATGGCAGTGTGCCCTTTTCTCCAGCCCCTTTGCTTTATGCCAGAACGCTAGAGATCACATCTCCAGCCTCTTAATCGTAGATAAGTTAAACAATTAGTCAATAAAATGTCTGCAGAGTTTGAACTTTGTCCTGGAAGAAAAATCGGGGGCTCCAACCCCTGTTTTATCATCGCTGAGATTGGACAGAACCATCAGGGAGACATAGAAATCGCCAAAAAAATGATCCGAATGGCCAAGGTAAAGTACAGCTTTATCAGATGTGAAGTCTGATACCCTGTTGATATTGTTTATTTACATTGTGGGTGTGGTTATTAATGGGGGGGGGGGGGGGGGGGGCAGTCCATTTCCCTTCCACTGTGCTCCTTTCCCTTTGTTTTAATTTTCCCTTTGTTAATTTAAACACACAGACATGTTTAACAATTTGCAGCGTGTTTAACTGCAAAAAATGTCTACAGCCTAAACTTAGAACTCCATCTGTTTAGTAACCATGGTAATTTCATTCCAGGAATATAATTTTTTCAAATATCAGGTCAATAATTAAGAGGGGACGTTTCTCCTAAGCTATAACTCACACATTTCACATTAAATTAACTTTTAGATTTCTTATATGGTGAATCTAATTTTTGTTGTCAACCATATCCACTTCTTCTTCCTACTTTAACTCCACACAGGACTGTGGAGCTGATTGTGCCAAGTTTCAAAAGAGCGAGATCGAACACAGATTCACCAAGCTCGCTCTGGAGCGTCTCTATACGTCCCCTCACGCCTGGGGCCCGACCTACGGGGCTCATAAACACCATCTGGAGTTCAGTCACCAGCAGTACAGAGAGCTGCAACAGTTCGCCAATGAAGTTGGCATCTTCTTTACTGCATCAGGGATGGATGAGGTGAACAAATGAGGGTCTCAACGTTTATTATCAAGAGAATATGTGCATATTAAACCAGTAGATTTCATAACTTTTCCTCTCCCTACCTCAATCAGATGGCTGTAGAATTTCTTCATGAAATCAATGTGCCGTTTTTTAAAGTTGCCTCAGCTGACACAAACAATATCCCTTACCTGGAGAAAACCGCCAAAAAAGGTAAAACTCACTGACGGTGACACCCATTTCAAATGAAAAGTCCATGTTACTGAAAAGTGTTGTTGCTGAAAACTCGTTCTCCTTTGACGGAGGTTTGTCAGATTCACTGCCAAGGTCACAATGTTCCTCTATTTACATAAAATTTCAGACAGTGACTCACAAATGAGAAAAGTACAGTACAAGCCCAACCGAGAATCTGAGAAGCTTCTTCTGTGCTCTTGAAGACAGTTATTCTGGAGCACATGAAGTTACTGACAGTGCTGATTGGCCAGAGAACAGAGCCAATGAAACCTAGAAATCCTGGTGTGGATTTTTATGTTGCTGGCTTTGCTTTGACTCAGAGGATTTGGCATGTGTGTAATGTGATAATGACTAAAACTTTGACCTGATTTTCTCCCAGAAGCAGCCATGTCTTGAAGCTGATGTTTTGGTGTATTTGTGTAGGTCGTCCCATGGTGATTTCTAGTGGAATGCAGTCTATGGAGACCATGCGCTGTGTTTACCAAACCGTCAAGCAGCAAAATCCAAATTTCACGTTCCTGCAGTGCACCAGCGCTTATCCGCTGCCGATAGAGCACGTCAACCTCAGGCTGATCCCGGTAAGACACAAATCACTTTATTCTCATCTTCATAACTTCATAAAGAAAATGTTCATTAACCAAGGGTTTTTTGATTTCACCATAGAAGACAAGACAAACGTGCATGATGACAATTAATTCAATTATTTAAGTTTTAACACTGAGTTGTTTTTTTGTCACAACGATTTTTCAACAATTCTGATATTCTGAATTCACATTGCTAAAAATGAATTGTTCATTGTTATATCATTTTTTTAGGACAGTTTTCACACGAATGCTAAATTAATATTAAAAATGCTTGAAAATTTGGTTTAATTTTGCACAAATAAAGTGTTCATTGCAGGGTTTCTATCGTTAACTAAACTAGAACCATAAAAAAGAAACATTTAAGATATTAATGAAAAAACATAAAAAAAAACATTTAAGACATTAATGAAAAAGACATTTTCATTACTTGAAATAAAATAAAATAACTGAAATGAAAACTTTTTTTGAAATGAAAACCATTTCATCTATTTGCTAAGGCAACATTTCTTGTCTTGTCCTACACAGGAGTTCCAGAAGGAGTTTCCGGACATTCCCATTGGCTACTCTGGACATGAGGCGGGCATCCATGTGTCTGTGGCCGCTGTGGCACTCGGGGCAAAGGTCCTGGAGCGTCATGTGACCCTGGATAAGAGCTGGAAAGGCAGTGACCACGCAGCATCACTGGAGCCGGCGGAGCTGGCGGAGCTGGTGAAAGCCATCAGGACGGTTGAGATGGCAATGGGTTCGCCAGTCAAACAGATGCTGCCCTGTGAGGCTTCCTGTCACAGCAAGGTCAGATAAAACGCTCATTCTGAATAAAACCAAAAACTGCTTAAATCAATGGTTATGTTCTTTCTTGCAGTTGGGTAAGTCAGTAGTGGCCCGGAGACCATTGAAGAAGGGTGAGACATTAACTCTCGACATGCTGACAGTAAAAGTGGCCGAACCACAAGGCATGAGACCAGAGAACATCTTCAAACTGGTTGGCAAGAAAATCACTGTGGACCTGGAGGAAGATGCCACCATTACTGATGCCATGATAAAAGGCTGATGATATCTATCTATGCATCTAATCAGTCATTATTAAAACTTTTTTTTTTGTTGCATTTCTATTGTTTTGACATAAAAAATATTGATTTTGTATATACAAAATATAAAATTTTGTATTGATTTTGCATATGCCTAATGTCTTGTCATAGTTTTGTCATTGTTGTGAACAAACACTTTGTCCAATAAAATGTCCCTCTCTCAATTGATTTCAGCTCAACTTTGACACTTGTGTCTTTGTTCATATTGGTCTCTCAAGCTATGTTTCCCAAAAGCAAGATATTTTGTCCTACAATTAGTTCAAACCACATAACGCCTGTTTAATTGCCCTATATCTTGGAATATTTAAAGGCAGGTTTTTCCTGTCAGTCATCTGAATAGCACACATATTACACATGAAAAAAACTGACTGTTAATTATATGTTCTACTTGCCCTTATGAAAAAGTATAGTTATTGTTTAACTGTCTCATTTGATACAAGTATATGATTGTATTCAATGATAGCCTTCCGCAATGCCCTCTGGATACATAGAACATATTTATTCTAATACAAAAAAACTCTTTGACTTGAGTTGCACTTTGACTGGAGTTAGTTCATTGAGCGATGTGCTGAAAAAGTCACAGGAACAAAACTTGTGATCAGCAGTACGCAAACTCGAATGGGGTGATAAACAGGCAAAAATTGTCTGACCCAAGTCCGACTGGAGCCTGTTTTTCTTTTGCTATACCTCCTCATTAAACAGCTTTTTGCAGCCATTAAAATAGCTCAATTTTCTTTTTAATGACAATTTATATGACTTGGTAAGATCAGAAAAATCATCAACGTACTCTGGGTCTTCCCACTTTAAAAGCATTTGGCTGATCTCTACTACCATCTCCTGGCCTGTATTCTTATTCTTCATATTTTCTTCTCTGTGGGCCTCTGAGTGAGTTTACATTAGGCTTGTTTGAGATACTGTACGCCTTGCCTCGTCTGAAATAGGAGAGGCGGCTGCAGTGAGGGGAGGAGGGAAAAAAGTGCAGGCAAGACGGACAGATCTCTCTTCTCGCAGTGGATCAGACTCCTGCGAGAGAGGCGGATATCGCGGGATTCACGGGATTCACGCTCGTGCACGGTGTGGCTAATAAACTGGATGTAATTTAAGTTCTGTTGCTTTTATATGAAAAAAAATATAATGAACAAGACACCCAAAGTACTTGTTATTTAATTCCATCCCAAATATGTGTTTATCAATATTTGTTTTCTTTAATAGCCTACAGACATGTTTTTATAGGCTATCTTATACAAAAAGTGCAGCTAATGGACAAACTTGCAAGACATGCAACAAAAGAAACCACTTTGTGAACAATGTGCAGTCTCCACCAAGAAAATACAGGCAATAGAACAAGGAGAACAATGAGGATTTCTTTGAAAAAAAATATATCTCCTGTCACTTAACTACATATTCTGGCCACAAGATCACCTATGGGACAAGTTCAACTTCACGTACAGAAACAAAAAGCACAATCAATTCAAATGGTTGACGGCAACGAAGGCTACAGCAATTCTTGGACGTGCAACCTGTGAAAAATTAGGGATGATGAGAAGAATAAATGAAATAAAGACTAAAGATGACCCATTAAAAGACTTTGTTTGATGACCGGTTTTCTAGCCTTGGTTGCTTGCCAATTGAGCCTCACATGAAAACAGACCCCATTGATTCATCCACCAAAAAAGGTTCCCGTAGGACAAAATAGTTACTACACAAGATGGAAAGCATATGGGTGTAGTAGTAAAGCAAACAGAACCAACACACTGGGTGAACAGCATGGTAACAGTGGTGAAACAGAACAAGGTACAGTGTCAAGCCTTTGGAGCTACATGTGTTGACTTATATGTTCTCTGTACCCATATGTTATGTTATGTTATGTTATGTTGTTTATTATTATTTATTTTTTAGATTATGCTACTGACTGTTGTATGCCAAAAATGTGCAAGAGTTCATTGTGCGCATGTGTGAACAAAACGGGACTTTTATTTTGACTCAAGTTTTGTGATATAAAAAATGTTATTCACAGCACGAGTTACTTCCCCCACGGGCACTGATGTTATACGAGTGCATTAAGATGTAAACCAAAGAATAAATGATACTAAGAAGTTATATCTGGATTATTCTTTAATGAATGGATGACAACAACATATTGCACATAGACATGACGGATAGAAATGAAAACGTAACATCATGCCTGTGGAAAACATAATCACTTTGCCTCAGTGTGCATGTCTGAAAAAAAGACAATAGAAATGTCACTGTTGATTCATTATTCACTGGGACAGTAGAACTAAAAGAGGCCCCCAGCTCTGCACAAAAAGCATGGTACACAGACATAGACATTGGAAATGTGACAGTGAAGTTTAAATTGGACTCAGGGGGTGAAGGTGAAATATTATACCTCTCGACATTTATCAATCTCTGTATGAAACAGCCTTGTTGCAACTGACTTCGACTATGTATGTTGTTATAGCGAATACAAACCATAGACAGTATAAGAAGTGGTCAGAGCCATCTCATTGGAACTCAGTTGAGACAATAGAGTGCCGAAGTTATGACGCCACTTTGTAGGCCAAAACGCGGAAGTGCGTTAGCATTTAGCACTTCCGGTTCCCTCGCCCTTAAGTCTATGGGTTTTTTGAATGGGTTTTTGCTAAATCGCCTGAAATAAGGTCTGTGGTTAACAAAGCCTCTAAATATTTTCACGTTTTGATCTATGACATAAAACACACTAGTTATAACTAGGCACTCTATTGAAGCCCATTTTTAGCGAATTTTTAGCACTTCCGTTCCTGACGCGCAGACTCAAACCGACTCAAACTAAGCTTAATGACGTGAGCAACCTGTCGGACAGATGTAAATCTTCTAGTAGCTGTGCGTGAAAACTGCCAACGTTAATCTTGCAGAGACGTTGAGCTTGAGCAAAGAGTTCTTTGGCGTGAGTGAGCAGGAGTAAGTATTTTGCATAGTAACGCTAGTACGCAATATTAAGTTAATGCATTGATTGCCTGCGAGCTTCTCCTCCTGTCTGTACGGTAATTTCTGTACTGTGCGACAGAGAGTCGAGTGGTTATGACGCAATCGTTAGCCTATTTTTACAAAAACTGTCTCTACGGGGCCATAATGTAACATAGAAGGTAATGGAGCCCTTTATACATTGTCGTGTGTCTTTAGAAATAAATAATGGAAAAATAGAGTCTTTAAACGCCTCAGATGTAAAGTTATTGGCTGTCAAAGTGACGCCAAAATGAATGGGAGTCAATGGAATCCCAATGCAAGTGAAGTTCTGCTACAAGATGGCGGCACGCAGCCGGCTTCAACTTCCGGTCGGTGGATTACCCCCTTGATACAAACCCGACAGGCTGATTATGACCCCGACGTGAAGCGGAGGGATCTTGAATCAGCCTGAAGGGGTTGTATTCGCTATAACAACCGCCTCGCTATACATTATCCCGGTTATTACATGGCTACCTACCAAATAAATCAATAATTTGACACAAAATATTGATTTAAAAAGGAGTTTATTGATTTTAAAACTATTGTATTGCTTCCGCTAAAGAAAATAGTCCGTTCCGTCTCTGAACTGCGTCCATGGCAACGCTCTGCTTTTCATGGCAACGGTGTGTTATACTTAGCAGCGGTCTGTTATCAAGAAATATTATATATCAAATATATATCGCATTCTACATTGGAATTCTACCAAGCCATGTAATAATGATTCATGATAGCTAACACTTTCATACATATAATACATACATTGAATTTACAACATCAACAAAACTAAAAATATTTATTCCATAATTATTCCATAAACTTTTCCATAATTACCTTTTGATTCTCACTGTTTTGTTTGGTAAAGTAAATAAAATGATCATATTATCATAAATAATATTATCATAATTTCCCTATTTTCATTTGATGTGTTATGCATTCTAATTGTATCAACATATTTTCTTAGAATGCCAAGGAAAGAAAGAATAAAAACAAAAAAAAAATTTTTTTTGTGCCCTTTTTGGTCCCTCCGCCCCTGCCCCTGAGGAGGTCTGTGCACGCCACTGGTAAGGATGCATGTGAACGGACGCAACTGCTGAAAAGAGTTGAGACTGTTGTAAACAAGCATCCTACTTCCAAAGAGGAGCTGATAGCACAATATTCTGCAGTTTTTGAAGGACTCTGTCACTTTCCGGGTCCCAAACCGGGCTGGCCTGGTATGACCAAACATATTGAACAGATGGTTGAAACATGTCCAACGTGTCAACAGTTTCAGCCCAGGAACCAGAAAGAGCCACTCATCTCTCATGAAGTACCAAACCTCCCCTGGTTAAAAGTTGCAGCTGACATCTTCGAAATCAGAGGTCAGTCGTTTCTTCTGATTGTTGATTATATGTCAAAGTTTCCTGAGGTGACAAAACTGCACCCACAGTCATTGCAAAGATGGAAGCAGTGTATGCAGGCACAGCATTCCTAAAGAGCTAGTGTGTGAGATCATGTTCCATTCGCAAGCTAAAATGAAGAAATTCGCAGCTGAATGGGCCATCAAACTGACACACTCAAGTCTGGCCTACCCTCAGTCGAATGGGTTGGCAGAGAGAACTATCAAAACTGTCAAAAATGTCATGAAAAAAGCAGAACAATCAGGGAAGGACCATAACCATGCTTTGCTGTCGATAAGGAATACTCCTGTCACTGGCACGACTTATTCACCAGCGCAAGTTCTGATGGGAAGAGTACTGAGGAGCACTGTACCAGCATCCAGTGAAGTCCTGTGACCAACTAAAGGTGTTCATCATCAGGCGCTCCAAACCCTGCAAAAGAAGCAAGCGTGTCACTACAATGTGGGAGCAAAAGCCCTGCCAGAACTGCATGCAGGTAATACCGTGCACATTGAAACAGACAGAGGGTAGCCGGGTTTCATTGTTTCCAAACGAGATGAGCCAAGGTCTTACAATGTTGTCAATGCAGCAGGACGACAGTTTTGTCGCACCAAAGGAAACCAATTCACAAGCACACAGAAAGATTTGATCCTGCAGATGAGCCTAATGACGGTGCACACTCTCACATCCCAGAGGCACATGAAGTGAGAGATCGGTCTGCGCAGGGTGTTCCAGAATCCTTACATAAAACCAGTACCACAATCTCCAGGAGTGGTCGGCAGGACTTCTGTATGAACTGACTATAAGTTTGCCTAGTAATTAGACTTGTTTAAGCTTTGAACTGCTTACTTGACAAGATGTTTGCTATAAATGAGAAATACAATGTTCCTGTTATGTGTACTTTAAGAGCTATATTTAATGTTCTCATATCCTGTTTATCTAGAATTGTTCCCTGAGAAAAAGGGTGATGAGGTTCAGTGTTAAATACATTTGTGGTGTAATAGCATATTGACTCCACTAGAGGGCCACCGTGTCTTTTATACTATAGCCTACATGCATGTGCAGCACAGCTGCTTGTGTTCAATAATAAATATCTAGTTCTGAGATACATCTCTGTGTGTGTAGTTTAAGAAATGCACTACACGAGAAGAAACACTACACCAAAGACGCCATAAGATGTTGTGAAATTAATTGTAAGAATCCATAAAAAGATGTATGTGTTTTATATGACTCAATTGTGGAAAGTAACACTTAATATTGCCAGCAGTCATTTTTATACACCTCAGTGAATGGCATATAGCATCAAGCCTGGTTGGAACGAACATGTAGCAGAACTTCATGCCAAACCTCGGTGTGCATTTAAAGACTGGATAGAGTCCGGGATAGACATAGCCCTTTATTTGAAGAGAAGAAATGGGCAAAGGCAAATTTTAAATATGCTCTAAGATTTATAAAAAAGAATGAGAACTTGATGAGGTCTGACTCTTTGGCATGTAAGATGCATAACAGAAGTTATAATAACTTTTGGAAAGAGTATTAAAATGTCTTTACCCTCAAATTGAGGGTGTCAGTGGCTTGGATGTAATCTGCCAGATGGTGGCAACATTATCATGAGCTGTTTAACTGTATTAGGAGGAATACTTTTGAGGTGGAAAATATTGAAAATTATGAACATGTGGTTATTAATTCAGAAGAGGTACAATCTGCAGTATTGGGATTAGATGACAATTAAGTGTGTGGGGCCGATAAAATAACCGCTGAACATCTAAGATTTACAAGCAAGAAACTTGTTCCCGTTTGCTATTTGTATGACAGGATTCCACTCTGCCTGAATCTATCTTACACTCTAAGAAGAAAATGAGCCTTTTGAGGATCTTGGCGATTGCAATTGTGGGGGAACCTTAAAAGGTTCATTTTTGAACCTTTTTGAAAAGGTTCTAATTGAAACCTTCTTTTAAAAGGTGAATTAATAACCCATTAAAGGGTTAGTTCACTTTAAAAAAAACTTTTGCTGATAATTTACTCACCCCCATTCATGTCATCCAAGATGGTAAATGGGCTGCATTTATATAGCGCTTTCACAGACCCAATGGCCACCAAAGCGCTTTACATTGCCTCACATTCACAGACCGACGGCGGTGTCAGCCATACAAGGCGCCATCCAGCTCATCGGGAGCAGCCGGGGTTAGGTGTCTTGCTCATGGACACCTCGACACTTGGTCAGGTAGAACTGGGGATTGAACCATCAACCTTCCGGTTTGTAGACAATCTACATAAACCACTGACCCACTGCCGCCCCTGAAATAAAAATGTCCATGTCCTTTTGATGAAAAGATTCCAGGATTTTTCTCCATATAATAGACTTCAACAGGACCCAAACGGTTCAAGGTCCAAATGACAGTTTCAGTGCAGCTTCAAAGGGCTTTAAACGACACCAGACGATGAATAAGGGTCTTATCTAGACAAACAATCGGCCATTCCAATAAAAAAGATTAGATTAGAAAATGTTTATGACAATTTAAAGGATTTGTTTATTTCATTCAGTGAAAATAATGTATAGGCCTACTTGTGATTTGTAAATTGCTAGCTCTAGTTATTTGTCAATATACGTTTTTGTAAAAACAGATTGTAAAATCTGACAAAGGTGGAAGGGGAAGACCATCCTGCTGCCACACAAATGTCATGAATGGAAATTCCGCTGGACCATGCCCACGATGAGGCCATGCCTCTCGTGGAATGAGCCCTGATGCCCAGAGGGCATGGCAGGTCCTTTGACGCGTATGCGGCTGCAATGGCATCAACTATCCATCTGGATAGGGTCTGTTTCGAAGCGGCCAACCCTTTGGTGCGCCCACCGAACGAAACAAAAAACTGCTCAGATCGTCTGATCGGAGCAGTATGAGAAATGTATAATCTCAGGGCCCTGACCGGACACAGGAGATTAGAGTCAGATTCACTATCGGATGCAGGCAGAGCCGATAGGGAGATAACTTGTGCCCTGAACGGGGTACCAATCGCTTTTGGGACATAACCATGTCTAGGTTTGAGAACGACTAAGGAGTCATTGGGCCCAAACTCAAGACAGGAAGCGCTAGTTGACAGCGCGTGAAGGTCTCCCACACGTTTTACTGACGCGAGCGCGAGCAGAAAAACGGCTTTGAGCGAGAGGTATTTGAGGTCCACGGTGTTTAGTGGTTCGAATGGGGGGGCTTTCATAGCTTCGAGAACTATGGAAAGGTCCCAAATCGGCACCGAAGGGGGGCGTGGGGGGTTCATCCTTCTAGCTCCCCTGAGGAAGTGGATGACCAAGCCGTCTTTGCCCAGTGACTGGCCGCGCCGGGGTTCAACGAACGCTGCGACGGCTGCCACATACACCTTGAGAGTGGACGGGGACCTGCCCTTGTCCAACATCTCTTGGAGAAAAACTAGCAAGGAGGGAACCTCGCATGACCGTGGGTCCAAATTTTTGTCGGTGCACCATTTAGAGAACACAGACCATTTAGACGCATAGAGCCCTCTGGTAGAAGCCGCTCTAGCCTGCATGATCGTGTTTAACACTCCCTCTGGCAAAGCAACGGGTAGTTGTTGATCACCCACGCATGTAGCGCCCAGCGCTCTGGGTGGGGATGCCAGATCGTGCCGCGAGCTTGAGAGAGGAGATCTGCTCTGACTGGAATGGGCCACGGGGCTGTCTGTGACAGCTGAGTGAGCTCCGGAAACCAAGTCTGACCCTCCCAACGCGGAGCTATGAGGAGCACCGAGTGGCGTGTTTCCCTGATTCTCTGAAGCACCTGTGGTAGCAGAGAAACCGGAGGTCTGGGCTAGCGCGTCCTCGCTCTTTGAGAAAAATATTGGGCAGTGGGTGTTTTCTTCTGAGGCGAAGAGGTCCACCTCTGCTCTGCCGAATATTCGCCACAGCTTTTGGGACTGTAAGAGTGTGTAGGGACCATTCCCCGGGAGGAATGGGGTTCCTGGACAGACTGTCTGGACCGTCGTTCAGATGGCCCGGCACGTGCGTCGCTCTGAGCGAGAGCAGGTGACACTGAGACCAAACTAATATGCGTTCTGTCAGCCGGAAAAGATTCCTGGATCTGACTCCGCCCTGACGGTTTAGATAGGAGACCACGGCTATATTGTCCGAATGGATCAGCACGTGGTGACCGTGAACGCGCGGGAGAAAGCGCGTGAGCGCGTTCTCGACTGCCAACATCTCCAAACAGTTTATGTGAAGGAGGCTCTCTTGAGCTGACCAGGGGCCGAAGGCCGGTGAGCCCTCGCAGACCGCACCCCAACCCGTGTTGGATGCATCTGTCGAGATGACTTTTCGGCGAGAAAAGGTCCCCATGGAAACGCCCCGCTGAAACCATTCTGTCACAGTCCATGGCTGCAGAGCTGTAATACAGGTCTGCGTTAACTTTATCAGCTGGCGGCCCGTGGTCCACGCACGGTGAGACACACAGCTCTTCAACCAGAGCTGAAGCGGGCGCATGCGCAGTAATCCCAGCTGGAGCACCGCGGAGGCTGAGGCTATATAGCCCAACGCCTTCTGAAAAGTTTTCAGAGGTGTGAGTCTGTTCATCTGAAAAGATGCGGCGAGACGCTGAACACGGCGCGCGCGCTGTGTTGATAGGCGAGCCGTCATCGTGACCGAGTCTAGCTCTATACCCAAGAAGGAGATAGTCTGACTGGGTTGTAGCGCGCTCTTTGTCCAGTTGACAGAGAGGCCCAAAGCTTTCAGATGGTTGAGGAGAACTGTACGATGAGACAGTAGCTCTCTCTGTGATTGTGCCAAAATCAGCCAGTCGTCCAAATAGTTCAGTATTCGCAGCCCCTGACTCCGCAGGGGGGCGAGCGCCGCATCCATGCACTTCGTGAACGTACGGGGTGCCAAGGATAGGCCGAACGGAAGGACTGTGTATTGATAAACCTGGCCTTCGAAGGCGAAACGTTAGAATGGCCTGTGAAGAGGATTTATCTGAATCTGAAAATAAGCATCTTTCAGATCTAGTGAAATGAACCAGTCCCCCTGGCGCACATGCGCGAGGAGTTTTCTGATAATGAGCATTTTGAACGGTCTTTTCACAAGAACTTTGTTCAGAACTCTGAGGTCTAAGATTGGTCTGAGGCCGCCGTCTTTCTTGGGAATAAGAAAATAACGGCTGTAAAACCCCGACTCGCTCATAGACGGAGGCACTCTCTCTATAGCCCTTTTGCACAATAGCTTTGCTATCTCTGAACGGAGCAGCGTCACTGCTTCTAGGTTCACAGTAGTTTCTAGTCGCGCTCGAAAACCTGGAGGGTGGCGGTGAAACTGTAAGAGATAGCCTAGCTTTATTGTGTTTAGCACCCACTGGGAAATTCCCGGAATAGCTTCCCACGCTTTGAAGCGTAACGCTAGGGGGTGAATGGCTACATGGTCCCCGTCGCTGCACATAGCGGGCTGCGTGAGCGCGCTCATAGTATTTAAGACAGCGGGACTTATGCTCAGAGAGGAATTTTTGGGCCATGTAACAGAGTGAACAGAGGGGGGACGCGCACACGGGCTCGTGGGCGCGCTTATACACCCTAAAAACTCGAGCGATTTGGAACCGCTTTATGAGAGTGGACTCTGTGTGAGACACGGGAACTGAAGTGGTTTTGTGTATGAGTGAACACTGTTGTGGGCACATTTTCTACACAAGAGGCTTTTATGCTCTTTTTGCGATTTTTCTGGGTTACCGTGAAAACGGCGTTTGTGCTCAAAACCGCGACTGGAGGGGAAGTTCTTCCACTCTCATCCCATTCGCGAAGTTTTTCACCCTGTAGAATTTCTGCAGGACGGACATGGAGTGAAGTGCAGAGGCTGCTTGGCCGGCGGCTGAGTAAGCGCGGGCGTGAAAGCTAGAAGTCGCTCTGCAGGCTTTTAGAGGGAAGCACAGGTGATGAGCGCCATCTCGCGGAGGGCGGGCACAGATGTGCGGTGACCAGGTCCTCTACAGGGGAAATGGAGAGATAGCCCTTCTCTGCGGCTCCATCCACAACGCGAAGCGGGGTGGAAGAGTCAGAGCGAGTTCTAGCAGAGAGCGGGGCATTCCAGGACTTCGCGAGTTCCGCGTGCAGTTCAGGCAGGAAGGTCGCGGCCCGCTTAGTGGCGGGAGTCGAACGCTGGTGGAAGTAGCTGCCGTCCATACGGTTGGTGGTCTGCTCGGGGGGAGGGGACCACTCGAGACCGAGGCGTTCGACGGCCTGAGAGAGGAGGCGTTCATAAAGAACCGGACCATTCCTCACTGTATGAAGCGAGAAGCGAACATGTCTCCTTGATGTCCGCGGCGTCATCTGAGGCAACAGAGCGGCCACTCGGCGGCAGCTGTATGTCCGGAAGCTCCGGCGGGATGAACGCTTCAGGCTGGGGTTCCGGCGGCCTCTGAGAGCGGCGTTTCTTCTTCCGCGGCGAAGTCAGAGGCGGCGCGGAAGCATGTTTAGTGACCTGAAGTCGAGCCCGCAGGGTCGACAACGGCATGTTTTCGCAGAGCTCGTAGCCGCCGTCCGCGAGGGTGAGCTCGGCGTGCTCCAATCCGAGGCAGAGAGCGCAGAAGACGTGGCGGTCTCCGCCCTCGAGGGGAGCGCGGCAAGAACCACAGGAAATTTTTAGAGACATCTTGAAAAAGACGCTCAGCTCTTTAGGATACAATATAGGAAGCTTTTGTAAAAAGGATACAAATCCGTCGGATGGCGGTAGCTCGCAGGACGGCTGAAGGTGGCGAAGACGGCCGGCTTCCTCAGTCTCCCAGATGCTCGCTAGAGTTGCCTTATCAACGACGGCGGCTTCTCTCAAGATCAGCGGATGCGTGTAGCCTCGCTGAAGAGATGAAAATCAGAGTTACAGCCTATGACGCCGATATTTATACTCTCTGACCACGCCCTACTCGGCGGGTTCTGACGCAATGAGAGCATGTCTGACTCTCATTGGCCGACAGTGCATTCGCGTCTCCTCATAGGCTTAAGCAGTTCCCTGTGAGCGAACCAATGAGCTGCTAGCTAGCCCGCTCATGGTCTGCTGCAGCTGAACTGCGTTGACAATGGATACAAAATTATAGGATAATTTTTTGGCTTCAGTTTCTCAGAAAAGATTAATCTTTCCCGTAGCGTAAGCTAGCTTACGCAATACGAGAGAACCTCTCGTAAGAGAACTATTATTATGTAATGTAGACAGACACTAACTAAAAGGCGCAAAAATCAATCTCGCCTAGGGCTAACAAATTGCTAGAGCCGGCCCTGATTACACATGTTTGATATCATTTGAAATGTCTCAGTGTGACTTGTACAAAAGGTCTCATTAGAAGTAAACCAAAAGGTAAAAAAAAGTTCTTAAGAGTTTAGAAATATTTTGCACACAGGAGGGTGTGTCTTCAGGCAAAAGGTTTCTTGCTCCCAAAAGGTATAACCTCTGAATGCAAATTTCCATTGTTAGCACATGTTTCCATGAGAAAGAAGTTTCTGTCTATATAATGAAATGCAGCAAAAGGATCAGGGCGATTTGTAGCCTACCTCAAATTGGCCCGTGAATGTTGAGAGTCGCCGAGTAAGCATAATGTATATTTCATAATGTCAAGGTTTGCATCTTTTCTCTTTATTCCAGAGCATTTGATGTTTTGTATCTATTATCTTTGAACTAATTCTGAAATTGGCATCATCAATCAAGGATATGTGATTGTAATATTTCATTTTAATTGTATCTAAGCTAAACACAACCTACAACTTTCTTGTCTAATGTGACATTTATTTGAACATCTTGTCAGGTATGACAAATATTTAACTTTATGGCAAAAGTTATAAGCAATAATGAAGCCAAAATGACTTTAATGATAAGTAGGCCTAATTGATTTCAGCACTTCTTGAACAGGCAGCGTATATTGTTGCACGTTAATGTTTTTTCCTTTTTTTGGAAACGCACAGAGAAAAAACAAGAGAACATCCCAATCGAGTGAAGGGATTGCTGAAACTGAAATGGAAGCACACATCTTACCTAATTCTGACTAAAACACATCTATTTAGCCTCACATACTGACTTTATTTGTAGTTCATACTGTTTTAAAACCCTGTATTTTCTTTCTCATTTTTAGGAAAAGCACTTAATTATCATTGTTTATTTCTATACCAAATGTCATACACTTGCAATGAAGCTAAAATATAAACAACTACATCATTATGTTGATATCCTATATTTTTACAATAAAACTTACGACAAACATGTCTTCTAATATCCTCAGTTGTTGTGTATACCGAGTAGCATCGAACACATTTGTAAATTACTGTCCTTGAACCCATTGTCCACTTTAATACCGCGTGCTTTATAAACATGTTGCTGCTGCTGATTGGACTGCAGTTCTGACAACGTTGCGCACCGTTTTGAACTTGAACGTGCCCAAAGCCCGTCTACGTAAAGCCTTGGCACTTACTATTAGCCCCATTGTATCATCTTGGTTGCAGTTCCATTAGAATTCCACTGGAGGTGATCGCGGGCGAGTGCAGAATGAATGGGAGTCTATGGAGCTAGACGGCTAAATGTATCTCTTTCTCCTGGTTGTCATTGAATCAACGTAGATTTTATTGTTGATTCCGCAAGTTAAATATAGATTATAGACCAAAAGTCGAATAAATTAGTACTTATGTCCTTTCGATTTCTTACAGGTTAGGCCATTGTTGCCATTCTGCTAAACGGATTTGCGACTGATTACGACACCCCGTTTGATGGCACCTGAAGCTAAAGCAGAATCAGAAACATTATCTTAAGGAGGACTTTTTGTCGAAGTTAATTTTTGTGTACTGTATTTATATTTTCCAGCGGGGACTTTTATTTTTCATATCTTTATGTGCCGAAGTGAATTGCCGTAAAGCAGAACCTCTGGCAGTACGAAAATATATGACTTCATTACATGTTTTGAACGGGTTTATAGAACAGATAAGTGAACTTAAAAATCCCATTTTCAGCTGAGTATTATTATTATTTCTCTTAGAGAGAAAACATAGGTGCATCCTATACGGAAGTCTTGTTTGTTGAAGCATAAATGACTTACATGACTCTTCAAACTTGAGTTTCAAACAATGCACCTTTTTTCTCTGTTCCTTTGTTTTGCGTGTTTATTTGTGTTTGATTTGTGTTGTACTTTTCTACATTCTTAAAAAATGCATCTTGCTTTAGTAAAGTTTTTTAGGAATTTCCTGAATAAAGTTCTAACGTCATTTAACAGATTTTGTTGAAGTGCAGGAGACTTGCTCAATGAACATGAGCAAGAATGTTACACTGCAAACATAACCCATGTCTTGCATCTATCAGTGCTTGTAGAGCACATTGCTCCTTTAGTAGGAGTGAAGGCAGATGAAGATGGACAATAAAAAAAAGAGAAGCACCCTCATGATAATGCTGACATTGATTATACACTGAGTTGTTGTTGATGATGTTCAAGTCCATTCAGTTTAACTTGTTTCCACTGAAACACAATAACAAAAAACACCTTGTGTTTATTAAAGGTCCCATCATGGGGTTATTTTATTATTTTATAATGTTTCCTGGGTTGCCCTTATACTGTTAGTATGTTTTTTAGATCAAAAATAGTCCTAATTTAGAAATAAAAGGCATTTTTCCTAGCCTGATTTTAGCCTCTGATTTTAACACTCTGTTTGAAGGGGCGTGTCTGCTGTGTGTAACCGCCCACTGCTGTGATTGGCTGACATGCTTGCATATGAAATAGCTACGTATTACATGTGGAACTCTCTCGAATACTTTTACTACAGCTATTATACATTTTTACTATTACAGCTATCGAGATTAACGAATCGTGAGAAGTTTTTAAAGTATTTAGATCTATTCCCATCACATAAAATGTTGCCGTGATGAGCATTGAGCAAAAAGATGACTGTCTGTTGATCGCGAGAATGAAGATCTTATCATTGCAACGCAGTTTCTGCACTCTCTTTAATGCTTTCACCAATGCAATCACAATGATATAAATACAGTAAGAGCTTCGTTGTGCAGTGTAACATGTGTCATTGATTTCATATCGAGTTTGGCAAGTGTCCAGATATCTTTGTTCTTTGATCGCTTTCTGTATATAATTTATTCACAATTGAAATAAGATTATTTTCATCCTACTAAAATAACGTTAAACGATGTGAAGTTGATATTTTAGTCACTGGCTTGACTTACTGATGCATAAACAGCATTGAACGATTTTGAGAGAAAGATTAGCCTATGTTACCCGTCTGAACTTGAACAATTACAACATCAGAAATTGTTGCTTTGTAGCTCGATCATTAGTTGACTTACTTGCCCGAGGTTTGTAGCTGGGCCAAAGAGAGTTGGGTATGAATCAAAACATAAATAATATAGCGTCTCAACGACATGGCGACAAACACACAAACGAAACGCTTCCTCTTCTCCGTGGGAGCGCAACAAGACCACGCCCCCTTTTTTGTGTATTCCTGTGGGCGGAGATTAGTCAAAAAACTGCTCTAGTTACGTCATTAAAAAAGGAAGTAGAGGGATGTAGTCCAAACCGGACGTTCACTGTAGGCTTTGAAAGGATACTTCTGTTAAATAAAATATCACGCTAGGCATTGACCCATGGCCGTAGCCAGCTATGAGGTCACCGAGGTCCGGACCTCTGTCATTTTTTTACCTTCAAAAATAAAATTTCAAGCTCTCTGAATGATTAATTAGAAGTTTAAACCACCTCATAAGAGGGTTTGCAATTCATTTTGCTGCGCAGTGAACGGGGCTTTGAGAGCACGTTGTGAGGGCGCGAGTGCCAGATCCCGCGTTGCCAGATCCACTAATGGACAGGTGTTAATTTTCACACTGAATATGGCTTAGAGCTTTTTATTTTGAACTCTCAGAGTGCACCAAATGGATGAATTTAACATTAAAAAGGACAAAATTTTCTTACGGGGGAGCATGCCCCCGAACCCCCCCTAGAGGGCCAGAGGTCCACTCACTACAGCTTTACCAAAACATTCTATGAGAAACACTGGTATTGCTTTTCACAAACAACTAGGCTACTACATGTCTGTCTATTTTTTATTTTAGGCTATATGGAGTGTATATTGCATTTGTGGATGTTATTATAGCACAATTCTTCACACCTCACCCCGGACCTCACTAATTTTCAAACCCTGGTTACGGCCTTGCATTGACCTTTGAGCTTTATAATTTTACAGGGATTATTTATGCTCTAACAGCAACTTTAAACACTAACTAAAGTTTGAAAAATGGAATCGCGAAGAACGGGACCTTTAAGAACGTGACTGACATGGCTATTGTGTGATATAAGAGATTAAGGTCTACATAAAGTGAATCTGCACCTTCAAGTTCAGGCAGAAATGAACATTCTGTCATCATTACTCATCCTCAAGTTGTTCCAAACCTGTATGAGTTTCTTTCTACTGTTGAAAACAAAATATGTTATTTTAAAGAATGTTGGTATAACCAGAAAGTTGACAGTAGCCATATTTCAATATAGTGTGGCTAGAGTAATGATGACAGAATTTTCCTTTCAGGCTGAACAATCCCTTTAAAGATATTTCCAATGAAAAAAACTAAGCTCTTTTATTCTACAAGATAAACTTGTTACTTGAATGCTATGTAGTTTCACAGAAAATTAACTGAGAAATAGTTATGGCTATAGCAGAGGTGTTTGTTCCTCCTCATGAAGAGTTTAGCTCCATTGATCCTAATGACTTTGATTATCTGCCTCAGGGGTGTTTCATTAGGGCCGGAGATAAAAACCAGACCCTGCCATAGTGTTTTCTTTTGATATTGAAGCATTAATAGATTTTAGAAAAATAAATTCCGTAAATAAAGTAGGCTACTCTTCCGTGAGTACTTAACATAATTTTTTTTTAATCCTTCCCCTTGTCTGCTTTTTAATACTCTTGAGCAATTCCTGAACTTTGTATTTTGAACACTTCTTGTTGTTTTTGCCTCTGGATGACTCGCTTGCTTTAGTCCTTTTTTTTTTTGTGAAAATTTTTTTTTTTTTTGGTTTCATACAACAAACAGAAGAAAAGATAACCAAGGCATATACATGTACAAAAAATACATTATACACACCCTCATTTCCTCACTCACAAAAACTACATACGCACATCCACCCACACACATACTAATCTAATCCCCCCTACCCTCCCTACTGAGTGATCTACAGAGAGCTCTAAACTAAGAATATCTAACAGCAAGTTCCACCAAAAATGAAGCTTGCTTTAGTCCTCAGTTGTAAGTCACTTTGGATGGTCTGCTAAATGACTAAATGTAAATGTAAATCAAACAGAATTTAACGATACTATAATCGTAGTTAGAATATTTTGTGTTCAGCAACTTTTTTTTAAGTGAATCATATGTACATTCTTGAATGTGACTGTGTATATGACATATATGACAACTGAACTAACTCGTTCTTGATCTTGAGTGTTATCATGCTCATCTTGATCTACCGTGGGGAACATCATGCTTTCTTCTTCAGATTTCAGAGAACCCAAAGGAATAGAGGCAGTAGTCTGATGTAAGGCAGATTTTTTAAAGCCTGAACAGTTGGACCACCTGTAGTTATGACATCAGACTTCTGAAGCCAATTTTATTTTTAAAGGTTGAAATGCTTTTGTCGTATTTCTCCCCCTTTCTTTTTTTAAAGAATGATCTTTTAATAATTTTTTTTGTCATTGATTGATTGAATAAAATAAATTGAGTCACCTGCTGGAAAGGTGGCATTTATATTTTAAAAGGTTTTTGCCAAATCTTGAAATGGTCTGGAATTTGTTGACGCACCATTGAAGTGTAGTTGAAATATTAATGTTGTTTCAACATTAACTTGGGACATCAGATGGCAACATTGTTTGACATTCCTTTTCAGTTGTATTTTCAGTGTTTCAACAAAATGTATTTAGAATCAACATCACATTTTAACATTGATCAAACCATATTCTCAAAAAAATTTTTTGTTAATTCAACAGCAGTGATGTAGATTCAAAATCATAGTGTAGGCCTAATGTTGATTCAATACATTTCCATTAATTTTTTGTTCATCATAGTTTTAACTAAGGGTGCAAAAGTGATGTTGGTAAAATATCACTTTGTAATGCTAACCGGTTCTCTAAGAGGTCCGTTCAACATCCATCCACGGGCAGTCTTTACTGCATATGGCTATTTTTACTCTCATGGTTCCAGAAGCTTGAACTCCTTGTTCCCTATGAGGATCTCCACTCCACTCCAACGTAATTTCTTCACAACTTTACTTCACTGAGGTATGGTCATTTGTCAATGTCATGTTATTGTGGAACGATTTCCATTGACACTGATATGATCTTCTGTGTAAACACTTTGGAAAGTTGAATTAAGTTGTTCTCTTCCAATCCACTCACTTCCGAGTCAGTGAGCACATAACTTTCCACTCGTTTCCTTGAGTTCATGGTTCCCCTGGACATTCAACCCTGGACGTACACTTCTATGCACTTGTCACTCTTTTTGGACTTTATCTTGACAGGTATGGCAAGAACACCGTTGTCTCCGCCCCTGGTGCAGGCACTTATACTCATGACTTATTGTGGCAAGTAAAGTGGTAATTTACGTTTTTTCAACCTTTACCATTTCCTTCTCAGGAATCTTGTCTTGAGTGGTTAAGTGTAACATGCTAGGATGTTGCTTTGACCACAGCTGACAGACTTTGCTTAAGTGTCCTTTCACTAAGCATCCAAAGCAAAATCCATTCTTAGAAAGTAACTAATTTGTCTTTATATGGCTTAGCACCAAACTGATAACATTGCTCCAAGGTTCAGTGAAAGCACTGGTAACTGGTGCACTGGTGTTTCAACAAGCGAGTCCTTCTATACTCAGTAAAGTTCGCACTAGCTGGTAATAACTCCTCTTAATTTAAACAACGGGACTGTGAATGTCTTTATAGTTATTCCATAAGTTTTAACGCGTATCTTCTTATCTTGCATTCACAACTCCATGGTTCCCTTAACACTGTTAACTCTTCAAAGTCAAAAAAGAATCACATTTCTTACATACAGCATGATCCTCTTGCACAGCAATGCCTTCTCAACAACTTATTTGTAGAGATACTACTTGCAGCCAATTTAAGCTATTTTATGAGAAACGGTCAAAAGCTTTGTGTTCTCCCACTTATTGCATAATCTAAATACAAACCAAATAAATATATTCAATGGCAAATTACTAATTAAAAATAATTATTATACCAAATTCGTATGATAAAACTGTGAAAATATACATTTTTAATTTTTTTTTTTTTTTTTTTACATTTCCGGCGAGCGGCGACTAATTGACAGGCAGGCAGACAGACAATTACATTTTCAACAAAAAAAACAATGGAGACATAGGCTACTGATATAGGCTTATGGAAACTTTTTCTTCAAGCAAGGGTGATAAACAAAACCAATATAACAAAAATATATATAATCAAAGGAAATACATTATAGAACAAACGCTCAAAGGATATTAATAACCAGCCAATACAGTCCCAGCTTTGTCACCAGGCCCGGATTACCCAATGGGCATTATGGGCACGGGCCCAGGGGCCCATGCGCACTTGGGGCCCAAGCGAGGGGAAGACTTTTTTTTCTTTTTTTTTTTTTTTTACATTTCCGATAACGGAGCGTATTTTTGCACTAAGTGCCTGTCTTTTCAGCAAAAAGACGATCACCACTAATTAGCTACAGTGTCATAGGTCGTAGAGCGTGAGGTGCTTGATAGCAGCTCTAGACGCGCTCGACCTGTGTTCGAATCCGCCTTTTGCCGAACTCGCTCTTTTCCCAACACAAATGAGATGTAAAATGTATAGCCTAACATAAAGGTCTCTAGAGTTATATTTTGCCAACAAATTAAAATCGAAACCGTGATATGGCTTTATGCCTTTATAAACAGCACAAGACTTTAATTAAGTAGCCTATATTATATAGGCATTCTGTTTGTGCTGCGGGATTTAAAGAGAAGTGCGCTCTTTGCTCACGCGATCAGCATGGTGATCTGGTGTTTTCTCCAAAATAAAAGCTCAAGGGGTTTTTTTTCTTGCAAGTGAAGAAATTGGGACAAAAGTATTGTAATTGTCCTAGTGCAGGGGTTCCCAAACTTTTCAGCCCACGACCCCCAAAATAAAGGTGTGAGTGACTCGCGACCCCAACTATCCTCGGAGGTGGTTAAAGTGTACAAACATTGCGTTAAACTGTGCACACGCACTAATAGGCATACTTACAACACAAAATAACATGTGAAGAGCTCTTTTCCAAAACGCGATAAACTCAAAACTAAAAAAAAATGAGTTTGTCATGTCATTTTGCTGTGTACTGAACCTATTCACTGTTCCATCAACGTTACATGCCAAATCGCTATATTTCCTTGTTTAAAATGTAGCCTACTGCAAGTGCTTTCCAGTTCCTTTCCAAACCGCTATAAGCGCCGAACCTATTTTTAGCCTAAATCAGAATTCGGTGAGCGTTCTACACAATCCAACATGTCTCTGAGTGAACGCGCCTATAGAGAGAAATGCATGTAGCCTAATGGATTACATAATCAGAGAGTAGCCTATCCTATTTATTTTCGTTTTTAATTGTTTTGTTTAAAGACATTTCAAGATTTCTATATAGATTTCTCATGTCTGTGAGGCATACGCTGCGTTTCGGTTAATTTATGATGAGATGCGCTCCAGTTCACGTGCAATGCCAGGGACCGCGCCCGCGCCTCCATGTCGTTTTGATTGATGATTATATTGTCTATTTTGCTTCTTATTTATTAAATTCAGGCAATTGGTTGATGAAAAAAATATTAAAATTAAGATACAATTTATACGAAACGAAATTCACTTTAAAGAAAGGCTTTCTACAAAACAAAACTTAATTAAGTGGCCAAAATCATGTCTGACCATGTATCTCGATATATCGCGCATCCTATCTTACTCGTGCTGTTCGCTTTTCATAATCAACATAGCCTATATGGGGAAAAAATAACATTATAATATTTTAACAAATATGAAACTAAATGCACTTAGGTCTATTTAATGGCTACAACACGTATGGCAATGCATACATTTTATGAGGTGGCTAATTCGACCTCAGTCGTACAAATTTTTACTATTTTTGCTAAAGCGTGCATATGTTACGAGTTACCAAATTCGTATGAATTCGTACGAATGACCTACACCTATCAATATATATATACTTTTTTTTTTTTTTTGCTTTTATTGCAATTATTATAATAATGATTTCTATAATTTTCAAAAATTCCTATGACGTAAAATACATATAGCCTATAAATGTACTGTATAAATGAAAATTAATATTTCAAAAGTATATTTTACATTACACTATGTAATATAGCAATTTATATATTGCTATATTACTATATTGCTATATTGCTATATATTGCTATCCCCCCCCCCCCCCCCCCCCCCCCCAAGGGGGGTCGCGACCCCTACTTTGGGAACCCCTGCTATAGTGTAATGTAAAATATACTTTTGAAATATTAATTTTCATTTATACAGTACATTTATAGGCTATATGTATTTTACGTCATAGGAATTTTTGAAAATTATAGAAATCATTATTATAATAATTGTTTGGCATCCTAAAACACCAGTGATAATGTAATGTAGACTGAGACTCTATATCATAACTAAAAAGATGTTTGAGTCAATGCTTTTTCTTTGTTCAATGTGCACAGTTCATGGGTTGAAGCCGGTGGAAGCTCTCAAAGTGCACCAGATTAATGCATTTAACCTTAAAATTTACAAAACTTTTTTGCGGGGGAGCATGCCCCCGAACCCCCCCAGAAGGACAGAGGTCCACCCAACATTTTACAAAATCCAATGGGAAAGAAACATCATTTATGAACTTTACTCCAGCATAGTACAACAAATTTCCTTTAAGTCAGTAAAACTAATGCCAAATTAAAATGTCCTTGGAAAAACTATATATTTGGCCTGCCTAAGGGGGGGCCTACAAGACATTGTGCCCAGGGGCCTCTGAATTCTTAATCCGGCCCTGTTTGTCACACAGAACAATTCAAAATAAAGTAAAAGCAAATTACGGCTAAATAACCCCAAAATCATATTATGTAAAAAGTACAGGACACTTAAATATTCTTCAAGCGCTAGCCAGTCCGATTCACAACAACCAATTTCACAGAAATTTCACGGAGGCTACTTAGCCTATATGACACATTATAGCTAAATATAGGCTATTACAAACACTTTTAGGGGAAATGTTTTAAAGATATTGTATGGAGACGAAAGCCATTTGAGCAATGACGTCTCAAATATTATCCGTGAACATCTTGAATAATACGCAGCTGCCGTGAGTCTCTCCAAACGGTTACATCACTGCCTCTGGAGTCCTGCCACTCCTTCACCTGCCGCTCGTCATCAGGTAACAACTCGGACAATCTTTAAACATGGCTTTATTTGGACGCTTATAGCGTAATTTGATGTTTTAACGATTCCTTTTGATATAGGCTATAACTTTTTATTAATAAATACATAGCTTATATAATATTGTTTTAATCATGATTCATGATTGAATCTTGACAGATTTAATCATGCACATGCACGGAGTCCGCAAAACTGTATTCATCGGCACTGTATTCATCGTCACCGCATCTTTGCTGACGTTCTTTTATTTTGACGGGGAAGTTTGGATTAAAACTTCATCACAAGTATTAAGGTAGGCTATGTATCACTTATTGTCTTTCCTACATCACTCACCTGAATGGCCCTTAAAAACGATTTTTGTAGCGTTCTAATCAGTTCCGATTGATTTTGATTAGATATTTTTAGGAACATTTTGAAATGAGTAAAATATAATTGTTTCAATAAAAATCCATTTTGTCATTTTTATTCTCGCAAATTTGAAAACCCCTGCTTGAGGTTACCTGACAAATCCATGAATGAACCAACCATATTACAAATAAAAATGTTATGACAGTATCTCTTATAACACTTAATCGTTTTAAAAGCTTAAAAGCTTCATGCTTTTTTTTTAGGAAGAAATTTGATACAATCATTCCTGCTTTCGTTTCATTTGGTTATGTAAATTGTACTCAAATATGGTTTTATTTTTTATCCACTCATACACATTTTTCAAGGTTTCAAGGTCATAGGGATACAGAGATTCCAGACTTTCCCAAAATAAAGTGAGTAGATTAATTTCACTTTTATTGTGCAACCCAGAACCTGTATCTACCTTGTTTTTATTATTATTATTATTATTATTGTTTTGTGTGTGCATGTCTCAGTATAGGGCCTTTTCACAATGAGAATCCAATGCCCTGTACCTGCCAAAATACTGATCCTGCAAACTCGTTTGTGCCAAAAGAAGAGCTGGATGACTTGCAGAAACGGCGGGCAGAAGAGTTCAGACAATACCAGATCAGGTTTCTCACAATTTATCTGATATTTTCAGCGTGATGCAAAAACATTATATATAAAAACACCCTATTAAAAAAACAGTCTATGGGACTAATTGTGAAAACACAGCTCACTCTCAGGAAAAAAAAAAAGGTACAAAAGCTGTCACTGGGACAGTACCCTTCAAAAGCGTTCTAATATGTAGGCTACCATTTTGTACAGTTTTGTTACCAATATGTAGTCTACCTTTGAGGGACTAATATGCACTCTTTAGGCACAAAGGTGTTCCTTTTGAAAAGGTATCACCACAGTGACAGCTTTTGTACCATTTTTTCTGAGAGCGTGAAAGAAAATAAATTGACTTTACACAGACTAGTGGTTGCACTTTATTTTACAGTACGAGTAGGCTACTAACAGTGTACTTAGGCTACCTAAGAAAATACTGTGTAATATAAGGTAACTACAGGCGTTAAGGTTAGGGGGCCGTCATTTAGGCCTATAACTGACTTTGTCCTTTTAAGGTAGCCTAAATCAACTTCATTCAATGACGTCTGAAACGAGAGATCTATAGTTTAACTCGTTTAACAGCCTATAGCCTACTTGAACACTCTAATTTCTCCTTTACTTCCTTGTTTCTAAAAATGTCAATCAAGCAAAACGATTAAAAAAAAATTATCAGGCCGCCTATCTAAAAGCGATGTATGGAATCTTGTTTTCACCAGAGAATAAGGAAAAAAAAGGTAATTGAGACTTTTTATCTCACAAATTGACCTTTATTCTCAAAATTGCGAGTTACAATTTTTTTTTAGAATTGCACAATTGCGAGTTATTAAGGCAGAATTGCGTGATATAAATGAATCCGAATTAAAAGTCATAATTACAAGATATAAAATCACAATTGCAAAAAAAGTCAGAATTGTGAGATATGAAATTGCAATTGAGAGAAAAAGTTAGAAGTGTGAGATATAAATGTGCAATTGTGAGTTATTTACTAAAATGTTTTTGGTTGAATTAGGCCTATTGTATTTTAACTCTATAACACGCATGGTGTATTGTCGTGTAATATATACACGAAAATGAGTTTTTACGTGCATATGAGACGCAGTTTTTCGCGTGCACTTTATCCGCAGTTCATTTGCGTGTAATACACACGCACCCCACACCACTAATTCTACCCAAGCGTAGGCTATAATACACACGCACCCCACACCACACCTAAACCTACCCTAACCAACCAATGCGTATCATATGCACGTAAAAACTCACTTTAGCGTATAAATTACACGACAATACACATGCGTGCTATAAAGACGCATTTAGTGTGATCGGGTTGTTTAAATGCTAATCATTTATAAATGACAATGTCCCAAAAAGAGGGTTAACAAAAATAGTGGCATGTGTCTCTCAGGACAGGGAAAGAAAACGATGTTCTTATTCTGGCCCCTGCCAACTCCCCACTCCAGTATCCAATCAGAGGATTCAGAGTGACTCCCATGAATAAAACACTCGTTCCTGGTGAGTCTGATTTCTGCTGATCTGAGCCTTCTCAAACACAGCAGGTTACAGAGAGACATACACTACCAGTCAAAGGTTTGGAATATTAATAAAGATCTTTTGATGTTTTTAAAAGAAGTCTCTTCTGCTCAACAAGGCTCAATTTATTTGTTCAAAAATATCATTACAATTTAAAATCTAATTTATTTCTGTGATGCAAAGCTGTATTTTCAGCATCATTATTCCAGTCTTCAGTGTCACATGATCCTTCAGAAATCATTCTAATATGATGATTTGATGCTCAAGAAACATTTCTGATTATTATCAGTGTTGGAAACTGTCGTGCTGCTTAATGTTTTTGTGGAAACCTTGATACAATACCATTAAAAAGTTTGGAGTAATTGAGATTAAAAAACAGAAAAGAAATGAATACTTTTATTCATACCGTCACAAGTGACGGTAAACACACGGTAAAGCGTGTGCTGCACTTGGATCTGCCTCTACTTCAATCGCACCTTGTTACATCAACATTGCTAATAATAAGAACCATTATTAATTATTGAACATTAATAATAATTCATCATAATTAAGCATCAAATCAGCATGATTTCTGAAGGATCACTGAAGACTGGAGTAAGGATGCTGAAAATTCAGCTTTGATCATAGGAATAAATGACATTTTACAGAAATAAATTACATTCTTGTAACTGTAATATTTCACGATATTAGTTTATTTAATGTAATTTGATCAAATGAATGCAGCCTTTGTGAGCAGAAGAGACTTAGAAAGATCCCAATTATTGCCATTTTTTTTACCAGTAGTGTAAAGTATGTATAAATAAAAATGTGTGCTTATTTAGGTTTTGCTATTATTGTTAAATATAAACAAATTCAACATGACATTAATGCATTTCTATCTATATTAATTAAAGAAATGTATCATTATTAAAGGTCTAGCGCTGCAAACACAAAGCAGAGCAGTTTACAAGGTTTGTTCTGCTGGAAATGCTTTTCTTGCTAAAGGTGGAGGTTTTATTATATCTCAGTCATTGGTTTGTTTCAGACGGTCTCTGTATGGGGGTCTACTGTGTTTTTCCTCCTTTTGTCCGATGCTTTGTGCGCTTTTGGTAAAAAAATTGTTAATGTGGGTGGATTTTTAAAAGAAGTCATGATGTTAAAGAGAATAAAATGAGCTCACGGGATCTGAAACGTCTCCAGGTGTCTCTACGGGTGCAGAAAGGGCTGCTTTCAGTGCTGGACTTTCAGGAAGGAGAGCAGGTGGACGGCCAAAATGAGAAACATCTGAGCATCTCATCCAGCGACCTTCAACAGCTCAATGATCTTCTGAGCAGAGTGACCTACACCAGCACCGTCTACCACATCAAGACCCAAGACCTCGGTATATACGTAACCTAAAGTGATATTCACTTACATTTAGTCATCATACTCGCATGTTATTATAAACATGCTTGACTTTCTTTCTTCTGCTGAACACAAAAGGAGATGTTTTGATAAATATTAGGGTCGAAAACAACGTTAGACCCCATCGACTTTTATTGTATGAACACAAAAAATATATGTTTGGGTTGGTGAAAGTAGTGAGGACTCAAGTGCAGAACAATGGGTAGGCCTATTTATTAAGTATAAAATAAAACAATAACTACCCCGTGGGGGGGAAACAAGACAGGAATCAAGACTTTGACTAGACTTGGCATGAACATGAAACAAGCGTCGACAACAGACGAGGTTAGACGACGAACCAGCACAGGACTGCAAACACAGGGAGAATAAAGGGAGAGCAAACAAAGGAGGGAACGAGTGAGGACAGGTGGGCAAAAATGAACAAATAATCAGGTAACAAGATGAGAGGGGCTAGATAATCGACAGGAGAGTATATGGCACATGAAAGCACACAGCTAGTGTAAAACACAAGCTGTGTGCTATACATACCACAAGACAAAACAAGACAAGACAAAACAGGAGTGTCAGGGCTCTGTCACAAAACTAAGAAATAGACTAGACAGAAGTGACAGAACCCTGACAATATAGTGCTAGAGTCATATGGACCACTTTTTGTTTTGTTTTTTAAACTTGAAACTAATCTGAATGTACTGACTTGCTCATTTCCATTTATATGTACAAACATTAATTTTACATATGTTTTCATGTCTTCAGCATACTTCTCTTTTGAGAAGCATGAGGTCATATTCCCGATTGAGATCAGACGCCTGTCAGTTCCTGTCCTGTTTGACGTGGGAAAAGGTCAGCTCAAGTATTAACACATTGTTTAATATACTTGCACGTCTGAACAGGTTTATTTTAGTTAGTTTTAATTTTATTCTAAGTTTTAGTCATTTTTGTCAGCTTTTGTGATCTGTATTTTAATATTTGTATTTAGCTTTAATTTATTTTTAAGTTTTTAGTCTTAGTCATTTTAGTACAACAAAACAACATTTCTTTCAGGTTTGTTTTTCATTTAATATTTATATTTTATTTGACTTCAGCTTTATTTCAATTAATGATTTTTAATACATTTAGTTTTAATTAACAGTACCTATGTTTCAATCTATCTTTTGCAATATTGCATTAAGACAACTAAAAAAAAAAAGATCAGATAGGAAGACATGCGCATAAACTACGATTGAAACACATTTGCAGAATAAATCCCTCGACGCTCAACAAAAAACTCATACTTACCAAATGTAACCGGTGCAACTCGACTCACTCTGAGCAGGATTCGAACCGGGGTCTCTAGCATTGGAGGTACACGCTAACAAGAACGCTAAAGACCGTAGCCTCTAGCATCAGCCTCTAGCGCCTCTTGAGGCCAGGGGATTGAGGTTTACACGCACAGCTCTTGCTGGCCTATATCCGGTACACTCACCCCCTAAACCTCAATCCCATCCGGGTCACGGCACCAATAAACTGGTTCTACTCAACCCGCTCCAAGCTGGATTCAGCCTCTTGAGGCCAGGGGAGTGAGGTTTACACGCACAGCTCTTACTAGCTTATGATTTAAATTCTGAGATGCAATACATTTATAATGTACGAAAAGTTAGATACATTGGCTCCCCTGATTGCAGAAACCTCCATTTTTATTTCACATTTTTTCATGCCAGTTTCCCAGAAAGTGACGATTTTGTTCTCTGGAATGCATGAGATGAAAATAGGGCTTTATCACACATGTTTTATGCAATATTCCAATTTTGCACAGTTAAATTTGCACCTTTGGATGGAAACCTTGCAAGTAACAATGCTTCTGAACCACTGACTGCTGATTGATTCTTTATTATGTGAACACAATCACCACACTGACCTGTTATGGGCACATATTTCTCCCTCTCTCTTTCTCTCTAGACGTAAACTCCCAGGTGACTGTACTAATTAAAGCATTTTTGAGATATAAAGAACTAAATGTCCTCGTCAATAGTGTTCGTCGGCTCTACCCAAAAATAAAGATCATTATTGCTGATGACAGTCTGAATCCAGAGAAGGTGGTCGGTGACAATATAGAGCACTATGTAATGCCCCCTGCACAGGTACAAACATCAGGTTGTTTAAACTGAATGTTATTGTAATAAATATAAAAGTTTAAATATATTGTTTGGCCTTTCAGGGCTGGTTTGCAGGCAGAAATCTGGCAGTGTCACAGGTCACCACTAAGTACTTCCTGTGGGTGGATGATGACTTTTTGTTCCTTAATGAGACGAGTATTGAGAGCTTTGTAAACATTATGGAAGCCGTTCCTGAACTAGATGTGGTAATTATGTCAATTATATCATCTTGATAAACACAAATAAATATAAAAGTTGGGGTCGGTAAGATCTCTTCTGCTCACCAAGGCTGCATTCATATGATCAAAAACAGTCATTTTATGGAATATTTTATATTAGTATATTTTTATATTAGTTTTAAAGAACTGTTTTCAAATAGTATATTTTTTTAATGTATTTACAATACTCCAGTCATCTTTTTTGTAGTTAGGCTATTATTCATTCATTCTGTCTCTCTCCATCAGGTTGGTGGTCAGGTAGAAGGAAATCAGTTCTTCTTTAAGTTGGAATATGAGGAAGGGAGCAGCGAGGAAGGCGGCTGTATCACGCGGGTCAGTCGTACCCACGCGCCTCTGCCAGGTTTTGATGGCTGCTTCTTCGTGGATGGAGTTGTCAACTACTTCTTGGGCCGGACGGATGCTGTGCGAAGGGTCGGCTTTGACCCGTTCCTCAAAAGAGTGGCTCACACTGGTAAGTGGACTTCAAACTGTTGATTGAAAACATCCACATCAAATGAAGTCACACGATGTGTTCTGGATGAGGTCTGTTGTTTAATTATTTCCTAATAGACCTGCAAAGTGAAACTAAGTTTCGACAATATGTTACAACATATTTTAGAGATTAAAGGGATAGTTCACCCAAAAATGAAAGTGTGAGAACTATGAAATATGAGGTTCTCGTGTGTTACGCAACACGTTTGAGCTTCAGCAACAACCAATGAGATTTGTTCTCACACGTCAAGCAGGTTTGGTTGAGCTTCAGTTTATGTTCGCTGATCAATATTTATATGTGTGAAAAAAGATTTAAAAAAGCCTAATTTAAATCTGTTTGTCATATAAAGTGATCGAGTCTCTTAAGAAAATTTGGACTACACCGCTCAATTCAAATGGATTATTTTTTCCAATCTCTTTATGACCTTTTTGAAGTTTCAACAGAGTTGCGTAGCTGTCAATGGAGGGACTGAAATCTTTCCGATTTCCTCATAAAGATCTAAATTTGTGTTACTAAGATGAACAGTCTTATGGGTTTGGACATCAGGGTGAGTAATTAATGACAGAATTTTCATTTTTGGGTAAACTATCCCTTTAATGGTATCATGGCTTAGGTCATAGGTCATTTAAAACATGGACATAGTACAAACAATGCAGGTAATCTGGATTTACTGACCAAGAAAAAAAACGATTTTGACTCAGAAATGTACATGTGTTAAATGAGAATGGACGTTTAACGATAATACGCATGTATTGCCACAGGAGAACCATTTTTGGTTCCCCAAAGAACCTCTCAGTGAATATTTCTTAAAATACATTTTTTTTCCCTTCATGTGAAGAACCATTTAATAATCTAAAGAACCATTTTCCACTATAACGAACCTTCTGTGGAATGTAAAGGTTACATGAATGTTGAAGGTTCTTTATGGAACCATCGATGCCAATAAAGAAACTTTAGTTTTAAGAAACAAGAATCTGTTTTAATTATTTTTTTTTTTTATTATATACAGAATTCTTTGTTGACGGACTTGGAGATTTATTAGTTGTCACCTGCAAAGGTCTCAGAATTGGTCACCAAAAACACGGTCACACAGACAAGTACAGGTCCTTCAGGCATCCTCCCAAAAGTGATTCACAGAAAAAAATGAGTCACCATTTTTTCAAGAACCATCTAAAATGCATGAAATACTAAGGAACTTGTCAGGTGCAATATGCCTTTCCTTACACTTATTATCCATTCATTTTTTTTTTTTTTTTTTTTTTATGTTGTTTTTTTTACTCTTTCAATCAAAGGCATGGATACATCTGTTCAGACAGTCACACTTTACAATAAGGTTCCATTAGGGTTAGTTAATGCATTTACTAATATTAACCAACCCTGAGCAATACATCTGTTACAGTATTTGATCATCTTTGTTAATGTTAGTAAGTAAAAAATATAACTGTTCATTGTTAGTTAAGGTCCATTAAATAATATTAACAGATACAACTTCTGATTTTAATATAATCTCAGAAAAATAAATGCTTTAGAATTATTTTTCATTGCTAGTTCATGTTAACAAATGGAACCTTATTTTTTTTTTATCACATATTCACATGTATGTTGCAGAATTGTCAGCTGATTTTGACTTTGACTTTTCCTTCAATATTACTTTAAGTAAAACGAGTTGGATCTTGTAACTAAAGAGCAATGTATATGAGGGTGTAAGCCGGCCTGTTTAAATCCATCCAATGGCGGCATTCGATCAGCGGGGAAGGTCTCACGTGTGTTCCGTCTGTTCTCAAGGCAAAGGGATCTTTGATTAAATTAAATAAATGTTCTCATGTATTAACTCGTTATTTCTTTTGACTTCATAAATGAAAAGGTTTTAATGATATCTGTGCATCATTAAATGTGAGCGAACGTTGACTATATTCTTTTAAACTCTTTAATGAAAATAATAATAAAAAAAGTGTTAGAATAAAATCAAATGTTTACAATTTATTATGTCAGGTAAATGTATCATGCCAATTTCATAATCAGTTCAAAGATGATCAATACAATAACATAGAATGCTCTAGAATAAGAGAAAGAGATGCAAACCCGACATTAGGAAAGACATGAGGCTGAGAGTGTCGGCCGCTCTCCCTCGCGGGCTGATCTGAGGACAGAAAAGGCCCTTAAACTGTGTGCCATTAAATAGCCAGAACCTCTCTCACATGGAAACATGCTAACAATGGTCATTTTCATTCAGAGGTTACACCTCTGCGGTAGGACGACCATTTTCCTATCTTCCTTTGTGTGCAAGTTTCTCTAAACCTCTAAAAAACCTTTGGGAATGAGACATCTGTACCACTCACTCTGACTCATTCCAAATGATACTGAAGGAAAACAAATGTATTAAAGGTTTTATTTAGGTTTCCAATACCAAAGTATATAAACTGAGAATGTGAAGTTAGCATTTCAGGTTAGGATGGTAAATGATATCAGACAGTTTCCAGCAAGAGAATCAGGCAATTCCTGTTTCTCCATTGTAAGTTAAATGAGTCAGATCACTGAGACTCTCACCTTTTGTTCTGCAAATGGCCTTCGGAGCCCCTGGCCCAGACGTTGAATAGTTAGGCTAATTGGATTAGCAATGCAAGCCAGATAACCTGCCTAACCTATTTTCGCTTGATAGAATCAACTCCTACCTGTGTATGCTTTGTTTTTGAATTGGTCTCCACCTCCAGAAGTCCCTCCTCTTAAAATGCTTATAATATACCATGTAAAGTTACTTTTAATTTAGACTTGTTATGAAGCTTGGAAGACTACAGCAAATCCAGCTCATCTGCAATAAAGAACTTGCAAAAGATACAACCAAGTCTCCTGGTTTTCGCTTCTGAATCTTCTATACTTTAGAAGAAATAAGTTCACTACAATACTAACACAATACTTAATGATAATCGTTCACATTAAACCAGATTCTTATGTGAGTTTTAGGTGTCCCTGAGAGAGGGGAAGAGGGGGAAGGTCCTTTGCTTCATAGACTAGTGTTCAGGTCTTTCTCTTAAACCAGTTTTTCCCACCTTACAATGGTAACAGTTAATGAGCTCTGGATAATGAGTAGAGTGTTATCTTTATTGTTCTTCTGTAGTTCATAGGGTTTTTTCATCTCACTGCATACAAACTTATTTAAGTGTAAACACTACAGAATGTTAAATGCTGAATAAAGGTTGTTGAAACAAGTGATTGGGTTGTTGAGTGGACACGCCCCCTACTGCTGATTGGCTACAAGAGAGCGGTGCTCAGTCTCAAAAATCGCTTACTTCACCTTCAAGTGTCAGATATATTTATTGTTTAAATTCTACAGGACTATAAAGTCACTGATGCCACCAAAGAGTATCATCAGTCCTTCAAATTGGACGTTTGTTTACTGGATTCACACTGCTGTCATTTTCATAAAATAGATGGTTGTGCCAAGGTTAATTCTATGTTGTCATTTTATTTTTTGAGAAGTCAATATATGTTAATGTTCTTTAAGTGAAAGTCGTAAGTTTATGTGTAAGCACTGTTTAAATAAATTATTTTTACATTTCCGCACTGTTACATGTAGTGTCCACATGACAGCATCCAGCCAGTGAGGGCCCGCAGTCTCTACAGTTCTCTATTCTTAGTAGTGTTATTTTTAATATAAAATCATATCTAAATGCACTAAATACATTAAAATTCGGACGGCAGTTCTGTTTGCAACCCTAGTAGCCCACTTTGCATCTGTAAGATTTGCATTAGACAGCTCATTTGCATTTCGTGTCTTAAAGGGATAGTTCACTTTGAAATGAATTTTTGGTATGTTTTAGCTTACCTCAAGGGCATCCAAGATGTAGGTGTCTTTGTTTCCGCAGTAGTTTCAATTTTGATATTTTGACAAACTGTTCTTGTCTGTCAGTCATATAATGCAGGTCTATGGTCACCACCTCAAAGAGCATGCATAGAGAAGTCCAAATTAAAAATTATTTAATGACTCGTAAATCTAAGTATAGCCTACATTGATGGCCTAAGACACGAAACGAGCGGTTTGTGTGAGAAACCAAACAGTATTTATATCGTTTTTACCTCTTGTAACCACAGCCACGTCCAAGTCATCTGAGGGCGCGGGCGCTTCGGTCTGAGGTAAAAACGATATAAATACTGTTCGGTTTCTCACACAAACCGCTGCCCTTGAGGTAAGCTAAAACATACCAAAAATGTATTTCAAAGTGAACTATCCCTTTAAAGGGGTCATGAACTGCATTTTTATAATGTTCTCTGAGATCCACTTAATGTTATCAAGTTTTTTTGTTTTTTGTTTTGTTACATCAAAATACATCCTAATTTAGAAGTAAACACTATTTCCTATCCTGTCCATCTTTCAAACCCTTGATGGCCATGCCATTCAAGACCTGAAGTAAACACCCACTGCTGTGAATGGGTCACAGTTTTACATATTTAAAAAAGTACTTGACTAACTGACACAGGATCTGGGGTCTCATTTATAAAACTGTGCATAAGACCCCTACTAAAAGTGCATGTTGTTGAAAACTGAATAGTTGTGATTTGCTGTTCTTTTATTCGTACAATCCGAATGTAATTTTAATTGGATTTGGCCCATTCATTTCTATTGACATATAGGTTACATGCGACTTTTATTCCGACTGTGCTACTAGACCGATTACAATCAGATTATTGGGGTCCATGTAAACGCAGATATACTGTGTGACACTTGTGTGTTGCGACATTACCGTCGGATCCAATATAGTCGGCACTGCATCATCTTTTATTATCAGTCTCTCTGAAAAGCCTGCGTCGAGCTGTCTTGTTTAAAAATGAATCTGCAGTAAAATGAAGCCTATACTGACGAGATCTGACTGAAACTTCGTTAAAAGTAAATTTCATCCATGCTTTCTTAATGTTAGAATCACAAGGATGGCAATGCAAATGTTTTTTAATAACTTGGCACTTCAAAAAGTCTTGCTCAAATCGTTGAGTGGATCTATAAAGAGGCAAAGTTTTCTATTGTTTCAAGTTCTCATTTGTCCGTTGGTATTGTTTCACGTAATTCTGTTTCCTGGTCTACCTGTGTCATGCTGTCGTGAGTTTTATGTCCATGCCATACCAAGTGAAGGTCATGTTTATATTCAATCTATGAGTATTTTTGGGAATATACTACACTTGGGTTCAGAACTCTGACTCAACTTCAGTGGATCCATTATGATCTATGTTGTGTTCCAAAACAAACAGTCTCATTCACATAGATATCAGATTTCTTTCACAGTTAATCTCTGTTGTTCACCAGCTGTCATCAGACACAATGCCACAACACGCATGACATGCTACAAAGCAAATGCATTACAAGTTACAAAGCTTTTTTAATGTTTTCATAACTTTCTGGTTTTGTATTCTCATGATTGAAAGGGTATCAAAGAAAAAAATCATTAAAATATTCGGTAATCTTGTTTTTCAGAAAGACCTGGGGTTTGTACACTAAGTGAAATATCATACGGTTTAAAATGTAAAGCTTCGTCATGTCCATTTTAATGTCAATCCGAGATTAGAAATGGCAACAGAAGAATATCTTTAGCATTAATCCACAGTTGCATGGATAATATGACTGCATTTCATAATGTTGGTGTTGGTGTTCACCAAGTTGTTTTGCACTGGGATTTCTCCCCTTCTCTCCCAGGAAAAGAGGTGCTGGGCAGGGGAAGGGCACACTATAATTACCAGGCAGCATAACCTGCTTGTTCTGGCAAAACTATCAACAAAGGATCATGTTACACTGACAATTCAGCTTTGGAATACATTGCACATTTAAAATACATTCTAATAGAAAACAGGACTTTTAATTTGTTTACAAAAAAACTTTTATTTTGTAAAAACGTAAGTTATTTTCTTCACACAACTCTGTACTTTTGGTTGTACCTTGGATATATAGGTCCACTGAAGGAGGGAGAGTGTTTTCTGGATTAAAGACTCACCTCTTTAGCCAAGCATTCACATAATGCACCTCATGACCTTGTACTCCCATTATATCAGATCAAATGCACAAGATTATCATTGCTTAATGTTATGAACAGCAGCTATGCTAATTATTTTACATGAAATTATTTTATGAAGACTTCAGATGCTCCAACTCCTGCGAGGACTAACATTTTGAATTTTCAATTTTATTAACTTGTAATTAATTACTTCAAAGACCTATTTGTTTCTATTTTAAATTAATACATTATTAGCTAACTGTTTGATTTGTACATGCATTTCCGTAATACTTTACTTGGACAGAGTCACCTCTGAAAGCAGATCACTCTAAATTGTAATGTAGACATGTATTTTCTGTAAAGCGTTATGATAGCACACACACATCTGCAAGATGTCTGTTAAAGATCACTTCATTTGGAAAGCATCTGCTGTTTACTAACATCTGATAGACGTCTTTAAGATGTCAGTTTTACATTCATTCTAAAAACATCTTAAATGCTTTCAAATATGACTCTGCTCTCGCTCGATTTTACGCGTGCGTGCTCAAACTTTGTCTAGTACGTGTGCTCTCACGAATATCTCCTTGCTCTAGGATTGTGTACTTGTTTGTCCAGAAACCTACCATTTACACTACGATCATTTACTACTACTACTACTAATCATAATAATAATAATTCGTTACATTTATATAGTGCTTTTCTGGGTACTCAAAACGCTTTACATGGAAGGGGGAATCTCCTCAACCACCACCAATGTGCAGCATCACCTGGATGATGCGACGGCAGCCATATTGGCCAGAGTGCCGGGGTTACACCCCTACTCTTTTTTGAAGGACATCCTGGGATTTATAATGAATTAATAATGTAAGGCAGGCTAAATCGATCCAATGGCGGCATTCGATCAGTGGGGAAGGTCTCACGCGTGTTCCGTCTTTTCTCATGGCAAAGGGATTTTTGATGATTGATTTCCATTACACGAGAGTAGATGTTAAAACTTCATGCTGATTTGTACTCGGCTTTCGCCAAGATAAGCAACACTAAGACGTAGCTTTACAGTAAACTATGCTTCTCCATCCATTTACGCTTCTTTCCATATGAGGGTGTGACTCCCCTTCTGTCCGGCGTTAACGGCTGCAGTGTACTTGGCGCGTCAGCACACACGACGGCTGCAACTACAGTGTGGTCTCCCTAGTGGACCAACACGACAACCGTCTGGATTAAGCCGAGTAGGGGACATCTCTAGGGTCTTCAAGTGGGCACCTTCCGTCCTCAGTGTTTCGTCGACTAGCCCACGACACCTCAAGAGGGCTCGACAGTGACTCTGGCGTCCCAGAGTCACCCCCCTCCGTCCCCCACTCAACTCAGCCCAGCTTACTGACCTCTACATCCCTCCTGCTGCTGAGACCTAACCACAATCTCACAATCTCTCCGCAACCCAACCATACGCGCCAACCCTTGACTAAGGCTGTCGAGCCCCACTGGTGCGTTAAAGCAGTTACAGTGGCAACGGTTCCGTATGGCATACCACCTACCGCAAAACACAATATCTGCCCAACCACCCGTCATTCTATACTATACAACCTATACAAATAAACCAACAGACTCTTCAAGTTTTTCAAGAATTCTACGAAACGGTAGCGTGGTGGCCTGTACCTTGCCAGCTAGAATCTTTCTTTACTGTGCGACGCAACTCTTGGCCGCTGAATCCGACGTCCCTGAGGAACCGGGTTGTAGAGTGTGCCACAAAACCTCGACAACCCACTTCCACTGGATAAACCTGGACTCTCCATCCTCGCTGTTCTGCTTCAGTGGCCAAATGAGCATTTGGCATTTGGCGTTTCTTCCTCTCATATGCCTCATCTACAGCATCCTCCCATGGCACTGTCAACTCTATCAGTTGAACAATGCGTGCTGATCCAGACCACAAAACAATGTCTGGTCGTAGGTTAGTGGTGGCAATCTCAGGTGGAAAAATAAGCCGTTGATCAAGATCAGCCAGCATCTTCCAGTCCCTAGCAGCTTCCAGTTGTCCTGGCCGAGAATTGGTGTTAACACCTTTTCTTGGTGGTTGCTCGCCTGGGCGGAGGAATGTTGTCTTCTGCGTGTAATGTTTTGCTAGAACAGGCGGCAACTTATTGGTCATACTACGCTTGCCTTCCAATGCTAAAGCCAAACATCTCAGTACTTGGTCATGGCGCCAAGTAAACCGACCTTGGCTAAGAGCCACCTTACATCCTGTCAAAATGTGCCTTAATGTGGCAGGTGATGAACACAAAGGACAAGAGGGATCCTCTCCTACCCAGAGGTTTAGGTTCTGCGGTGATGGGAGAACATCATATGTTGACCTAATAAGGAAACTGATCCTACTCTCTTCCATTGACCAAAGGTCTTGCCAGCCCATTTTGCGTTGTTCCACACTCTCCCATCTCATCCACTCTCCCTGCTTGGCCTGGGAAATGGCCTTTATACTCCTCATCCTCTCCTCCTGCTTTCGCACCTCGTTGACTACCAGCTTCCTCCTTTGAGCTGGGCCTGCCTTGTGCCATTTAGGAGGAGCTAAACTGAGCCCAAAACCCCCTCTTCCATGCTGTACCTGTCCCACGATATCCCCTATTTGAAGGTCAGCCTTTGCCTCTACTACAGATTTCTTTGCTGACCACTTTCTTCCAGTTTTTAACACAGGGGCTGCCTCCCTTACACATTTGTCACGTGACTCTACTAATGTCATTTCCAGTCTGACCTTCGCACACTTAAACTCCTCGGTTAAAGCAGAGACTGGCAGCTGCAATATTCCTTTACTATAAAGTCCCACTCTGCTGAGGCAGCGTGGAACTCCCAACCATTTCCTGATGTATGAACTTATTAACGCTTCCAGCTTATCCACTGTTGTCAAAGAAACCTCGTACACAGTCAGTGGCCACAGCAACCTCGGCAGTAGACCAAACTGAAAGCACCAGAGTTTTAGTTTGCCTGGTAGAGCACAGCTGTTTATGCTCTTCAACCCTTCCACTGCTTGTCGTCTAACTTCTCCCACTCGAACTGTGTCCTTTAGATCTCCATCGTACCATCTCCCAAGACTTTTCACTGGCTTCTCAGAAACTGTTGGTATTGCCTCACCATTAATGAAGAATGTTTTATCTACTACCTTTCCTTTAACTATGGAGATGCTCCTTGATTTAGAGGGCTTAAATTGCATTCGTGCCCATTCAATATTATCTGTTAACTTCCCCAATAACCGATTAGTGCAGGCTACTGTTGTAGTCATGGTTGTCATGTCGTCCATGTATGCTCGGATTGGTGGTAGACGCATCCCAGAAGCCAAGCGCTCTCCTCCTACTACCCATCTTGATGCCCTAATGATTACTTCCATTGCCATGGTAAAAGCCAGTGGAGAAATTGTGCATCCTGCCATTATTCCAACCTCTAAGCATTGCCATGCAGTGCTGAATTTTGGAGTTGAGAAACTAAATTGCAAATCTCCAAAATAGGCTTTCACTAAATTTGTTATTGACATTGGTACTCTGAAAAAATCAAATGCTGCCCAAAGAAGCTCATGTGGCACTGAACCATATGCATTAGCCAAATCCAGGAATGTCACATGGAGCTCCTTCCTCTCCTTTTTAGCTGACTGAATTCGTTGCCAGATAACATTGATGTGTTCTAAGCATCCTGAGAACCCTGGAATGCCCGTTTTTTTAACTGACGTGTCAATGAAGCCATTCTTTAATAGGTAGGTGGACAATCTCTGGGCAATAATGCTGAAGAAAATTAATGCTAATTTTTGATTAGGCCTAAATGCAATAAATTTTCTCATGTATTAACTCGTTATTTCATCTGACTCCATACATGAAAAGGTTTTAATGATATCTGTGCCTCATTAAATGTGAGCGAATGTTTGACTATTCTTTTTAACTCTTTAATGAAAATAATAACAAAGTCCGTTAGAATAAAATCAAATAGATTTACAATTTATATGTCGGGTAAATGTATCATGCCAATTTCATAATCAGTTCAAAGATGATCAATACAATAACATAGAATGCTCGTGAATAAGAGAAAGAGATGCAAACCCTACATTAGGAAAGACATGAGGCTGAGAGTGTCGGCCGCTCTCCCTCACGGCCTGATCTGAGGACAGAAAAGGCCCGATCTCTCTCGCTGCGTGCCATTAAAGGTGGGGTATGTGATTTGCAAACCGGCCGGCAGATTTTGAAAATACACAACTCAAATGGTCCTACCTTCTTTCCTCCAACGCTGGCCCTGATTCATGTGAGAGGGATGGGAGGAGGGGGGTATCGTACGACCGTTTGATTGACGGACTTACTGTCCAATAATTCTAGGTGGTCTTGGAAATTATTGGCTGGAGTTTTTCGAGTCCTGCCCGCTCCACAGATGATTAAATTGATTAATTTTCATTTCAGTGCTTTTAACTCAGTGGCTGTAAGTGGGTTATGAATAGGATTTCAAGTGATTTTGAAAAAATGGACAAAAAAGAGAATCACATACCCCACCTTTAAATATCCAAATCCTCTTTCACATGGAAACATGCTAACAATGGTAATTTGCATTCAGAAGTTACACCTCAGCGGTAGGACGACCATTTGCCTATCTTCCTTTGTGTGCAAGTTTCTCTAAACTTCTAAAAACATTATTTCCTTTTGTTTTACTTATTTGGAAACTACTAAACATAATTACTCAATGATAATCATTCACATTAAACCATATATATTTCTTGTGTGAGTTTTAGATGTCCCTAAGAGGGGGGCAGAGCCGGCCCGAGCCTTTTGGGGGCCCTAAGCAGAATTTGATTTTGGGGCCCCCTCCCACTACGCGGAGTCACCTGTGCTTGACGATTATTGACACAAATGTCAAGCATAGTGATACATTATAAATGAATACAGTGAGGTTATGTATTAATACAAAATAAATACTTAATAAAAAAACAGATGCCTATACTTAAATAAAAAAGTTTTAACTTTTACTTTACTCTTTTACTAAATAAATCTTTGAAACTTCTTAAAACAAATTGTCTCAAAACATATAAAATAAATTAGCTTATTTGCTAAAATAATGACAAAACTGAGAAATCAGAAACATAAGAGCAAGGGTTCAACAATGACAATTATTGTTAAAAACTGTAAAAAATAGTATTATTTCTCAACTGTCTCATTACAGTGTAACTGTCCTCAAAATCTTTTTTATTATTATTATTGTAACAGACTTTGTTGGATTGTACATGACAGAATCCAACAAAGTCTGTTACTATATTACCGGTTGTACTGGCGCTCGTTGTATGTGTGTATGCAATGTATTTTTCCCCTCGGGGCTTGCCGTAGATTGGAATGGGTCGCGCGCACTTGGTACTGCAGTGTCGCAGGTTTTGCGAGTTAGTGATCTGATATGTGGTATAATAAAGTGGAGACGAGTTCAAACTGCTACGTTTATTATTTATTCAAACTGCTACCCTTAAACCCAGAAGGTTAAGTTCCCCTGCGGCTGTTTTTCTCCAACCGTGACTTTGCGCAGTTGCGCACGAATTGTCTGCACGCGCGAGGTGTCTAGATTATGCGCATGACTTAAACGCTGGCAGACACAGCAGCAGTTGTAGGCAGGTATTGATCATGAAATCAGAATTTTCTTGTCTTAAATAATTAATTCAGTCATATTCATTCATTCATTTATGTCACTTGTTTAAGTCATCTACAAAAAATATATAAAAAAAAAAAAAACTCGATTGGGGCCAGGGGCCAGGGGGCCCCAAGCAGCCGCTTAGATCGCTTATGCCTCGGGCCGGCCCTGGAGGGGGGAAGTCAAATGTTAATTCAACAAGGTCCTTCGTTTCATCGACCAGTAGGTACATCTCTTCAACCAGTTTTTCCAGTCTTATCCAGTCTTACAATAACCACAGAGAGTCAGGGCCTCGGTTTAACGTCTTATCCGAAGGACGGTGCTTGACAGTATAATGTGCCTGTCACACTGTGGCGTTAGGACCCACACAGACCACAGGGTGAGCGCTCCCTGCTGGCCTCACTAACACCTCTTCCAGCAGCAACCTGGATTGGAGCAGGCTCAGCCCGGCTTAGCTTCAGTGGGACACCAGTCTTGGGCTACAGGGTGATACTAAGCACGCCCAGCATATATATATATAGGCTTTATATATATATATTTAAACTGTGTACAATGACATTACATTATTCTTCTCACTCTTCAACCACTGAACATTAATAGGACATTTTAAAGTGTAAAAGCATCAACACGGTCGTCTACTTCCAACAGACCATGAATAACCCCAGAAGCGTGACGGTTAAATATCACTGTGGTAATCTGTATTATGTAACATACGTTGCCTTAATAAAATAAATTATTTACTTCAGCATACTATTTAAAGTGATTTCAGTCATTTTGACAGATAATAAATTGTATTTAGGCTGCCTGTGAAAACAAACCTGGAAATAGACGTGAGGATTTGGGGAGAAAAAAAGAGAGATTCTTCGTGCATTCCAGTGATTTATTAATGACATATATTGTAAATTAAATCGGGAGAACAGACCACAAATTTGCAGAATATGTGGAAGATTACAGCGGAATGCAAACGGAAAAAAAGAAAATAATCATGAGGAAAAGAATTCAGTGCCTGAAAAGAGCTCTTCCCATAGATATTCTTGTTATAACATGTTACGTTAAAATACCAAGTGTTACGTTATTCTCATGTTATTCTTAAATTTAACGTGCAAGAAAACTGATAGCTCATTGAGTCAAATTGACGGATAAGCTTTATTTGTAGACTACGGCAACTTTATGTTTCGATTCAGTCAATTTACAGTTCTCCAAACTGGAAGAGCCACTCATAATTCAACATGCAGTGAGATCACGAATTAGATTGATACCTAAACAATACGTAGTTAAACGTTGTATTCAAATTATGGGTCCCTATGCTGAATCTTTTTTTCACAGTGAAATCAGTCTCCGTAAAGACCGTCAAAAATTGCCAGTGCCGACTATATTTCAAGTCGTCACGGCGGGGTATTGGGTAAAGTTTTCAATTAGCAATAATCGCGCCTCGGATAAACCTCATAGGCTACGATACTGCCACTGCGCAAAGCTAAAGATATGAGGAATCATGGTCAGTACCACTTCAAACATGCAACCCTTTACAGAGACGGTAACCAAATGTCACTCACGACAAGCTAACCAAACGAAAAAGTATGACTAAACACGAATGCTGATATCAATCGAGCGGTGTGTCTAAAATGTGCAAATAAGCAAACATAGCATTTAAAAATATATTTTTGCTTACTTTCGCGTTGCATCATGGGAATGCAGTGACGTAGGTGAAAAGTGGGCAAATGATGGGACATTTAGTTTAAGAGCAATAATAATCAACCCTGAATCCGAGGATGTCAGTGGACGTGCTTATCCATACAAGTAATATCAGAACACAAACGAAAATACAACATAAGAGAATTATAAATCCTAATTTAAGAGCAAAACAAAACAGCGTGGTGACATCACGGCTACGTAGGCGTCACTCTGATGCAGTACATTTAACCACCGCTAGATGTCAGAAACAGCTCAATTATGAGATGTGACAACCATCAACACTAAAACTGCAACTACAAACAATCCACAATAAAGGCATAATCTAGAGGTTACAATATATACAGAATTATTGTCTAGCTTACTGCCGTTATATTAATGTGTATAAAAATGGATTGTCAAGTTGTTCATTGTGGTTTGATGTTTTTTATTGTGCGGATGCTGACAGGGTCAGTGAGTCTCTGTCTGTGATGATGTGATGATGTCAGCACTTTGACTGACAGGATGAAGTCTTCACGATCAGCAGAACGGTCAGTCATGAGGAGGAGGGTTTTTATTTTTGCAGCTCACGTTGACCTACATAACCGAAAAGATTTGTGTTTGGATTCTTTAAACTCATTTATCATTCAGATACTTTCTCAAACTTTTCCTATTTTATGAAAAGCATTGTATAGTTTGTAGGGCTGATAAATGTAGGACGCATCTGTCTTTGATAAATTGTTGTACAGTTTCTCTATCCACAATGTTTGTCATTGCACACTTACTGTTCTAGAAATCTCTTTATACATATACATATATCAAACATATAACCTCTGTATGGGTCCAGGATGGAGCTTCGCATAATGAAAGCAGCCTGAGAGCCCTGTCATTCCTCCTTTCATTTGGATCTGGATCTCTGGGCTGGAAATAGAGATGAACAGATGGCAGAGTGATGGCATTGGATCAGGCTGAGCGACCAGGCCGGGCCGCACCCACGCCATACCCACGCCGTACCCGCTGCACCGTGAAATCGCTGGGGTTTTACACCAAACCCACACGAGAGCTCGAGCTTTCTCTGTGAGAAAGAGCTGCTGGTCTGAAGGATAAAAATGTCATGTAGGAACCTCTCCACCATTTCACAGCTCCACGGCAAATACTGCAGTACTTTAAGCTATGAAGTCACTTACTGTTATTAAGATACATGTACGTTCTTATAAATAACATAAAAATATGAATGTATACATTTTATAGAGCAATTGTTTAGCAGTAGTTACTTTAAATAAGTTACTTTAAGCAGTACAGTTATTTATAGTAGGCTATTATTAAGTAGGCTAACTTATAAATATTACAAAAAGTAAAATAATATTTTTAGAGCATTATATTGAATTATAGAGCAAATATTATTATCAACAAGTTACTTATTGATATTATAAAAGAAATATAAAATTAATTTGTACTTTAACTTAATTTATACTTTTTGCTGACATCATGAGTTGTGGTTGTGTCTTGGCGCAGGTCCTCTATCTGATCTGGATTCGGCCCGGTTCTGGCTGACTACATCATGAGTTGAGGTTGTGTCTTGGCGCAGGTCCTCTATCTGATCTGGATTCGGCCCGGTTCTGGCTGACTACATCATGAGTTGAGGTTGTGTCTTGGCGCAGGTCCTCTATCTGATCTGGATTCGGCCCGGTTCCGGCTGACTACATCATGAATTGTGGTCGTGTCTAGGTGCAGGTCCTCTATCTGATCTGGATTCGGCCCGGTTCTGGCTGACTACATCATGAGTTGAGGTTGTGTCTTGGCGCAGGTCCTCTATCTGATCTGGATTCGGCCCGGTTCTGGCTGACTACATCATGAGTTGAGGTTGTGTCTTGGCGCAGGTCCTCTATCTGATCTGGATTCGGCCCGGATTCGGCTGACTACATCATGAGTTGTGGTCGTGTCTAGGTGCAGGTCCTCTATCTGATCTGGATTCGGCCCGGTTCTGGCTGACTACATCATGAGTTGAGGTTGTGTCTTGGCGCAGGTCCTCTATCTGATCTGGATTCGGCCCGGTTCCGGCTGACTACATCATGAGTTGTGGTTGTGTCTTGGCGCAGGTCCTCTATCTGATCTGGATACGGTCCGGTTCCGGCTGACTACATCATGAGTTGTGGTTGTGTCTTGGCGCAGGTCCTCTATCTGATCTGGATACGGCCCGGATTCGTCTGACTACATCATGAGTTGTGGTCGTGTCTAGGCGCAGGTCCTCTATCTGATCTGGATTTGGCCTGGTTCCGGCTGACTACATCATGAGTTGTGGTTGTGTCTTGCCGCAGGTCCTCTATCTGATCTGGATTCGGCCCGGATTCGGCTGACTACATCATGAGTTGTGGTCGTGTCTTGCCGCAGGTCCTCTATCTGATCTGGATTCGGCCCGGTTCCGGCTGACTACATCATGAGTTGTGGTCGTGTCTTGCCGCAGGTCCTCTATCTGATCTGGATTCGGCCCGGTTCCGGCTGACTACATCATGAGTTGTGGTCGTGTCTTGGCGCAGGTCCACCATCTGATCTGGATACGGCCCGGATTCGTCTGACTACATCATGAGTTGTGGTCATGTCTAGGCGCAGGTCCTCTATCTGATCTGGATTCGGCCCGGTTCCGGCTGACTACATCATGAGTTGTGGTCGTGTCTAGGCGCAGGTCCACCATCTGATCTGGATAAGGCAATAAGTTACTAATATTTATTTTATAAAATAAATATAACATATAATTGGATAATACATTATTATTATTATTAGTTTGTTACTTTAAGAAACTGAAATGTAGCAAAAATGCATGCGAACTGAAAGAAACTGTAATCACAGAAGAGATCAAAGCCCCAGTATAAGGTTTTGTGAATGATGAAAATGAAGATGCTTTTGTGCTCTTTGATCAAAGTGATGATGACAACAACCTAGTTATCTATGAGTCTGTGTGTCTGTCAATTCAGTGAAGATCTCATTATCTCGATCATTATCAAGAAATAGCACTGACATTTCCGTTTCGGCTTCCCAAAGACAGGTTATTTATGTACGAGTCGGCATGAAGTCTTGCATTAGATCTGGGTGAATAAGGAACCAGAATTGAATTAGGTTGAGTGGAGGAGTGACTATCATCTCATCATCTCTCACTCCACTGAGTCATAAAGCTACACAGCTCTCAAACACAACGAAGGACGAACAAAACCAACAGATGCAAGTGTGGACGCATGAATGGAGCTGATCTCAAAGCACACAGGTGGGCATACCTGCGCAACACAATTAGCACATGCAGCTGGTCAAAAGCACACACACACACACACACACACACACACACACATGTCTGGTTCGCTATCTTTGTGGGGACTCTCCATAGGCGTAATGGTTTTTATACTGTACAAACTATATATTCTGTCCCCTTACACTGCCCCTATCCCTAAACCTACCCATCACAGGAGACATTCTGCATTTTTACATTTTCAAAAAACATTACTTAGTGTGATTTATACGCTGTTCTCCTCATGGGGACCGCTGGCTGGTCCCCACAATGTAGGTGATTTCAGGTTTTACTATACTTGTGGGGACATTTGGTCCCCACAATGTAATATAAACACGAGCACACATACACACACACACACACACACACACACTTGGTGAACCTCATTGGTTGCAACCCGGTATCACGCCAAAGCGTGTAATACACACGCTGGTCCACTAGCGGATGCGTGTCAGTGTCACGCTTTGCCTCCTCTAGGCGTGAACATGACACGCATGTGTCTAGTTAGAATACCAGCAGGGGGCAATCATTTCTTCAATGGCAACAACTCTCCACGCACCAAAGATAACGCGATATAGTGCATTTCAATTCCCGCGTCATTCAGGTTGGTTGAAGGCATATTTGTTCATTATGATTCTGTCATTTAAGAAATCCTAACGTTGCTGTAGCCTAACGTTATATTTGTGTGTGTGTGTGGGCTGTGGAGCTTTTTAATCTATGCTGCTGTTAACGTCACTGCGGTCAATAACGTTAATGGAAATTGATATTAATTGGCTAATTAATTAATCACAGAAAGCAGCAGTCCATCCTGAAATATCGATACTGATGTTGTCGAGTATCCTATACTGATGTTATATCGACAGGATCGATCCTCACATAAAAAATAAGCTTATAAATGAAAAAAAAAAAACTATTTTTGCGAATAATTGTTTTGGAAAGAACTATTTCTCCTGCTAATCAAAACATAAAAGACGGAACCAATCAATCACAGAGAGCGTTCGCTGACAGCGTTTGTTCAAATATAGGACTGCGTTTCCTAAAAGCATCATAAGCAATAAGCATACAATCTTAAGTCTCACGATGCGTTTGGGAAACTGAACTGTGCTTATCAGATGATAAACTATCAGAAGTTATTTCACAATAAACAAATGTTGATGTCAGTAAGTTTTTTTTTAAGGAAATTACTAGTTTTATTTAGCAAGGATGTATTAAATTGATAAAAGTGACAGAAGGCTTTTACATTTAAAAAGAATCTATTTCATGTAAATGTTGTCATTTAAAAAAAATCATTTAATAATTCTGATGCTGAAAATTCAGCTTTTATCACAGGAATAAATAATAGTTTACAATATTCAAATCGAAAAAATAGATATCTTATTTTAAATTGCAATAATGTTTTACAGTATAACTATTTTTACTGTATTTTGGATCAAATACATCCAGCCTTGGTGAGCAGAAGATACTTATTTTAAAAACATTAGAAATCTTACAGACCCCAAACTTTTGAACAGTACTGTACATGTAACATTTATTATAATTATGCTAGTTTGTGCAATTACATTTATTTTGATTGATCGTTAAAGTTCAAATGGATTGTGTTATGTTCTGTAATTGCGGTTAATAAATCTGTCAGAAGAAAATGTGCAAAAGTTTTACCTATTGGGGTATAACAACGGTGAACGTGATTTCACCAAGTACCACATGTTCCTGGATCAACATCTTTGTTGATCCTGGATCAACTTTCCAAACAACCAATCAGATTTGATGAACAAGTTTACAGTTTATATCAAATTTAGGCTTAGAACCAGGGGGAAGTACTTAAACATCAGTGTTATTCACCTATCATTACCCTATGATTTTAGGGAAAAGTTATGGGTAGGGTTAGGTTTAGGGGTAGGGATTGGGTAGGACTACATTTTGGGACAGGAATGTTGATCCAGGACCATGTCTTACTTGGCAAAATCACGGTGACCGTATAACAACACTGGCAGCCCTTTAAAAAAGATAACACTGGTTTTACTACGGTAACCATACACACGACTAATTACAGGCGCATCGAGAGAACAAATCACAAATTATTTTAGAAGTCATGAAAATGTATTCAGATTTAGCATATTAATGATGCATTCACCACCTCATATATCACGACACACTGCTTCTGTTCATTTACATGCTGAATATGCATTGTGCAATAACAGAATCACAGTTATCATCTTTATTTTGTTACAGTTATATGTATAATATGACAAATCCAGGAAGCCTTGCTGCAAGAGAATTAACTCTGTTTTTTTTTTTCTTTGTCCAACAGCTCCTGTTTTTACCCACCATCCTTCCCTGTTACCGCCACCTGTATCTCTTTATTATAAAACCAACGGCTCTTTTAAGAGCCACCTATACTCCTCTTACTTCCTCTCTCACACAATCTCTCTATTCTATTTCTCTCTCTCTCACACACACACACACTCTCTCTCTCACATACTTTCTCTCTCTATCTCTCTGTCTATCCATTTCTTTCTTCTAAAGCTTCACTGTCTTCAAGTAAGTATTGTTACTCTATTCTTTATTTTTCTTTCACCTTCTTTCACCTTACTCACTGTCCAAAACATTTTAAAAAAATTTAGTTTTATATAGCCTATACTCTGTCCTCAATTCTTTTTGTCTGACTGTGTTTTTATCTTCCTTTCCAGTATAGTATCTTTGAAATGGCTGCTCAGCAAGACAGAGGGAGAGCAGATGATGCTATTTTCATTGCAGACATGCTTCTTGCTCAAACCAAAGTGAGTATTATTTTTGAGACAATGATCTTCCAGTATTGGTAATAATACTAAAGAGTGTGAATTAGAGTGCAAACTTTGAATGAACTGCTCAAGATTTGGCTGTATTTCAGTGTTAATCATACAATGCTCACTTTCTGTCATGCAAGGCAAAGGAAGCGAAGGGCAAATCAACATCTGCTAAAGGCAGTAAATTTAATGTCCGATGGGTGGAGAGAGATGCTGAAGGACGTCCACTGCTAAAAAGAAGCAGAAGTGGAGAGACACGAAAACGTGCTTCAGCTACAGGTAGTCCATGTCTTCCAGGATTATTTGTGATTACCCACCCAATCTTTCTTAACTAAGTATAACTGTGCCCATTTTATACAGAATTCAGCTTGCTATTTGTTAGGTAACATAAATATGGTTTTGTGTCACTTTTGAAACATAGACCACCAAACTGTGGGGCTTCCAGTGCACAGCATTTTCCTTAATTTTTTTCCATGGTAAAACTTAAAAGGATTTCTGCGTCCGTTTTTTAACAATTTTCCTTTGAATACTGTATGTTAAACTGTGCCATCAGAAACACAACATGGTGGTGGATGTGTTACTTATGTTATTGACTTCACTTTAATGCTAAGCAATTCCAAAGAAATGAAGTGGAAGTTAAGCAATCGGTGTCAGGTTCATGCTGCTAACAGTTCAAGATTATGTCCAGATAATGAGGAAAAAAAAACTTTTAGAGATTAATGGAATTGTCAGACATGTCACTAATTATAGCCTATTATAGCCTTAAGTCACTAATGTACACTGTATTATATGCTTGTAAGACATGAAAATTGTTATCTCGTTCCTTTTTTCAGTTGTTTCCGTTGTTGGCAGTGAGGGCACTACTCCTTTTGAGTCATCTGAGGAGGTTCCCACAGTATCCCAATCAAACTGCTCTCAACACTCATTTGGTAAGATGACACCTGACCTTACTGTAATTAAGCAAGTTAGCAATAAGCGTGAAATGAATGATTATTTTCTTATTTCTGTCTTTTAGACAGTGAGATGCAGAAACTGCAGGACATTCTGACCTCAGCAGATGTTCAAGGAACCAGCAAGGATCCTTCAACATCCACATCATGGTGCTTGCGCCAATCTGTAGCCCAAGATGAGTGGCGGAAAGCAAGGTCCAATCACATCAACTGCTTGCTGTCCTGCAATATGGCTCCAGAAAATAACTGCAGCCACTGCACATCTCCTGCTGTCATTCGCTGCAGAGACTGCATGCCCCAAGAGTGGCTGTGTATGGATTGTGACAAACACGTACACAAAAAACTCACCCTCCATAACAGGGAGTCCTGCATTGAGGGAATTTACAAGCCCATTGAGCCAACAGTGTGCTGTGTAAAGAAAGATGACAAATATACTCTGGTCAATCAAGGTAGTGTTCTGAACCTTTTTGGTAAAGTGATTAAAGTATTATTTTATTTTATTTTTTTACTTTTATTATCTTAATTTGACATATTTTTAATGCTTTCTCACTAATTATTTCACTTCTCTTTTCAGTATGTTTATTGCCTACAGTGAGACCTGTCCAGTTATGTACTTGCGACCCTTCAAACGTCACAGAATCAGCTGGCAGAGCAATAATTTTGGTTTGCATAAATGGTATGAATTATGGTTTATATTTTTATTTATCCCTGACCCTTTGTGTGTCACAATGTTCTACTTTTTGATTTTAGGTCGGTATGATTTGCACTTACCAAAGTTGCTGTGCAGATTATGTCTGGCACATTGGACACCTGACATGAGCGATCTAATAAGAAGCGGGTATTGGCCAGCATCTGTGAATGCTGACACGCTGTTTTCCGTAGATGTCTTCAGCTCATTTGAAGAAATGAAAACTGTTGCACCGGGTTTATCGAGACAAGGTTTTTTGCGGATGTTGGATAGGAGGACCTGTCTCTTTGGAAGGGTAAGATCAATGTAGATCAAAGTTGCCTCAAGTAGAGATGAGAGAATATTAGTGTAGCTATTTCATTTTACTCTTTACTAATCGAATGTACAGGCTGGGAAAATACATGGAGACGTATTCCAAAGAAGCTTCATGGAATACACATTCTGCCAGTACCAGTGTGAAGAAATGGCCAGTGTAGAGCACTTCACCTGCCCGGCATGTACACCCAACATGCTTGCTCTCTGTGCAGATGGCAACAGAAAAGTGTACAGATTTCGGCAGTCAAAAGGGTTAGTTGTTTTACACTTGTAGTTGTTATACTTAATGTAAAATAAACAGAACATATAATGTCTGACACTGAACATATATTTTTTTCTTATTCTATCTAGGTCAGAGGAACCCTATTTTGATGGTACCTTCATTGCCAAGGACACTGATGTACACCATTTTGTTGATGAGATCAGGAGTAAAATGAAAAGTGTAAGTAAAATATGTAGTTTTGATTTATATCCAAAGTTTGCAATTTATGATTGTTGTTTTATTAAATAGAAAATGTATCCCTAGTTGGTGTAAGCTTTGAGCATGGTGCACTCTTTCAAGCAATCTTGTGTTGAGGTTTAAATTAGATATGGTAGGTGTGGTGGCATCCAAAGTGGCTAGTTTAGTCATTCATTATGTAATAGCAGATCTCTGCAAGAGATAGTGACTATGCATGCAGTTTGTCACCCTGCCTTTCAACTAGTTTGTGTAACTAGAGTAGAGAAAGTAGAATATGCATTTAGATGCCAGTTGGTGTGATGTAACCTGACTCATCCTGATGGATGAACTAGTTAGAAAAAAATAGCAACTTTCAGTTTTAACCAGAATTCATTTGTGTCATGCAGACTCCCGGCAAAGGGATCTGTGGAGCCAGTCAGTGGTCTGCTGCACGTGAAACGGCCAGAAGAGCAATCAAACTGGATGAAGAGGGCCTTGAGGTGGTTGTTTGCAGACATGGAGTGCTACTCAAGGCTCTTAACATGTACAGGGGGGAAATATTTGCTTATCCGCTGTACCTGCAGAAGGAGCTCCAAGCAGCCACAAACGGGCAGTTCTATTGCACAGATATTGCTTGCAAGTATTGGCCTTACCTTGAGAAGTTGGCAGTCTCCATGTTGGAACTCAGACCTTTACTGCAGATGAGACCCTTCCTTTCTGTCATGCATGCCAAGGCTCATTCAACCAAGTGTGAGGTACTGCATAATTACTCTTTATCATACCATTTAAAATATATATTTTTTATTACTTATATAATACACTGTATATGACTATAATTTAAGTGTCATGCTGATTTGTAAGATAATCTGGAGTGGCAAAAATCAGGAAGGTGCTGGCACAACTGCAGGGGAGGAGGTCGAAATGGTAAACAGCTACCTGTCTCGTTGTGCCCTCACAACCAAGTACATGACAAAATCTGGTAATTATTGCTCATTTATATTATTTTAGGAAACCTGTCTTTTATTCTTTTTATTCCAACTGTCTAATACTTTGTACTGAGATTACAAATATTATATAATATAGCAAATATACAGCTGTAAATATTCTAATATACAGTACATTAATAAAACTGCATTACATCTCTCTTAAATTAAAAATCAATTTTCCTCCATCACATCATTTTGATGTTTAAAGCCAGGAACGACATGCTAACTGTCCATGCTATTGGGTGGAACCGACGGAAGTGGGAAGGCCTTCATCTTGCACTATCCAGCAGATACATCAAGGTATTATGTTATGTCTGAGTTATGTATACAAAGCTTTTCATGATTTTCCTCACTTTTTAAGATTGCAAAGTCAAAAAACTTTTTTTTTACACCAGACTTTCAGAAAGGCTGAAGCTGAGTCTCAGAAACTGGAGGATTTGAGCAGTGAACTGGGGTGTCCTGAGAACATTGTGCATCAGTGGGTACATGATGTCAGACAATGGGCTACTGATGGTACAGTATTTTATGGACATTCTTCTAAGTAGTTTACTAATACTGCAATTGTATAAGTGAGAATCTTTGCCATGCATAAGGATTAAGCAAGGGGGCGTTGTCCTGTTTTTATAAACTTGTGGGCTTGTAAACTCAGTTAACAGTGATTTGGGCCTCTAAATAAACTTGAACTTGAACTTGCAAGACATCATAATAATTTTCATGTATTATTGTTGTTGCTTTAAGATTCTGTAAGTACCAGATGTGATGACCAACATAACCTTCAGAAATCAATTGAACAAATGTTTCTTGGTGTTCATCAAAAAAAAGCCAGCCTTTATAATCACACTGGTATGTTGAAAACTCATCTAATATTTGTGTCTTTTTTATTACTTGCAGGTGTCTTATCTGTATTGTTGTGGTATTATAGTGTTTTTAGGTCCTTAATTTTAAAATGTTTTCCTTTTAATTTGACAAATATTAGGCCTATTCCTTTTAAGTCATTTGATTTTTTTACATTTTGATGTATTAATTCTTAAGTCAGTTTTAAGTGTTTCATGTAACTTTCTGATATCTGTATACACATGCTTGTGCATCATGTTTTCTGTGTTTTTTACATTTTATAGACAGCAACAAAATTCGACACTTGCGTCGAAGAAAATTGTGGGAAGAGAAGAGAAAACTCCTGCAAACAATCAAGCTCTACAATGAGCAGGTGTCAGATGAGGAGCGCATCGTTGAGGAGAAGGTGGAGAGCAGTTTCTCCGTGGGGGAAGGAGACAGTCTAATATGGCCATGGGAAGTGCACAGCAGTGGTAAGTGTGTGTGTGTGTGTGTGATATTAAGCAAACTAATGATATGTTGTATATGCTACTGTAAACATATACCACATTTTATCTGATTAAATTTCATTTTTGCACTCTGCACCAGTATATGGGATGTTCATACACTTTTTGTATTTTGCCTGCTGTTTAGACTGTACAGGTCAAATTTGTATCAAAGGGATGTTATTTGTGTGACTTCAGAATCCAGCAACATCCTTACCAAGAAGAAGATTTTTGATGTGCACATGTCAAAAGTGCGGCTTCAAGAGGAAAAGATCATTGTGATGAGGGAGATGAGACAGCACTGCACCTATCTCAGAGAGCTGGCTGGAAACATTAGGACAATGATATCAGAAATGTCTTCTGGCAGAAACAGTGGTAAGAAGTTAACTTTCATTAGATTCTTGCTGTAATGCTTTTGGGGATCCTATAAAATACCACTTGAGATCCTCAAGTGTTACATTATGGTTTCCTTGTGGCTGGATCTAAATGGTCTGTAGTTCTTTAGTAAAGTCAGTTAATGAATAGCTCAACAACACTATCTCAATGGAAGTATTGTCATGCCTCGCTTTTAATTTTTCCTTCTAGGCAGTTTAAGTGAAGAGGGTCATCGCGGGCTACTGTGTCTTCTTCAGAAAAGGCTTGCAGATGTGGAGGAAAAGTTCCAAGTCGTATGCTCAAGTTACAGCCTGGCTTTAGGACCAAATGCTGCTTCTCTGCTGGAGGATGCTAGGCCCGAGGAGATACCGGGGGACCATGAAGAAGTTGATTCTGAGAGTTCAGATGACAGTGATTTTGAAGCAGTGTAAATTAGTGCTTTTTAACTGGTGGGATGCGTTTAGACTGCGTGTCAATTATGACTGGACTGCAGGTGTGTTTCAAGGAAAACAAAAAACTTTTTGAAGTGTAATGGATGTCTGATACAGTGCTTTTATTTTGGACTATTGTTTCCTGCAGTGTGTAAGTAACATTAGCTTCATAGATGGATAGGAAACTACTGTTCATTTTTTTATTTTTTTTATGTGATTCTCCAAAACTCAGTTTACAAACAGCAGGTTTTTAAGTTTCACCTCCGATGTTTCACTGACTATTTCTGCAGTCAACTGTGGTGCTAGAGCCTGCGAATGACGGCAGCCTCTTGCAGTGGTGACTTCCCCAAGCTTTGCCCATCTCATCTTGTCAACATAATGACCTTGACTGTACAAAAATTGTTCACTTACATTGATGTAATAGTTTAATTGTTTTATACTCTTTACACCTGTATAATGTTATTCACAGTGATTGTGGATACTTTTGGAATGAACCATTTACTGTACATGGCATTACATGAAATACTTTCCATAAATGACTGATCAATACCCATAGTTGAGTATTTCCTGTTGTTATTGCTGCTGTTATCTTGCCAACAAAAGGAACTAATTTACCATGGCATTACTTCAGGTAACTATAAAACTATGTTGTACATGTATGCAAACTAGTTCATGCTGAGCTGTTTTGTTTTTCTCTGTTTTCTTGAAAATAAGATATTAAATTACAGATTTTTCATTTTTTATCTTAAAATTATGTGCCAGTTGTATACAGGGTATATAACTAAAAGTAATCATACAAAATAACATTTTCACATGTTGTCAAGTAGGTATAGAGTTATGTGTTGTATTAATTAATTAGTTAATTATAGCCATACATAAGACACGTTTTTCATTATCCTGCTGCATAACTTCGCTGTGGATACAAGAATTAACACTAGACAACTGGTGTTGTAGATATCAGCTTACGATCATAGACTATTTGCTTGAATTTATGTCTACCATTTTATACATGCATATATTTCTGTATGAATGTCCTTGTGGACTTCAACACAATTTTTAATAAAGGATGATATATTTTTTAATTATTTGTTGGCAATGTCAGTTATTCCTATTTCTTTCCCTAACACGTTTTTTTTATTTTTTATTTTTTTTTACGCACCCTTCTTCCGTTTCTGTGGTCAGGCTACGCGCCTGCGCCTTCATTGTTACCTTAGCAACTAGCATGAATCTCCCAAATAAGCAATTTTGGCTAAAAATAATAACCATAAGACGATGTTTTTGATCTGAATTCATACAACACTTATTATGCTTTTTCGGTAGCATGTCTGTTAGGAAGTTACTTTATACTATAGTTCTTTTTGAAACCCTACTTACTTGCAACCCTATTTTGCCCACCGGAAGAACTACATATCTGACGGACTGTCTATCACTTTGTAATCTGCTGCAACAGGGAGTTGTAGTTTTGTTTTTGTAAATTATTAAAACATGTAAATGGATGTCTGGAGTATAAAACTGAGAGTGCACTCATGGGTATGGGCGGATGTGAAACACAATAGTTTGGTCAGAATTTGAAATTATAATTGATAACTAGGTGAGATTCATTTTTTACCATTTTTGGTGATGCCCCCTATTGGTGATCGCACCAAACGGTAGCCCTCATGATGGAATAGTTCAAGAGCTTTATATAACAGTTGGTTTCATCATTGTAGCCCATTCAGTTGCTGAATTATAAGACTCACAACATGCATCAATATCAAAGTTCAGAGGTCAATATTTCAAAGCAGGAGCCAGGTACAGCCTTCAGATTGCAAGGCTGTTATTCGGCTGATCAAGACCTTTCCAGTGATGTGTTTGGTTTAATCATATGACAAAAAATTTAATTTCACTCTGCCCACTCAGCCCTTGTGTCATGCATGCATTTTAAAGAGACTTGAAGTGGTCTAATGTATAAACGTTAATTAAAATGACATTTGTTGGACACAGTGGCCACATTCATTAATTAAATGTTTATTTTGACTTATTTGAATCACAGATGTCACCTCTTGGAACGTTTCTTTTTCACAAACCCTAACCTAATAAAGAAAAGCTGTCAGAGTGATCTCAAAATAATGGTGTACATGAATATGAATTAAAATACAGAGGTGAGTTGCATTAAAAAAAATCAATCACAGTATCATTATAGATAACCAGTGTCCATCCTCTCATACCATACTTTTATAGGTCTGATTCAGGGTCAGTTTCACAAAAAAACATTAAAACCTGGTCCTAGACCAAAAGACAAGACAGGAGGCAGACTGGTTGGGACAAAAGTTCAGCAGACTAGGTTGACACCTCAGCTCAGATGATCTTTCAAAAGTCCTGTGCTCAAGTAACTGAATTAAAGATAATTTTATTACAATAGTAACTTTAATGTGATTGCTAAGAATAAATGCAATCATGTACATTACCTTGTTAATGAAAGACATCTGTTTGCAGTAATCTTAGTAAAAGTAATCTATACACTGTGGGTAATAACAGTGCCATCTGAAGAGGAAGGGGGATCCAGGGACAGCTCCATCCAGGACAAAGTAAAGTCACAAACTGTATGTCATAATGACACAACACATATGTACAATGCTTTATGAGGTCACTGACACTTTTAAAACCATTTTTATTGGACAAAACTTCACAATGTGATTGATAGGACTTGTAACAGTTCACATTATTTTAAATTATGGTATGATTACTCAACACATTATGTAATGTAGCATGTATTTAAAACATTTATTTGATTATTTTCCCAAATTTGTCAATCTATATGTAAAAAAGCTTTGTATAAAGTTGTACAACAGGTTGCCATTTAAAATCATGGTGCTGTATGCAAAGGCATTTCCATTGTTTGACATAGATGAAATGTGTAGGCAAAATATGTGATCAATTAATTAGTGTGGATGATTGATATGTTTCAATAGCCCAACACTGACAGGATATCATGAATTATTCATAGGAGAGACAGTATGGTTTCTATATAGAGAAAAGTTAAGGATCAAAAGCTACAAATGTTTATTTTTATAAAACTATTCTCTGAATAAATTCCAAGATACTATTTCAATATAGTGTGTCTGTTTTATTGAAGAAAGTACAGTAAACAACAATGACAAATCATAACTAAACTAAACTCAAAAGTGGCAATAATTGGAGTGCAAAACACAAAATATCCAATATAAAGTGCAAAATGAAATACACCTGAGAGTGGCAATGAAAGGGTCCAGTTGCAAGAAGCGTTTATTTTCACAACAGTAAGAAGAAAGAAGGGCAAACTATTACACACACAAAAAGTGCTCCAGCACCTTCTTGGGCACCTGATAGAAGCACTAACAAGTGTCCATATTCGACACCCACTCCAATGGCCACTTCTTTCCACTGTAACACAAAAAGGAAATATGAGATAAGATGTTTTGGTAAAAAGGCAACAGGTCATGTGTCCTTTGTTTCTCTCTTGAAGCTCCAAATATATATATATATATATATATATATATATATATAGACTTTCACATAATGTAGGCCATGTAGTTTGGGCATAACATCTTAATCATTATTGGCTATAACTGTATTTTCGGTGTGCATGTAAAGTGTTAATGGCAAATAAGATTAAGGGAATTAAGAGAAAAAACTAAATAAAGTGTCTTAGTAAGGTGTTGGGCCACCAAGAGCCACCATAACAACTTTTTGGACTGAACCTGTTATGGTTTTGGACACCACCGTCATCAAAACACCAAATAATAATAATAATAATACATTTTATTTATAATGCGCTTTTCTAAAACCCAAAGCGCTACAGACAATAAAACAAGTAAAATACAGGAGTAATACAAAATAATCATTACAGTACAACACAGTAGAATACTAATCATAACAGTCTACTGTATGTAAGCAATTTTAAAAAGATGTGTTTTTAACAACTTCATGAAACTGGCTGATGTGGGAGCATCTCTAACAGTAAGAGGAAGTGCATTCCATAGCCTTGGTGCCGCGACAGAGAAAGCTCTCACCCATAGATGTTAATCTACAGGGAGGCTGCTGAAGAGTAAGAGAATCCGTAGACCGAAGGGAACGAGAAGGCGAGTACAGGCTGACTAAGTCACAGATATAAGACAGAGCTAATTTCGTGCATAGCTTTGTATGTTAGTGTGAGAGTTTTAAAAGCAATACGTGACTGGACAGGTAGCCAATGCAAACTATAAAGCACACCTGTAATGTGCTGACGTGGTGAAGTGTGTGTCAGCACACGTGCTGCTGAATTCTGGATGTACTGCAGGCGTTTTATTGATTTAGCAGGTAAACCAACAAAAAGTGCATTACAGTAATCAATCCTAGAAGTAACAAATGCATGAATAAGCCTTTCAGCATCAGGTAGAGTAAGATAGGGCCTAATTCTTGCAATGTTTCGTAGATGATGGAATGCAGATTTCGTAATACTCTTTATGTGAGAGTCTAGTGTTAGGTGGGCATCAAAAAATCACATGAAAGAATATATTTAACTATATAGACAAATCTTACCTTAATCTTACATAAAATATGTCAATAGTTTGTACATGTTAAAACTAACTGGCTATGTGTTACCCATGAGAAGTCGTACATACCAGAGTTTGCATGGCTCCCACTCCACTTGCTTCCATTTTTGGCCCTAAAAATAGTGAGACTTTTTCAGTTTCAAATATTTGCTATGTTTAGCAGTTATACCAATCACCAATACTTTTTCAAGACCATTACATCAATAAAAGAACATTATGTAACCTGTGTACTAGTGTTTTAGTGGTATTTAACCTTAATAACTTTGTATTTGGCAACCCTCTTCACAGGGTAATAATCCTGGCTCCCTGTCACTGTATGTAGGCATTCTGAAATGAAAAAAATATTACATTCACAAAGCTTAACACTGCAATAAACAAGCAATTATATAATGATAAGTTGTTATTAAACTAGCATGGGTTGTACTTAGTTACAGTTTTCATATTGTAGTTATGAAATTAATTATGTAGTTGTAGTTAATTATGGTACAGAAGTTGTATTGAACACTGGCAATTTACTGTAATCAACACAAACTTTAGGGTTGGGCAGTTGTGATAAATATATTGGCAAACAAAGACAAGTTAAATCCATGAATTCAAATGAATCTCTATTGTGCTGCCTGTGAGTTGTTAATCGCTTTCTCATAGCAGAGACTTACATGCTTTTGACTGTGAAAACCAAAGCCAAAAAAAGATTGTTACTTTCTGACTATGCTGCCAAATAATTGCCAGAAGACTGTAGCTAGGCACTGCAGCTCATACTAGTCAATGTTGTGTTATTCAGTCCACACTCCTATACAGAAAGCTGAACAACCAGTACATCAACACACCTTTCCTTTTATTTGGCCGCACTGTAGTGGGAGCAGGACAGCCTCCTTCCACAACTTCCACTGTCAAACAAGGTAATAACAACATATTTAAACAATTATGGTGTGATTTTTGCAAGGATTTGTATCTAACAAAGAGCTTTAGAATATGATGTGTAGGATTTCGATAAGATTTTGATTAGTTGTTCAGCCCTACGGTTTACAAATGAACATATGCATTTGGACATCGCCCAAACCTAATAGACCACAGCCACTTACAAATGCAAATACAGCCACCATGAAAACTCACAACAATTCATATAAATCCCAATGTATGAATTTACACACAGTACATCAACATACCTTTCCTTTTATTTGGCCGCACTGTAGTGGGAGCAGGACAGCCTCCTTCCACAACTTCATCTGTTAAATACAGAGAAACATTTAAAATATGTAAAATATTTATTTTAAATAATTTGCAAAATGTTGCATCCATGTCAACCACATGAGTAATAGAATTAGGCACAGTTTATAATGAAGACTGGGCTTTATTTGTCAAAATGTTTTCCAAGGCGAGACAAAGACCTTTAAAAAATGCTCTTTAGACACAGACCAATTTCGAATAATACAACCAGGTGTCCTACACATTTCAAAATTCCAGACTTTTCTGTAGGTTTTTCAGATATTAGAGATCTGAGTACAAATATCTAGATGTTTATTATTTACATGAATGGTTTTAAAATCTCGCAAAATCAATTTCCATCAAAGTGTCTATGGGAAGTAGGGTTGCACGATATTGACAAAATGTGATATTGGAATATTGATTGTGAATATTGTGATAACGATATTAATTTAGATACTCTTAAACATATGTAAAAACACAAAAGTTGATTGGCCCTGTTTCTGATATTTTTTCGCACCCAATCTCCATGTTTTCATTGTCTCCCAGAACCACACTCATCGTCTTTTCTGTTATTTATTTTCTTTTGCTCCTCTGACTCTCTTCTCTCTCTCCCTCTTCACTCACATACTGTCGAAGTATGCACACACATCATGTGGTGTTCTATAGGGTATGTTCGTGTAGTGGACCCGTGTGCTCACACGTGCATGTGAAAGGGCAACTGGCCAATGAAACATGATCATTATATAGCAGTTTCAAGCGGGCTCTAAATTGAAGACAACTAAGCCACACAGTCGACGGATGCAACTCTCCACAAAATAAATGGAATATTGCATACTTTCTGCAACATTTTCATATGATATTGCACAACGTGATATTGCAATAACGATAGTGAGTCAATGTATTGTGCACCACGAATTGGAAGACACCAAAACACCCAGATACAATGTCCTAAATATGGGCAAGCACAGGCATGATTGAAGTAATGAAGTAATGACAACAGCAGCAGTTCATGAAATTTGATGAGAGGTTCTAATCCAATAATCGTTGTAAAATATATTATACAGTGGTGGCCAAAATTATTAGAACGGTTAGATTTTTTAATGTTTTAAAAGAAGACTTCCTGTCTTAAAGGCTTCAGTTATTTGATCCAAAATACAGCAAAAACAGTAATATTGTGAAATATTTTTACAATTTAAAATAACTGTTTTCTATTTGATTATATTTTCAAATGTAATTTATTCCTGTAACCAAAGCTGAATTGTCAGCATCATTACTCCAGTCTTCATGTCACATGATCCTTCAGAAATCATTCTAATATGATGCTCAAGAAACATTTATATATATACAGTATATTTGCATTTGACAGACACTTTAATCCAAAGCGACTTACAGTGCACTTACAGGGACAATCCCACTGGAGCCTCTGGAGTAAAGTGCCTTGCTCACAGACACACTGTGTAATATATTATTATTATCAATGTTGAAAACAGTTGTGTAAATTTTTTTTGTAATGTACCTGGGGAGGGTGCTGAAGGTCTTTCTGGGGAGTGGGGTCTTTTCCCCAGGTTCTGGGATTGCTGCTGTGGTTGTACTGAAGGTGGTCCAATAAGGGCTGCTGGGGGTCCCGTTGGAGCTGTTGGGGGATTAAGCAGGACCACTGCTTCCTGTTGAGCTGGTGTTTCTGTTGGGGGTTCAACTGGGGCTGATGAAGGTTCAACTGGGTCTGACGAAGGTTCATTCACTTGTTCTGCAGCACCTTGTGGGGTCCAGCCTACATTGTAGAAGTACAGAATTATTTAGAAAACATTGATCAACCTTTTTCACAATTTTACGTCATTTTATAGAACAAACATCTAATCGATTAATCAAGAAAAAAAACGAGAGTAAAAATAATCGTTAGTTGCAGCCGTAGTAGCAAAAAGAGATGTGTATAGACCTAACAAGTGCTGTTCTACCAAACTACTTCTACGAAGCAGAATTGATTTAATAGGTGAATGTTCTCAAGACATGTGGCAGCCAGCCACAACAGCACCAGTGCGCTCACATACACACCAGCTATAGTGGAGAGGAGAGAGAGTGATAGAGCCAATTCAGTGGATGGGGATTATTAGGAGGCCATGATTGGCAAGGGCCAATGGATGGAATGTGGCCAGGACACCGGGGTTACACCCCTACTCTTTATGAGAAGTGCAATGGGATTTTTAATGACCACAGAGAGTCAGGACCACGGTTTAACGTCTCATCCGAAGGACGGTGCTCTTTGACAGTAGTGTCCCCGTCACTACAATAGGGCGTTAGGACCCACACAGACCACAGGGAGAGCGCCCCCTACTGGCCTCACTAACACCTCTTCCAGCAGAAACCTGGTTTTCTCAGAAGGTCTCCCATCCAGGTACTAACCAGGCTCAGCCCTGCTTAGCTTCAGTGGGCAACCAGTCTTGGGCTACAGGGTGATATGGCTGCTGGCGTCATAGTTTGTTCATCAACGTCATAGTTTGTTATAAACAAACAAATAATAAAATATAGGCTATCGTGAAGTTACTCTGCTAGGACCAGTATTACCACCTACAAAGTGTACAGCCCTGATCTGCAACATCTATAATGTGCATGGATCACTAAGTTTAAATAGCTAGCTGCTAAGCTTTTAACCTCTCCCAATTAGTTTAGTTTTAATTGTAAGCGAAAACCATCAATGATAATTGATGGTTTCAATTAACAGCCTTACCTGTGACAGCATCAAATACAGGCCATTTAAAAAAAAAAAATAACAGAATATTCTTACCTTGAACAACAATATCATACAGGCCCTTAATTCTTTCGAGGCATGTATGCGAGGTCTCATTCAGCTGACAGCGGGGTGCCAAAACCTCAGACACCCAATCATTCTGCTTTTTTCCAGGCTTGGACAAAAGTAGAAGCCCCCTTAATCCCAGGGCCTGCAATTTTTCGAGCTAAAAATACAAGGACACACATACAAAATAACATTTATTGTTTTTATGCAGGTTATTTTCCAAATGTTGCTATATAATTTTTAAAATAATATAAGCAATCGCATACCAACAACACAGCTTCATCCTGGATATGAGAGGTTGTCCGATTTTTTTTTTGCATAAACACCCAGCTCTCCCTCTTCTGATCAAATTTTTTTAGTTTTTTTTTTAGCCTCAGCTTATGTGGCTGTTCTTCCTTGCATATGTTGCAAGTTTTGCAGGCCACATTTAGATCTGTATGGCAGACCATACAACTTCGCCTAGTTGAACCTTGGCCTGGCATTTCTATCATAGATAGAGTAAGCGGGAGAGAGTGACAGAGACACAAAAAGATTTTGAGAAGTACTTCTTTCACACAAACAAAACAGGGCGAGATTTAAAGGATTAGTTCACTTTAAAAAAAAACTTTTGCTGATAATTTCCTCACCCCCATGTCATCCAAGATGTCCATGTCTTTCTTTCTTCAGTCGAAAAGAAATGAAGGTTTTTGATGAAAACATTCCAGGATTTTTCTCCATATAATGGACTTCAACAGGACCCAAACGGTTCAAGGTCCAAATGACAGTTTCAGTGCAGCTTCAAAGGGCTTTAAACGACACCAGACGATGAATAAGGGTCTTATCTTATCGGTTTGCGTACCCACCCCGAAGTGATAAAATAAAATAAAATTCTGTATCAAATTATAGGCAAGAGAAGTAGTTTGTTTAGGCATGGTTTGTAGGAAATTACAAACCTGCGCACATATATTCAAAAACACATAACTATAGAATCAATTCTTAATGCGCATGTGAACGCCATCAGCGTTTATCACAGGTTCAGTTTAAAGTCTGTTTAGAGAGAACGGCGTCGTCTTAGCGGCCCCTAATTTAATAACAAATGATCATTTTGACAGAGGTGAATCAATCCAATTTTTTTTTTACTGGAAATAACATTATTCGAGAATCGCTATAAAGCCAAAACAATCTCTGTTACCTTAAATTATATTTTTGTCTCTGTAAAGCTGCTTTGAAACAATCCATTGTTAAAAGCGCTATATAAATGAAGATGACTTGACTTGACTTATCTAGCGAAACGATCGGTCATTTCAAAAATAAATAAAAAAGTTAGTTTTATTAGCACAAATGCTCGCCTTGCTCGGTTCGGTGATGCGCGTTCGTGACGTCACGTAATACGCAATTACATTGAAAAGGACGCGCATCACAAAATCCTGGAATGTTTTCATCAAAAACCTTCATTTCTTTTTGACTGAAGAAAGAAAGACATGGACATCTTGTATGACATGGGGGTGAGTAAATTATCAGCAAAACTGTTTTTAAAAGTGAACTAATCCTTTAAATTTAAAAAAGCAATACTTACTTGAAGACACCAGGCTTCTGAGAGAGAGAGAGAGAGAGAGAGAAATATAATAGAGATTGTGTGAGAGAGGGAGGGAGAGAGAGAGAGAGAGAGAGAAAAAGTGTGTGAGAGAGAGTGTGTGTGTGTGTGTGTGTGTGTGTGTGCGTGAGAGAGAGAAATAGAATAGAGAGATTGTGTGAGAGAGGAAGTAAGAGGAGTATAGGTGGCTCTTAAAAGAGCCGTTGGTTTTATAATAAAGAGATACAGGTGGCGGTAACAGGGAAGGATGGTGGGTAAAAACAGGAGCTGTTGGACAAAGAAAAAAAAAAACAGAGTTAATTCTCTTGCAGCAAGGCTTCCTGGATTTGTCATATTATACATATAACTGTAACAAAATAAAGATGATAACTGTGATTCTGTTATTGCACAATGCATATTCAGCATGTAAATGAACAGAAGCAGTGTGTCGTGATATATGAGGTGGTGAATGCATCATTAATATGCTAAATCTGAATACATTTTCATGACTTCTAAAATAATTTGTGATTTGTTCTCTCGATGTGCCTGTAATTAGTCGTGTGTATGGTTACCGTAGTAAAACCAGTGTTATCTTTTTTAAAGGGCTGCCAGTGTTGTTATACCCCAATAGGTAAAACTTTTGCACATTTTCTTCTGACAGATTTATTAACCGCAATTACAGAACATAACACAATCCATTTGAACTTTAACGATCAATCAAAATAAATGTAATTGCACAAACTAGCATAATTATAATAAATGTTACATGTACAGTACTGTTCAAAAGTTTGGGGTCTGTAAGATTTCTAATGTTTTTAAAATAAGTATCTTCTGCTCACCAAGGCTGGATGTATTTGATCCAAAATACAGTAAAAATAGTTATACTGTAAAACATTATTGCAATTTAAAATAAGATATCTATTTTTTCGATTTGAATATTGTAAACTATTATTTATTCCTGTGATAAAAGCTGAATTTTCAGCATCAGAATTATTAAATGATTTTTTTTAAATGACAGCATTTACATGAAATAGATTCTTTTTAAATGTAAAAGCCTTCTGTCACTTTTATCAATTTAATACATCCTTGCTAAATAAAACTAGTAATTTCCTTAAAAAAAAACTTACTGACATCAACATTTGTTTATTGTGAAATAACTTCTGATAGTTTATCATCTGATAAGCACAGTTCAGTTTCCCAAACGCATCGTGAGACTTAAGATTGTATGCTTATTGCTTATGATGCTTTTAGGAAACGCAGTCCTATATTTGAACAAACGCTGTCAGCGAACGCTCTCTGTGATTGATTGGTTCCGTCTTTTATGTTTTGATTAGCAGGAGAAATAGTTCTTTCCAAAACAATTATTCGCAAAAATAGTTTTTTTTTTTTCATTTATAAGCTTATTTTTTATGTGAGGATCGATCCTGTCGATATAACATCAGTATAGGATACTCGACAACATCAGTATCGATATTTCAGGATGGACTGCTGCTTTCTGTGATTAATTAATTAGCCAATTAATATCAATTTCCATTAACGTTATTGACCGCAGTGACGTTAACAGCACCATAGATTAAAAAGCTCCACAGCCCACACACACACACAAATATAACGTTAGGCTACAGCAACGTTAGGATTTCTTAAATGACAGAATCATAATGAACAAATATGCCTTCAACCAACCTGAATGACGCGGGAATTGAAATGCACTATATCGCGTTATCTTTGGTGCGTGGAGAGTTGTTGCCATTGAAGAAATGATTGCCCCCTGCTGGTATTCTAACTAGACACATGCGTGTCATGTTCACGCCTAGAGGAGGCAAAGCGTGACACTGACACGCATCCGCTAGTGGACCAGCGTGTGTATTACACGCTTTGGCGTGATACCGGGTTGCAACCGTTGTTGCTGAAGCTCAAACGTGCATAACACGAGAATGAACCTCATTGGTTGTTGCTGAAGCTCAAACGTGCTGCATAACACGAGAATGAACCTCATTGATTCTTGCACGTGAAGCAAAAAATAAAATAAAATAAAAAAATCTGTATATCATACAGTGATCGAGTCTCTTCAGAAAATCTAACTAAGGACTAATAAACCACTCAATATGGACTAGTTTTACAATCTCCTTAGTGGTAGTTGCATAGCGGTCAGGGACAGGATCTCTCAGATTTCTTCAAGTAGCCTATATATTCATTTATGTTTTTAAGATGAACGGAAGTCTTGGGTTTGGAACGACATGACGGTGAGTAATTAATGACAGAATTTTCATTTTTGGGTGAACTAACCCTTCAAACCATGACCAGCAAACCAGTTTAAGGCTGGATTAAGTCTTTCCTTTAGCATGCAGGGATATCATATTTTTTTTTACATTTAGCTTCCATAGTTGCCTAATACCGTGGTATTCATTAAAGTCTCTTGGTGTAAGGCTCTTTGATGTGTTTATTTCTTCTTTTTCTTACAAGATAACATTTGAGCTCGACATAGAGATCTGCGGCGCTTTTTAAAAAACAGCACAGACGCAAGAACGTCTGTGTGAACGACCCCTGTATAATTCAGAATTTCGTTTTGTACACAACTCTTATGAACTGCCGCTTTTCCAGCGAGACTGCAGTCTCTGAGCAGCGGAGGTGTGGGATGAATCAGATGGGGCGCTTTAGCGAAACGTGTGCCTAAAATAAGCCGCCTTAGAATGTGTGATGAGTTTTTCTCAACTCTGCGATCTCACGCTATGCCACCCTTCCTCGTGTAAGATCCTCCATCTGCCACACAATCTTTACCACGGGCCCCGGGAAGCCACTGACTGGGACAATTTACAGGCGCCAAGATCCTTCACTTGAACAGAGTGAAGCTTCATGGAGGGGGGAAATGACGCTGGAAATTTCAGCTGTCAGGGAAGTAAATCATTATGAATCAGGCTATGAAAACGGAATCGACAGTAAGGCCGTATTGACTTTCTGTCTCAAGGTCTGAAAGAGGATGGATGAGGAATTCACATCTTTTATGGGTAGTTAAATTTAACCAAGGCCTTTTTTTTCTGGTTTAGGACACACTGCGAGTGTTTGTTGCTCATCTCGGCCAGTAGAGGGCTCTCTAACGGCGTCGAGCACGTGCACATAAACAGACAGATGGAAACGGTAGCCGACTTTATTGATCCCTGAAGGGAAATTCAGTGCAAAATGGCAGCAACATCAAATAAAGTGTGCATAAATACAACTTTCAGCAAACAGCACTAAACATTACAGATAGTGCAGCCAATCGTATCATATAGGGCCACACTGAAGTCTCACACTATCCTGCGCTGTCATAAACGGCTCAAAATCAGCTAAATTAAACTCAAATAGAAATTGAGGTGAAGGTTTTGGCTTGATATCTATTATTATAAAATATTCTATATTAAATTTTCCCAAATGAAATGCTTAGTCCTTCAATACCTTGATACAGGATGGTAAACTTTGGTAGCCTATGTTGTGTTTATATGCCATGGTATTTAAATGGTAGCTACTGCATGGTGCTGCAAAGAATACCATAGTATTAGCATGATACAGGTAAAAAATAAAAATGCAGTAGGCTATTTTTTTGTGTGAACTGCTGGTTTATTTTGAAGAGAGATTGATGCAGTTTAGAAATGCATTGTGGGATTGCATTACAGCATCATGATCTGCTGTTCTGCAAAACTGTGTTGTTTAACAATCCAGTCACACTTAAAAATAATCCAGTTGCACATGTGTCTGTCTGCTCTGGCCTGTAACTCATCACTCACATGGTCGCTAGCGAAGGCCGTTTCTCTGCACGGATCTCATTATCCGATCCCTCTCTTTTTCATTTCCTTATTTTGCTATCGGTGTCTCTTCTCCCTGTCTCTCTCTCTCTTTCTCACACACTTCCATCTTGTGTACAGCTGCCTCAGCTGTAAGTCTGACACAGGGCCGCCACTCTTGATTCATCCCATGAGTCTTTGGGGCAGTGCCCGCTCTCTTCTCAGACATGCACATTTGCATAACCATAAATCACTCACCAAAAGTGACACTCAGTAAACAATGAGGCTCTGGATCTTGGCCTCTCTCTTTCTTTCTGGACAGCTACAGGTTTCAGTTAAAATAAAGAGATGCATCTTTGCAAAATCAAAAAAAAAAAAAAAAAAACATTTAAAATTAAATTTTGCACAAAGAAAATAAAACCTATTTTAGGACATTAAAGGGATAGCTCACACACAACTGAAAATTCTGTCATCATTTACTAACCCTCATGTTGTTCCAAACCTGTATGAATTTCTTTCTTCTGTTGAACACAAAAGAAGATATTTTGAAGAATTTGGGTAACCAAACAGTTGATGGACCTCATTAACTTGGATATATAAGAATATACTATGGCAGTCAATGGGGCCCAATAACTGTTTAGTTACCCATATTCTTAAAAATAAAAAATAATACATTTATAAAGGTTTAGAACAACTTGAGGGTGAGTAAAGGATGACAGAATTGTGCAAAATATATACAATTTTATGCTTAAATAGTAAAAAAAAAAAAAACAAATAAAATATAAAAACTTAAAATAAAACATCTATGATGGTGAGAATTGGGGCTTAATTGTTATGAAAATAATGCAGAAGTTCTTAATGATCCCGGCTTAATTTTCTGTTTTGCAAGATTTTAACTTGAAAACCATGGCAGATATGTGGAAGATGATTTTGTGCATGGCTGTATAAGGTGTACACATGGAAAATGTTCTGGAGACTTCTGGGTGGTTATCCAGTACAATGACCTGTTCGGAGTCTCTTGGGTCCTGCACAAGAATGCCGGCAGAAAGCATTTAGAAACAGCTCTCAAATTTACAGCCCCATACAATAGAATCCCATATAGAGATCTGGATTTGACACCTCGTGTTTGATTGAACACCTCATATTTTGCTTCCCCACACAGAGCTACAGAAATAGGATAATTTATTGTACGACCCCTGACAAGAATAAACTACACCGTGTCCCACTGCAGGAGATGGATGTGACTGTGTTACACTTTCACAGGTGACTTGAACTGCTGACAGATGATACACACAATAGAGTTTGATCTGTCAGTGAAAGTTGTTTGAGTTCAGAATGCTGACTGTGCTGCATAAAGCAAAACACAAATAAAGATAATTATGTTGTCAGAAGGTTATGCCATACTTTGTTATAAAACTTGGTAGGCCTACTGAATAATTACCATATTTAAATCCATACTTTGCCATAGTATTTTGGACATGTACCATGTAAAGTACAAAAAATAAAATAATGCTATGGACTATATCAAAGTACCTACTTTACCATCTGATATGGTAATACTAGTGCCTTGTCTCTCTGCATGTGTATATAGCCTACTTCAAATAATAATATGGTGTGGTAGGCTACACATCAAGAAAATGCATAGTATTATCATGGTAGGCTACATGTCCTAAACAACATATTACCACTTTTTTTTTTTTTTTCAATAAGTGCCAGACCAGGGCATTAAAATAAATCATTGATTTGGAAGAGATGCTCTTTTCACTAATCTACACTAGATTAAAAGCATTTAAGATCGAGCTCTCTCTTCCATCAGGTCTTCGCTTGTTCTGTGGTTTAAAGCTCTCAGCTCGCAGAAGGGGAGGAGACACACACACTCACACACACATCAGCTCCGTTCCTCCGTACGCGAGTAACCGGACTGGAGGAGGAGAGCGCGATCGGACCTCCAGGTGTGTGTGTGTGACTGTGTGTGTGTGTATATGTGTGAGAGAGAGAGAGTGAGAGAGAGTGTTCCAGACACACCTGGATGCATCATGTGATCAGATACCTGGGCGTGTAGCGAGCGTTCAGTGTTTTATTCAGTAACGGGAAGCACGGAACCGAAGATCTGTGTCTCTCCGCGCGTGAGTGACATGTGAACTTTCCGTGCACCGGGAATCTATTCCTCTCAATCTGAAGGGAATTCGTGGACTGGACGCTGCAACTAGGCTACTGAACTACTAAGATAGGTAAGTCTGTATTTGTGTGTCTGACGCGGAATATTTTGCGTTGCACATTCCAAAAGACCGTATACAGCAGTTCACGGTTGTGTTTGGTTTCAGACGGGACGCACATCCCGGGCTGACGGAGACGCATGTTGCATGTGAGATGATGTACCGATTGTGTAGTGAATAGCCTTTTCAACATTCATTCCTTGAAACTAGAATGCATTTTTTTGTTCTTACTACTTTTCATTTAATTATTAATAGGTAGGCTAATGTTGTTCTTTTCACTAGTATTCAATAAACTGTAGTAGTAGCCTATGCAGTGTGCAACAAACTAGTGTATGACTTTCCAGTGAGGATCTTCTGTCTGTAATTTTCGGGTCGCTCTCGATATCGTTTGAGTTTAGTGTCGCCCATAGCGATAACCGTCAAACTATCTTGAAGACATTTTGTTTGTTTGTAACGTTATATCTTTATTAAAATGATTAGTAATGCCTGTTGGTTGGTCGATATAATGATATCGACGGAAAGTGCTCGTTTGTCGTAGGCTAGCCTGACTGTTTACATCGCGAGCGTATTTAGCTATCTGACTAATTTACTCTTGTGGTAACTTAAACGGTTGAAAATGTTGTTAAAACGTATTATACTTATATTTAAAATGAAAACATACTTTAAAGACCCTCAACACTTTGTTTTGACTTAGTTTGATGGGTTCAGACAACCCAAATCCTCATAATTCGCACCCTGCCTATATTCATTAAATAGGCTACTTATGACTATCAGTTAGTCACTTTGCTACTACTCAATATCCCAGCATTGGTGATAACTGTTTCATTGTTGCTGGTAGTTTTTGCTATTGTTACTAAGCACTGCTTCAATCTCATTAGTAACTCTGCTGAACAAAAAACAAACAAACAAACAGCTAAAACCAGCCTAAGATGATTGGTTTTAGTTGGTCTCTAAGGCTGGTTTTTGAGGGTTTTTGGACACTAGTCTTTTTAGCTGACCAGGCTGGTCTTAGCTGGTCAAGCCGAGAAACCAGTTAAAGAAAACCCAGCTTGGCCAGGCTGGAAGACAAGCCAACCAGCTTGTTTTTTTTTGTTTTGTTTTTTACAGGGAATGTTAGCTTTAAAATCAGTTCTTTCTCAATATGGTTGACCAGTATGTCAGATTCTTAAATGATTGTTTAGTTTCCTGAATCTTGTTATTTATTGAACATGGCAATGAATTGGTTACTATTTTAAGAGAACCCATTCCTCTCCTTGTGTCACTTCCAAAACAACCCAGTAGTGTATGCCCCCCCCAATATTTTTAGTGAAATTGAATAAAATATCTTGCCAAATGGCAATTTAAGCAATTTTATGTCTCATTTGCTATTTAATTATTTACGCTATGAACCCATATGGGTCGACTGCTAGTTATGACCTTGATTTGTCTTAGGCTAATGGAATGATTCATTTGTAATGGGTTGGATCTGGTTAATAGTTCCTTAGTCTTTGCACTGCTCTTCACATTTCACAGTGTTGGGATTTAAAACCACTAGTTAGTTCCGTATCAGGTTTCTGTGGTAAAAGGTTAAATTGTGCTTGTTTAACAGCTGAGCTTTTCCCACATTGTTCATTCACTCTGCATGTGTGCTCGAGTAGCTACAGTGCGAGTACAACAGGTCCGGAGACAAGCTCTTTTTGTGTCTTTAACTGTGTAAATCCCGCTGTTTGCCTTGGCACACTGGCTTCTTTCAGCCGGAGCTCTGAAGTTGTGCGTCTCTCACATTGTACCGCCTTGTTGTGCCTCTAAATTGCGTCTTTATTGGGCTCTCCTGTATTTCTATGCCGAGCTCTACAGTGAAAGGGAGGAGACATCTCTGGGGGATTATCCTCATTAAATGGCTTTAAACAAACGAGCCAGATTAGCCGGGATCCTTCTCCATGTGGGGGCAACAGAGCCAAGGGTGGGTGTGGTGTGGTGAAACGAACAACCCCAGCAGCAAGAGGCAGCGTCCTCATAAATACACACCACCATCTGCGCTCACGCACACGCGCCACGTATTCGGCGTGAAATCAGGTCCTGCTCCTGCCTACAGCGCTCAGGCTTATCTGCCGTCCTGCAAGCGTTTAGAATAGAGCGACTGTCCCTTATCTGAGCCGCGAAACGCATGATGAATGTCCTCTCTGCACGGAGCTGAATGATTTCATTCACCTTCCGAATGTCCCTGTGTTTTACACTCAGAAATCATCTATTACCCACAATCACCTGCAGGGCTGTCAGCGAAAGCACTTGGCTGGAGCACTTGGGTTTATCAAAAGCTAAATAAAGAAGTAGCATTTGTCTGGTGTTTGCCTGGAGGATAGTGATGTTTAATGTTGTACATTCACCCTTTCTCTGTAGCAGCACCCACAACTTCCTTTATTCGAAGGGCCCTGGTTTTCCATCAACAACGACTTATTCAGAATACTTTGCCAAAGAAGAAATGACACAGAACATCTTCCCTTTTTTTTTTCTGCCTGGCCCACTACAGACTTTTAAGCATGTTCTCATGTTGCACGTTTATGTCTGAGCGTCTTTGATTGGTCATTTTTAACATGTCAGACTCTGCTCTGCACTTAAAGTAAGGCATGTTGATATTGGAGATTCTTGGAAACGTTGGATGCTTTCCCTTGTACCGCTGTGTTGAGTCTGGCTGCTCTAAAATGGCTTTCTCACACTGATATTCTGAAATAGTTTGGCAAGTGTTTCTTAACCCAGTCCCGATGATTCAGTCCAGAGGGCGACGTTGAATTCTCCACTTTAGATTCTTCTCATAGTTTTCAATTTAACAGTGCATGCTCTAATAATTAGGTAAAGTAGATGTGATGGAATGAATTGCCTCTCTTCCAGGTTCCAGGCTGTGTTTTTGTCCTGTCCGACTGTGGCAAGTGACAGGCACATTGAATGCTCAGTTTAGGCTTGTTTGACTTCATACAGCTCATACAGTAGTTCATACAGCCGACCTATCGCCGGCTGACTTGAAGCAGTGCATGCTGGTTCGAAATTGTGTTCGACTGGAGAAAGCGCAGACGCCCCGCGACTGATGCCATCAATCTGTTTTTTTACAGTAAAATCTCTTTTCATGTAGTCGCGATGTTATATTGTGTCATGTTTATCGAAATAAAAAAACGTAGACCCCAGTACATTGATATTTAAATAGTATAGGCTTATGTTGAAGTTTATTCTTTTACAAACAGACGCTGTATTAAGCAGTGCATAAAGTATTAAATGAAAACGAATCTGAAGCGTCTGTGTATTTGGCAAATATTGCATTTATTTAAATTCAGCTGTGGTAAAGTATCCCGGTCACTACGGGAAGCAGAAAGTGTTTGCAGTTTGCAGCTCCTGCACGCGCCGCAACTCTCGCCGATCGGTTACATCCAGCCGATGTCCAACACACCTTTTCTGTTTTGGTCGTGTATTTAGGTAGCCCCGCCCACATCGCAATGTCATTGGACCACTTCTACTCTACTATACATATATATATTATGTATATGTTGCTTTTATGAATTCACTTTATATATTTTATAGGGCTCTCAAATCTGACATCATATGTCAGTCATCGTGTGATAACAAAAATATGATTAGGCCTAGACTACTTGTTCTGAGCAGGTGTTGTCAGTTAACAGGCTTTAAACTGTTGGTTACAGACACTCATGAAAAACTGATGCTAATTATCTGGGAAACATTCTCTAAAAGCAGTCAAGTTGTCATTGTGTCAAACAAGTTGTGAATTTGTTGTAACATTAAATAATGACTTACTCTGTGCTCAAAGTGATGCTCGGAGCTCCAGTGGTTTCCTCTGCGGTTCGGAAGATGTTGTGTAGAATCACATGAACAATTCCAGGATATGCTTTTTTTCATTGGTTGTTGCGTTAAATCTTACCCAGATACAATAGTGTTATTTTCTGATTGGCTATTGTGTAGGCCTTTTCTTTTTTTTGATTGGCTGGTAAGTGGTAGGCTCGCTTGGTTCCTGCCGGTTCCACAGTGAGAGCGGCGCGGCCAGAGACATTTTGGGCGCTGCGGCATGTTAAATATATTATAAATAGTTTTTCCGTGTGAGAAATACAATGTGTGGTGGGAGTGCGTGACAAAAGACCGAAATGAGTGACTGTCACGCTGAATGCGTGACACTTGAGAGCCCTGTTTATTCTAGAAAGGAATCACTTGCGCCTCAACATAGTCAGTGCTCTCGGAACAGGACACAAAAATCTGAGGAAAAAGACCCAAGGTCAATCTAGGACCAAGGAGCAGGACCGGAGCACAGAACGTTTAAATAAATGTATTAGTATAAAATGCCCTGTTTATTCATTCAGTGTGTTAGATTAGAAAGAAATGCACAATACACATTGGTATCATATTGGTTATCTGTTGATTTTTTTTTATTTTTATTTTATTTTTTTAGTTCAGTATCGGTAGATATAATGTTGGCTATATATAATTGCACATGATTATTATCTAAATTTTTATGTTTGGATAAACTTTACCATATTCTAATGCTCACTTAATTTTAATGTTTAAATTTAATAACACTGTTAATATTTAGTAAATCTCAAAACAAATATCCATTTTTCATATCGGACTATATAATGTTGTGATGCTTAAATTTACTTATGGCAATTAAAACAATTAATTTGATCTTAGTTATAGTGTTTTGTTTTAAATTTATTTAGACAAAATAGTATACAATTTTAATGAAAATCTGTGTATTTTTAATTTAATGTAATTTTTTTTCCAGCCAATACTTCTATAGCAAAATTCTGAATTCACATAGCTTTTTAAAAAAATGTTTATTGATTGATTAATTGGCATCAGCCATTATTTCTAAAGCAGATTTCCAGATTTCCAATCTTTTTTATTTTTTAATTTTTTTTAATCTATATGTTAGGGTTAATATGTTTATGTTTTTATATATTTATATATATATATATATATATATATATATATATATATATATATTTATATATTTATTTATTTATTTATTTATTTATTTATTTATATATTATTAGACAAAGTAGAATGGATTTAGAACATGAAAATATTATACGCTGATTGGCTTATCGGCCATAAATGTATAATACATTTTTTTCACTCTGGTCGGCTCATTGTCTTTAGGCTTGTGTGTCGTTCCTATAAGGTCTTATCTATGGTTTAATCTGGTTATTATGGCATCTCTGGGCGATGTGCGAAGTCAAGAGTAGTTTTTAGGCCCCTGAGCCCCTTAAGGGCTGAGTTACATCAGATTACAACAGCATCATGGGAAATGGCGGGCATGAGGTGAGATCGCATTCATTCTCACGCTTGCTAATCAACAGCTGGCCCCAGATCTGTGCCGCCCGGGGATCTTCATATATAAACCGCTGTACACTGACCAAACCAAGAAAGTCGTGCCTTTTCCCCCTTTCACTTTCTCAATCTTTTCCCCTCTCTTTTCATACCATCTGCTGATGGGCACAAAACCATTTCCTCAGCTTCGTTCTGGTCACGCAGATGGATTCTGAGTAAAAAAAAAAAAAAAAGAGTCAATGTTCGAGGGAAAATAAGACTGGAATGTGTGGGCGGGACTTTTGCACATGCACACAAAACCTTTGCCTGCAGGAGAACAAGATCTCCAGCTTTTGCTTCAAAGAGTCTCGTTACAAGCATAACACGCTATCAGCGCAGGCCGAGACTCTGGCGTAACATTACAGCCCACAGTAACGCTCTACTGTACGGAGAGAGAGTTGGACTGAGCCCAGGCGGGAGCTCCCTTTGGAGCAAATGGGGCAAGTGGGGATTAAACCCGGTTCGGGAATAAAAGGAGAGGCTCCATTGACAGCCTTAATTAGTCTAAGACATGCCTCATTCTGGGAAACTGCCAGGTCCTTGACTATTATAGTGGAAAATCCAGTCAGCTTCCACTTGAAAGTTTTCAGGCACGAGCTGTTTCTTTCTGTTGGAAACATGGGTTGAGTGGCGTAATTCAAGAATACAAAGCGTAAATTAGCTTTTTTTTGTAACCTTTTATCAGCATCCACAGAAGTGTGCAGTAAGCCCTGCAGATTTACAGACTCTGACGCCCGTCATCCATAAAGATCGAGATATTTTTCGCCCCATGGGTGTTCATGTATTAAATATTTTTGGCTAATTTGAGAATGCTTCCAGCTGCCAATAAGAGTGAAGTCCTCAGCTTTGTTATACATTTTACTATGTTTAAAATCATTGTAGATGCACATATCAGCAACACATTGGTTAGAATGTTGTTGTTGTTTTTTCATTTAATGTGTTTTGTTGCTTTAGGTATCAAACAATATTTCAATAGCAGATTGTTTTGAAAACATGTTTAACCTCATGTATTTCTTACATGATTATTCAAAATGTAACCATTGTTTGTTTTAACTTAATCAGGTATCAAACAATATTTCTATAGCAGATTTCAAAAGTAACATTTAGTATGATGCCTAAATTCACAAGCAACATATCATTTATTATTTATTTGTAGCTGTTGATTTCAAATTTCAGAAGGAATATTTATTTTGTGATTCCTAAATTCACATGTAGCATACAAAATATGTATTTATTTGAGCAGTAAGATTTAAAATATATATAGGGCTTGTATCAATTAAAACATGAAGATAATTACCAGCCAACATTTTAATATCGGTACACTCCTCATCCATAATTTGGCCCAAATTGAAAACAGCACCAAAATGCGTCTATCGATTGTGTCTGGGCCTGCCTATTACGAGAGGAGAACTCAAACTTCTCTGACTTTTTGATGGTATATTAAGGCTGCCAAAATGTTTCCAGCACAGTTTAACTAACTGCGGGTTGGGGTATTATTTCAGAAGCTCAGGTGAACCGATGCGTGCTTTATTTTTCTTTGCACGCAGAGAGATTTTCCGGTTGAACCCGCTTCAGTCAAACGGATAAGTGCAAAATGATAGATCCCCCTGATGCGCGTGACATCGCCGTTCCCTTCACCTTTGTTACAGTCCCCCCCCCGCCATTCCAGCGAGGAGTTCACTTGGGCGCTGAAGGGTGTAATTCATTTCTACAGATCTGAGTAATGTCTTGTTCAAACAGAGCAGTTGCGTCACATGGAGATTGGTTTTAATTACTGTGGGCTTCCATGTGGCAGCGGCGTGGGTAATGTTTGTGTGGTTTCTTTGCACGTTGAGGAGGGGTTAGTCTCTAGGCTGTTAATTAAGCAATAGACGAGTCCCGGCGGAGCCAAAACGCATGAGTGAAGGGTCAGACATTTGCCAAACAGCTGGAAACCAAGGTCACACCAACCTGAGCGAAAAAGACGGAAAGAAGGAGGGGCAAGCTGGCAAGAAGTCTGTGAGGAGTTGAGGCAGTTGCCAAAGAAGGAGGTGGTTGCAATATTTTATTTTCGACATTAATCCGAGGCTTTACGGTGGCTTTCCTTGGACTCAAGTGTGAAAGACACTCAAAGAAAAGCAGAACTGGTTCACACAGTATTTTCAGCATGTCTTAAAGCGTGGTGGTGAGGTATCATGGGAAACGCTGTTGTTTTTCCTTCCCAGCTGAAAAGACCAGTTCAGACCAGCATGAATGTCCCTAAATGCCCCTTTTAAATGCATGTTATGTATATTATTATGAACTGCATAGGCCCACTGCTAAATTATTAACAAGACATAGGCTGAGTAAGAAAATTGCATTTTTGTACATGCATAAGCAACAGCAGAAGTGTGAGTTACCAAACTCACCTCAAGCACTGGCCGAATATTGAATTATTAAAAAATATTAGAAATGTTGTAGCTGTATTACAAGTGTGTGTGTGTGTGTGTGTGTGTATACTATCTATCCATCTATTCCTCCATCTATCTATCTATATATCCTATCTATCTGTCTTTATAGATGGATCAATTATAAAATATAGATAAATGATCACACAGACACACACACTTTTCAATTTGAATATGATTTTGATACATTTTTATATATTTTATATATATATATATATATATATATATATTTATAAATTATGAAACTTTTTCTGTCTGACTTTCTATTGGTTTGTCTGCCTGTGTTTTTTAATTATTTATTATATATAATATATATATATATATATATATATATATATATATATATATATATATATATAATAAAAAATACACACTCGTGTGTGTGTGTGTGTGTGTATATATATATTTCAAGATGAATATGTCGTAATGCTTCACATGTTGCATTCATGACTTTTACATCAACAACAGATAATAAGGTTAGTTGCTTGTTTTTCATTTAGAGTTTACAACATAAAGCTGCGATCCATCAGTAATTGAAACCATAGTTCTTTAATGAGATCTCTAATCTCTCTGTTTTATGAGGTCATGACCTTTATATCCGATACCACTCATATCAGTCATGCGTTGGGTGTGGAGATGTGTCTATAGAGCATGCCGGGACCCAGACATGTGTTTGGAGGTGACCCCGCCGGGCCTGTGGAGGTGGAGGGGAAGACTTGTGCTGCTCCGGGAGTCTCTGCGGAAACATTCCAGAGCCAGGAATTCCAGCTATGTGCATGAAACCAGACCGGCAGAGAGAGGTGGCTGCTCGGAGACGGCGAGGCCTTTGATTTTTGTGTTTGTTGTTTCCTGACCTCTGTAACTGCCCGTCTGAACGGTTCTTTTCCTTCCTGCATGTTCTTTTCTCATTTTTTAGCACACACACAAACGCTCAAAATATTTAGGCCTGAATGTAAGATTTGTGTATTTGAATTGCATATAAAAAGTCAATCCATTTGGATTATACAGTTTTAACAGAAACAAACAAAACTTTGTCAGTCATACATCAATTAAATACGTCACCAATGTGTGGTTGTATTTGGGACAGAAGTGATTGTAGCATCACTTAATGGGTTTGAAAAATGTACACCTGAACAGGCCCCTGTCTGCCATTGGTTAGCCAATTAGATAGCCCACCTCCAACTCGCACCATTGGTCGAGCCAATGGTGCTGTTTTGGTCTGGTCGGGATGCTCAAACCGATAAACTTTTTGTCTTGCTTATAGTAATCTCGGCATATTAAACTGGGACAGTAGAAAGCATTTTAACATCCAAATAAATTACACACTTCGGCTTTAAATGAAAGGGAAGCATGTTAATGAGTCAAGAATAGCTCCTTCTGGCCTTTTGTGCTTTATTCATGTTCTTTGTGGAATTTTCTTGTTCCTCACATCCCCATGGTTTCGCTTCCCTTCTTTTTTCAGTCTTTTGTCATGCTCTCTGTTTGTATTTTTCTCTCCCTCCCTTATCCGGCTACCGCGGTGCCTCGGGCTCAGGATCCGTCCTCGTATCCGTGGCTGGCTGATGGTGTCGTTACAGCTGTGTGTCTCTAGTACGGGTGTGTGTAGCCTGATCCGATCGGACACGCACCCCACTCCATCTGACTCATCTGGGTCGAGACTCCACCACATTGACCCGCAGCTCTTTATATAAACACACATTTCTCATGTCTTTCCTTTTTACACCTGAAGTGCTGCAGCAGTAGTGATGGTATCACATGATTTACCATGGTACTGATTCATGTAGCATAGTGTTTACTTGGTACTTTAATTAATGGTACTTTAAATAAAAAAATTATCATGGTTTTTGGACATGTTACCATGGTATTGCCATGTTTTTTGGATATGTACCACAGTACTACCATAGTATTTTGAAAAAGTACCATGATATTCTTAGAAGGACCATGGTACATGGACCGAAAACATATTGTAGTACCTTTAGGTAAATACCAATTATACATAAATTTTTAATACCATTTCATAATTTAAAGTACCAGATTATTACCATCTGATACAGCTACAGGTTGGGACAACATTACAATATATCAATATGTCCAAAAACACATGGTTTTTACATGGTACGTCAAATGTTTTTTTTTTTTTTTTGGTAAATACCATTGTGTGTGAATTTCAGTACCATGTATATTTCAAAGTACCACAGTATTACCATCTGATACTACCACAGTACTTTTTTTTTGAGGGTTGGGACAACATTACCTTGGCATATGTCCGAAAACCTGGTTTTACCATGGTATATGTAAATGCAAACATGATGTTGTGTTATTAGCAAGGCACCTAGCCCCAAAAAACATGGCAACATTATGGTAATAAGTACAAAAGTGTATTGAATGATACATTATTAATATGTCAAAATGCTACAGTGTGACCTTGTTTTATGTCTAATATACTGTGGTAGTACCATGTTAACTTTGGTAAATAAAATGGTACTTGAATTCAATGCACCATAGTATTACCATCTTATACCCTCAAAGTCTACCATCGTACATGTCCCAAAAAACATGGTAAGATTATAGTACTTTTAAAAAGGGAAAGAGTGTATTAAATAAGACGTGCTGAGTAAGTCAATATGCAATGCTTTTATCTTTGTACATGCCCAAAAAACATGCTAATACCACGGGACTGTTTTGTAAGTGTAAGTGCATGTTGAATACTCCTCTCACTTTGATGTTATGAGATTTATTCTTTGCTTTTGTGTATTTCACATTCTAGGACTTTGCTAATGCTATAGAATCCTTTGCCTTTAGGCAGTATCCCAGAATTCAAATTTAGTGTTTAGCAAAGCTTCAGTCTCTGTGGACTAGTTTCCTGACTTTAAACTCAAACAAATGGCTGCCTTTAAGCATGACATCACAGTCTGTGCCGCAGACCTCATAAACACGTCTAAACACATGCTAGCAACAGCTCACAGACGCTAAAAACACGCCACCCTGCTTTTGTGACACCAAAAGGTTTTACATGCAAACCAAGGAATAAACCCACTTCTCAAACCTGCGCACAAACAGTTCCTACTTTGAAGTTAAGGTGTTAGCATGTGTTTGGGGTTAGCATCATTTTAATATGTTGCTGTTCAGACCTTTAATTATCATGATTAGCTTTAGAAGGGCTGTGGTGGGTTTGGGGAGAATTACAACGGAGTTCTTGCTAACGCAATGGCTAAATGGGAAATAAGCATTTTGCTTTTCCAGATGCTCCCTCAGGAAATGTGAACAGGCTTCTCTGCACAAGATTAGCTTGTTTGTCTGCTAATCGGCTAAATCAGACTTGTCATTTTAAGGCCTACCAGGATTTCGAAACTAGTTTATTTGTAGACTCTGATGCTGATCATATTGTGTTGAGTGATTGCATCTGTTGGGATATTTAGGGAACAGCTAAATTCCTTTGTTTCTCATTTATTTATAGACGTTTTTTGGGCGGATTGGCAATTGCGTAAAGTTGGTCCTTCCGCTGTGTTTAGTGACCGGTGTTTATTTGCAGTAGATTCCTTAGCAAATCTGTGACCTTCCTATGAAAAGTAAAATCTAACATTTTCAGTCAGAATCTTCACCATAAGTTCTTTGGTTTTCCTGCGTAGATGCTTTTATTGGTCTGGGGGTGGATGATACTTCACCCTAATCCACAATATATTGTTTCACAGTTTCCTCTCAGACCTGCTCAGGGTTTCAGTGTGAGAAGTTTGAATCAGGAGGTGATTATGGGTTTTTCAGAGTTGAGAAGTTCTTCACCGCTGTTCTTGGAAACAAGGTTATTTGACAAGAAAAAAAAAACACCTTTTATGATTTGAAAATGTGTGTGAAGTGCTTCTGTGGATTTGAAAAATACGTGTTATGAGTATTCATTGTACCCAGAGGAGGTCTAGTGGAGTTCTCAGTCATGTCATGACAGGCATGTCAGACATGAGATTATTAATGGCACACAGTGATAGTTTAGAGCTATAAAATGAATGTGAACAGCAGCTCAGATTATTTGGTAATTGATTTAATGAATTATTTGAGGTCATATTGCTTTTTGGAAAAGTTTGAGATAATTTGGTATTGGATTGATAAGATTTCAGGTTATTTGGTATTGGATAAATGAGAATTATTTTAGTTCATATTGAGATCACTGATGTTTGCCTCTTGAAAAGTTGAAGGTCATTTGATTTATCAATTTAAGAAGTATTTGTTCATTTCCGTATCTCTGATATTTTGCTTCTCTGAAAAGTTTGAGATCAATTGGTATTGAATTGATCTGACATTTGCTTGTATCTTTTTCTCAGCATAAAAGTCTCCATTGACTCTCTATTGAATCTCAGAGAAACGTTTGAAATATTGCAGAAATATCATTTGCATTTTTTTCTTTCCCAAAGGCACTTTTAACAAACTTCACCCCAATTTAATGCATCCGAACAGGGCAGCAGCTGGATTTGTGGCACAAATTCAAGCTCCAAATTGGGTCTGTGCTGGCCGCTTTCCTCAATGACACCAGATCTCGTTAGAAATCTCCCTGTAAGCTCATTAAACAAAACGCTGGCGCTGTGTGACATGCAGTCATTGACTGAGAGAGTGACCAGAGCTTAGACTCGTTCAGGCATTACTATGTGAAGCCGCAGACAAACGGATACTCTGTGAAGTATTTTTGATTTGTACAGCAAAGTCCTGTCTTTTTAGTTCGAGGGTCAAAACTCCTGCTGGGTTGAATGGCTTCTATAAGCGCATGCTTTAAGTGACTAACTAAAAATAACGCTGAGTCTCCAGATGTAATTGCGGTGGAGAGGCTAATGGTGTGGCTAGCCCCCCTGTCGAGCCCAGCAGCAAGACCTTTCTCTCGCTGATAAGTTTTAAGACCGGAGGATTCGATTTCGACCGACAAGAGCTCTGACTGAAAGCTTGAGCCGAACATCGGCCTGCTGTTTTCAATTCACAACTCCGATCGATTTTGTTTACCTGAGTATTAGCTCAGGTTCACAATCCCTACATTTCTTTTAGCTTTTATAAATCCTGTGAATTCTTTCTTTTCCACTTCCTGGTCCAGGGCTTTTTCTTCCCGAGCCTAAAAGGGGGGGGCGTGAAGCAGACGGATCCATGAATTCCTCATCGCTAAATCTGTTAACTGATCAATAATTCAGTCTCGATCCAATCTCACCTGCGTCTCCGCGGCCCTCGCATCAGCAAGGCAGACGTCCTTGAGCCGGACACGTGCGCAAGCGCATTAGAGCGTGTTTTTGTGTCTGCCTCACGTTCCCCGTAGGCTCGCTGGTTTATCAAAAGGAGCGATCTCGTTACCAGGTACGGGACGTGTGGAGGCACAAATCTAACCGTTGTGATTAGTTGAGGGGGGTCCGGACCCCTGCTGACGGCAACCGTCTCATCTCTTTCCAGGACCGAGCGGGGAGTTGTTTCCTCCAGTGATGACCGCGCGGAGTCACGGTCGCAGGACAAGGGCACGGATACCCCCGCTTCATATCAAACCAGCGCTCTCTTCTCATCTGCATCCACACGTGCCCAGTTTTATCAAAAGCCTGGCGTGTTTTTTATTTACTTCAAGTACTCCAGTCCAGCTTTCTGAATGTCCTCTGTGTCATTCAGTCTCAAAAACAAGCGCTGTTCTCCACCTGAACGGTACACTTTATCTTATCGTTAGCTGAAGCCTCTTTCTCTGTCTCTCTTAGAGGCCAATAAAGGAAGGCTTGAGGCTTAACTGTAGAAGGTTCGGCCAATACTAACTCTTTCAGTAACTACACACACTCTTTGTACATCTGCCTGCTGACTCCATTAGAGACCTCATACTGACGATCCCCATCTCTGCTTTTAGTTTACTCAAAAATGAGAAAAGTAAAGCTCTTGAAATCTTTCTCCATTTTTATTAGACGTGCTGCTATGAAAAGAATCACAAACTTTAATATTTAATAGACTCCAAGGTGTTTGTGCTACAGACATGAATGAAACCTCAAATCAGGCTGCATTTTTTTTAAGTCTTTGAATGCAATTTTTTAAAAATTATTATTTATTATTACTCTCATCATTATCCTTTATTTCTTTTTCTTTTTTTCTTCTTAAATCGTAATTATTATTTTTCGGACTGTTGTCACTTTTGGTAGCACATTCATATTGGTCGACTTGTGTAAGTTTTTCACGAGTGAGCCTTTAGCAATAGATGTTTCACCACTGATTATGTTTATCATGAGGCCAGTATATCTAAACACTTTCAAAACAGGGTTTTTCCCAGCAATGCCATAGAAGAACCATTTTTGGATCTCCAAAGAACCATTCAGTGAACATTCTTAAAAGAGAACATTCTTTTTTTTCTTTCGTGTGAAGACTATTTTAATAACCTAAAGAACCTTTTCCACTATAAAGAGCCTTTTGTGTAATGGAAAGATTCTATAAATGTTAAAGGTTCTTTAAAGACCCATCAATAAAGAACCTTTAATTTTAAGAATTTGAGTTTGATATGTAAAATAAATTGCATTTTAGCGATCAGACTTTTGATTCGACCCGGAATTTAACAAGATATTTTTATCTGACAAAAAAAAAAGCACAATAAAATGTTTTAAAATAAGTTGCATACTGTCAAGAGTGCATTAGATGAAAAACATTATTTTCCACTGTTAATAATTACGTTTCTTTAAGTATACAGATGTGGAGTATGAATACAGTTCAAACATACATTACATTTGTCCATCGCCGTTCTCGAGCATGACTATAAAGTAGTAGTAAAGCAGGGTTGCCAGGTCTGCGTAACAAAACTTGGGTTATTTGTAATTGGCCATTGAGCTAAAGTAGCCCAATGACCATATCCCAAATATCAAAACTCAAATGAATGCATTCCCGTACCTAAAATATATATTTTACAGTCACTGTTATGCAAAATGAAAACCACTAAATCGTAGTGATCACAAAACCTAACATCTAGCAGAGTTTATCACTGGTAAAATATAAAATGTTTCAATGCAAGCATTTCAGTCAAATGTACTTAATGCAGTATGTTAAACCATCAACCGGCGGCGACAGTTTAAAAGAAGCCCAGTTACGCAGGAAAACCTTGGACTTGGGAATCCTGTAGTAAAGTGTTCATCGGATACACATTTCAGTATATTCATCCAGGTATTTTCCACCTAGTTTGTTCTACTAATGCCATTTGATGTCGTGCTTTAAGCATACTGATGTTGGCAGGTTTATAGTAGCCTACAATGTTTAGGAGGCTTTGAGTGAATTCCTTGAGGTGGATCTTTTGCCGTTGTTTGAGAGCACAGTATTTCCTTTACTCGTCACGTCACCTCTGATAAGTACTCTTGGGAACAGAGACAATTTGTTACAAATTTAACAATTGCTTTTAAAGGACAAGCCATCGCCTCCAGTTGTCATGACCCATTTGGCACGATAATCAGCGCTTTAATTAACAAAGTCAGTTTGGAATATCAATTAGACTGGTATTTGTCAGCGTGCACGTGTCCTACTCCTTCCTGAAATAGCGATTTATGTTACGTTCCTGGCTGGTGATAATTTGTAGCTGTAGGCCAATAAATCAGATTATTTCTTCTCATATTAATGCAGTGAACACGCCTCTCTCGTTTACAACAATATTGCCTCTCTAATGAGAGGTGAGGGTGAAAGTCTGCCTGAAATCCCGGCTTGTTTTCGCTCTTGTTGCGTTTGCAATGAATTTCTGCCTTGAGGAACGCAGGGATGTGAGCTAGTAGGAATGGCAAGCATTTCTATGAAAACACCTCAACCTAGTCTGGCATCTCTGTCTCTCCTGTCATCCTTAGTACATGTTAGGTCTGTTTCACTCTACACCGCTATGACACATGCCCGGACAGTGTTCCTCAGGAAAACATTTGTTTTCGTCGCTTGTATGTATCGGCGCGCACAGAATCTGGACCTGGGAGAATTGGAACAGCTGTCATTCAATCATTTCTGCAATTCCCATGTTTCTTTATTAAATATTTTGGATAAGTGCTTTTTCTTGCTGAAAGCTGATACTTATTTTTCCATGTTTAAATCCATTGCATGGAATTCCACAGATTTTCCTTCATTTCCTTACATTCATTTAGGTGTCGTAAAATGTGCTAATTTGAACTGATATTACTATATTTTTGGTTTTAGAAAGTATATTGGGTTTTTTTTTTTTAAATACATCATCAAAATTACATAGGCTACAAAAAACATTTTAAATGTAGAAAAAAAAAAATGTAATCCGAGTCATGCCACATTTAAGGCTTTGTACAGGATTTTTTTTTAATTACTTTTTATTATTCATTTTCATTATTGTCCTAATTTGAAAATTGTAATTAAGAAAGCCTGATTTATTTCATCTGATTATTCAAGTTTTTTTTTTTCTTAATTTATTTTATTATTTTTTTCTTAAATCCAATTTTTTGTTCTGTTCAGACTTTTGGTAGCACATTCATATTCGCCATCATATTAAGGATGCAAATTGTGTGACTTTTTAGCAATGGATGTTTTGTCATTGATTATGTTTATCATGAGGTCAGTCTCTATATCTAAACACATTCATTGCAAACGTAAAAAAAGGAAAGGGTTGTATATTTTTGGAAGTTTCTTTCTTGAGAAACCATCAAAAGTCAATTGTGGATCTTAAGCACAAATAATGCAGAATTACTTTTTTTTTTTTTAAGCTGGTCAAGCTAATTTTGATTCGTGTTCTAGAGTAAACAATCAATAATTTGATACTTTTAACTGGAAGGCGGGGCTTCCATTCCTACAGCCGCCATTTTGAGCATTACGCCGATTTCACACCGCACGCGTTCGCAGAGCGTAAGCAGCGCGTATTTTTTTCGGCCCCCATGTTAACAGATTAGAGCATTCACACCGCACGCAGACGCGGCGCGTCAGCGCGTAGCAGGAGCAGAGCAGGAGCAGCAGTGCCGCGATCGTTTCGGCGTCTGGTCTATTTTTGCCGCGCGGCTTACGCTGAATTAAAGTGACAATGCATTGATCCTGGCCAAAATACACAGCAGTTTTACCCAAAAGCGCATTGATGATATCTATTGTGTTTTAAACAGTCAATCAATGACCTTCAACAATTTAAAAAGAAAACAAAGTCAACAAAAACAAAGATGAGCCAAAAGTTATATAATATAGCCTATTAATTAATAAAATAAGCTACTTGACAAGTCTTTTCTCTTAAATGTATTTGAAAACTAAATAAAACAATGCCAACTTATTCATTATAGAGTACTTTGTCTGTAACACGCCGTGGTTCAGCCGCGCGCGTCAAACGCTGCCAGTATGAAAGCAAAACGCGCGTGTCCTGCTTCCGCTCACTATACGCACTGCTCCTGCGCTGCTTACGCTCTGCGAACGCGTGCGGTGTGAAACCGGCGTTATGATGTTCTTGTTTGACAACAGTTTTCCGTCACGGCACCATCTTGTCTCCGATTGAATGTACAGTGTTCCTTATTTGCTCCTTTACATAAAGGTGAAGAGCATAAAACTAAAAAAAACCCACAAGTTTCATGCTTCTCCAGACAGCATCCTTTTCTTGTCTGTCTTTGTGAAACTTGTAGTTTCTCGACTTCCTCATTTTCCAGTGTTGTATGTCTACATTATAAATCTGTCACTTTTACTTTAAATCTGTTCCTTTAATTCTGCTCCGAACAGGCCCAACTCACCCTAAACAACCCAAACAGTGGGAGAGCTGAGGAAGTTCCTGTGTTTGCATTATAAATGTTATCACGGTAGAAAGCTGAGTCATTATTGAGCATCTGTGAATTGAATGAGTTCTGAAGGAGCTTAATGATCAAATGCTGATTATTTCAGAGAATTAAGTAGTTGGACGCTGAAATTAATTATGGCCGGCTGTTAGATGCCGCTGCAGAAATGACAAACGGATGGTATAATGGCCTTTGTGCTAAAATGAAGATCTCAGGAAGGGAAAATGCATTTAAATATAAAGTCATTTAAAACAGGCGAAAGGCCATAGTATAAAAAGCTCAATTTAAGGGTGAAGTGTGTGATTTTATTTTTATTTTTTCTAGCAGCATCAAATGAACTTAAAAATTACGCAACAAATGACACGTTTTGAACACTCAGAGTGCGAAAAACAGTATGTGACAAAAGAAGTGTGTCTGAATTCACAGTACTCAAGAGTCTGCAAAAATTACCCAGATGATCTACTACTTCCGGTGAGATTCTGAAGTTTGCATATGATGGACCCTTAACTATCCCACCATGAGGCAATGGGAGACGATTTGTGAATGGCAGTGAAGTGACGCATCTGACGCTGGTTGGTCACATGATAATGACAACATGGCGAATGTAGCACATCCAGATTACATTCATACTATATAGAACATACTTTTTTTTAGCAGTCGTTAAGAAATAACTTTGGATGCAGCCTCGGTCTTCCACTGTTTGATCGAACCAGTAGCCCCGCTCAAAAATATTGGTAACACTTTATTTTGATGGTCCCTTTTGAACATTCTGTTGACTATAAGTAACTTTGCAACTATATGTCAACTAACTCTCATTGGAGTATTAGTAGACTGTCTGCATATACTTTATTGTGATCGTCCTCCAACAGACACTCTACTGACTATAAGTAACTTTTCAACTACATGTCAACTTAATCTAATCCTAACCCTACCAGTCTATTAATACTCTACTAAAACTCTAATGAGAGTTAGTAGACATATAGGAGCAATGTTACTTATAGACAACAGAATGTGTTAAAGGGACCATCAAAATAAAGTGAAACCAAAATATTTAAAATCCGCCACAGTCATACTGCTTAAACAAACAGCTTCTTGAATTATATCTAACTGAAATCTCAGGTCTTCATGTTTCCTATTGCTTTGAAAACATGTTGAAACATGGTTTTGTCAGTGTTTTTGACGATTTAAAAAATGTTTGCATGCACAATGCAATGCTAAGGCCATGTTTACACGGAAACGATCTGAAGAGAAAACGCAAAAGTGGCGTTGCGTTTTCACTTTTTATTCTGCGTTTAGACGAGCGTTATGAAGGGGAAATCTGCGTGCATATGGTGACGCTAAAGTGTGTGAAATTCGATGTAGTATGCACTCCAGGCGGCTAGGTGGCAACGAAGCACTGCCACACAACAACACCAATATCTGAGAATATTTTGTACAACTGCTGAAAAGACTCTTGTATGTTTATCAGAGCTGCTGTGGCAACTTGAAGGTCCGACGTATGGAAATAATCCGACATGTTAGTTATTATTTTCCTGTACTGGCGAATGCCTGTGACGTAAACGCGCACGTGATCGAGGGCAGTTTTGCGTTTTTACCGGTTTTTACCCTTTACACGGGAACGTGACGGTGGAGCGTTTTTAAGTTTTCCACTCTGGAGGGTGGTTTCACTTTTTTGCGTTTTTAAGCCATAAAAACGGCGTCACCGTGTAAACGAAAGGCACATCCGATAAAATATTTTTACGTTTTCACTCGTAATCGTTCTCGTGTAAACAGGGCCTAAATGTTCCCTTTCGGATGTTGGAACAACATTTAGGAGTTTTCTACTCTGTAAAAAGGGTTGTAAATAAAACCAATTATTGGACTACACTTTACAAGAATATACTGTTTCAGTTTTTCTACTCAAATGTCATGTTTAATTCAGTGTGTTACTTACCATTTCCTGTGTCATGCATCTCTCAGTCTTCTCAGTCTCTCACCTTCACACTAAGGTGAAGTGTGTATTTCTATGCCAATTGCAAAAACAACGACTGCTTCTAAACAGGTTTCCCAAACCTCTCTCATTGGTCACAGATTCACGTGATTGGGTATATTGAAGCAATGTTTTACAGCGCCACAGAGTATCTCAAGATTCGCTTACTTGTAGTTGTTTCTGCACATTTAAATGGTACTTTAGTATTTTGCCATCCAAAAAAAAAAAAATGTCACACTTCACCTTTAACTTGCCAAATGATTTCGCTGCAAATCCTGAAGCAGCTCCGAGACGAGCAGATCTTTAGCTGTTTGTCTCCAGACGCAGGAGAGCGTGTTCGCTGTACTGGGATTACATGCCATCAGTCATGGCAACATTTCGACAGGCTGCCAGGGACGGCCGCTGCCACCTGCCACAAAGTTAAAACTTCCAAATCCCTCTGAAGAAAAGCACGAGTACAATGTGTTTAGCTTGTGCAGAAATCATTTCAGTCAGGACAAGAATCACTTTTCCAGACGCCTGGGCACTGAACCATATCGACAGGCCCTGACATTTCTATATGTTTTTATAATACCGTCGACAGGATTAGAGTGCTGCTTTTTTTCCTGCCGCCTTGCACGCAGTGCCACATCTGTGACGCGAGCGTTTCCGTTTTAATTAACGATGCCCCAGTTTAGATCGCTTTGTTGACTTCTCGCGGTATTATCACCTCGGAAGGGTCTCTGTGGAAATGTTAGAATGACATTCAACAGATTCTTGGATATCAGATGTTATTAATGCATATATGGTACTTAAAATAACAATTTATGCTTTCCAGATGTTGAGCAGAGCTCCTTAACAGATGTTTTTAATCTGTATTTTTGTCTTGTTTTTTAAAGTAAAAACATGTAGGCTACAGATAATTAACTTGACTAGCGGAATTGCATAAAATATTAAAGACTTGTTTAAAGATTAAATCTAACAAAATGTTTTGATGGTTCAGTTTTTTTTTTTTTTTTACTGAAATACCATGAAAATACAGATTTATTTGATGGTATGTGAAGGTAAAGCTCAATTTGATCATATTTTGACATGAATTTCTCACAAATAACCCTTAAAACTGAAATTTACATGGCAATTCAAGGTTAAGTGTGTTGTTTTGACACCCAACGGAATTCAACGTTTGATAAGCCCCGCCTTAAAAAAATTTCTGTCCAATCTTAACTTAAAGTAGCGAAGGGGGCGGAGCTTAGCTAATTTTCATTTGAATAATAACAGTTGCCAACAGGTTTCCCAAAACGTTATCATCAATCAAGGCGTTGTGAAGTGTCACATGACTGCCGTGTTCTCATTGATTATATCGTAATCAGTCTGGTTTTGCCGCCTCGCGTTGGGTCGCGTCATCCGCTCTCATTGAAGACGAATTGTAACCGTGACCTCCACAGATGCTTTACACTGCAGGACCACTAACCCCCCTCCGTCTGTCTGTCTCTAGAGGTGCTGCCCCATTACCTGAGGGTTTCTGTGAGCTTTCCAGACAAACGATTAGTCGCATTAGTCTCGTGGCACGGCGGATCTTACACTGACTCTGGGATATCAGAGTATTTCCTGCACTGCTTAATGAGGTGTGCCTTTCTGCATGTATATATGTGTGTGTGTGTGTGTGAGTGTTTGGACGCTTCACAATGCATTACATTTCTGACATTAAAAATGAATGCCGGCCCTTTATCTCTCTGGTAATATCATGCCGTGAGAGGATGTTGTGCAAACCAGACGCCACACAGAGAAGTCGTAATGGGACCTTCCCTTAACAATAACAAAAAACATACAAAAATGAGATGCTTGAAACCAACGTGACATTTTCATTTCCAGGTTGACTTTTTAGTATGCAAGTTTAGGATTAGTGCATCCCCAATCATGGCCAGATTGCATACTATTTGTTTGCTTTCAGGGCTGGAATTACTAGGGCTTAAATTTAATCTCAATAGTTTTCTTTCTTTTGATGATCATCAATCATATCTCAATATTTTTGTATTTGTTCTGAAAAAAAAAATGCTTAACAGGGTGTTTTTGGTTACATGCTACAAGTAAAACAGTAAAATGTAAAACAACACTGTTCTTTTTCACATTTTCCTCTAAATGAACAGAAAGATCCTATTTATCAATATGATATTTAATCATATTTCTTTATGCCTGTGTACAGTAATAAACAGCAATATTTTTTTTTTACATTTTTTTTTTTATTGTTGAATTTTTTTCATTTATGTTTTATAAAAAAAAAAATTCTTGGATATAAATTAGGGCTGCATGATATTTAGGAAAAAACAGACATTGCAAAATTTTAATATGGGGAAAAAAAAACAGAAAGTACACCAGATTACTTGAATAGCTGTAGGATTAATTCTAGAATGATTGGGGTGATTTTGTTGGGGATTGCATCTGCATAAAATAATAATAAAAAGAGCCAAAATATTACTTTTCTCTGAAAAAGTTATTCATTTTAAATGTGAAATCGTTTTAGGGCTGAACATTTTGGGAATTTTTTTTAATATTGGGATGTTCATACATCGGTTTCAGAGTAAATGCATGTTCATTTACACGTATTCAGGTCACAATGTCTCAGAACTGCTTGATTCACAGTAAATGAGACTCTGTATCATGAAATATATTTTATTTCAGAATAATATGAATCCAACCAGCACAGTACATACTTTTCATACTTGGTAGAAGTATGCGAAATGGGATTCAGCCACTGTATGTGTGTTGAGCTGTAATTAGTTTTTAGTTGCTTCGACATTGATGGAATCGCCGTCCGTAGACAATAGACATGTCCTCAAGTGCTGTGATTTCACATTATCATCGGCTTCTAATCTTCTCAATTAAAGATATCAAAACAAAGTTTCTGCTCTGTGTCGCTGGCCTTCGTTCTCTCTTCGTCATTCTCTGGCATCTTTGTGCATCTTCAGAGCTCTGGCTGAACTGGCAGGTTAGTAATCAGGTCAAGCTCTTCATCTGTGATTCAATGTGAACGGACAGACGCTTGGTTCTTCACCGTCTACGTCCTCTTCTGGGAGATGCTGGCTTGCCGTTTTCTGACCGCTTCTATTTGTCAAACGCCCCCAGATCTCACCTGCCACCTGAGCCCCTCAACGCCTGAACAATACAGGTCAGCTGATGCTAGTGTGTGTTTGGGGGAAGGTGTGTCATCTCGTTGCACATATAATTGAGAAAGCGAAGCAGCGTTATGCCTGTGATTTCGCCAATCCTATAAGATCATTACAAATCACACCGTACGGCATGGATCTGATAAACTTGTGTACGATATGTTTGTAGACTGTACGACGATGACACTTATTGAATCATAGGCCACGACGCAAGTTAGTATAGAAGAATATAACGTCATCAGCATGTGCTAGTGGTAAACAAATAGAGCAAGATGATTCGCACTTTGGCAATTATGTGCGCTAAAAATAGGAGGAAGCAAAAGAGGAGAATATGGACGCGGTCATGGCTCGAGAAAAGAGGACAATTTTGTAAATGGAGCTTGAAGTAAGTAGTTTTGTCGCAATGCAAGTCGCATTGATCAATATGTCATTTCATGTTGCATTTTTATTGGCTAGTCAGTAGACGCAGGAGCCACGACCAAAGAAATCGCCATGATTGGTCATCTTTCTTCTGGGACAGGCCAAAATCATGCAAGTGTACCGGCATTAGACCCCGTTTTGAGGGTGTAGAAAGAGTGTTGAGGTTGTTAAATCAAGAGGGATGACAATGAATTGGTGGTGTTTCAATTACACTCACCGGCCACTTTATTAGGTACCCCATGCTAGTAACGGGTTGGACCCCCTTTTGCCTTCAGAACTGCCTCAATTCTTCGTGGCATAGATTCAACAAGGTGCTGGAAGCATTCCTCAGGGAGTTTGGTCCATATTGACATGATGGCATCACAAAGTTGCCGCAGATTTGTCGGCTGCACATCCATGATGCGAATCTCCCGTTCCACCACATCCCAAAGATGCTCTATTGGATTGAGATCTGGTGACTGTGGAGGCCATTTGAGTACAGCAAACTCATTGTCATGTTCAAGAAACCAGTCTGAGATGATTCCAGCTTTATGACATGGCGCATTATCCTGCTGAAAGTAGCCATCAGAAGTTGGGTACATTGTGGTCATAAAGGGATGGACATGGTCAGCAACAATACTCAGGTAGGCTGTGGCGTTGCAACGATGCTCAATTGGTACCAAGGGGCCCAAAGAGTGCCAAGAAAATATTCCCCACACCATGACACCACCACCACCAGCCTGAACCGTTGATACAAGGCAGGATGGATCCATGCTTTCATGTTGTAGACGCCAAATTCTGACCCTACCATCCGAATGTCGCAGCAGAAATCGAGACTCATCAGACCAGGCAACGTTTTTCCAATCTTCTATTGTCCAATTTCGATGAGCTTGTGCAAATTGTAGCCTCAGTTTCCTGTTCTTAGCTGAAAGGAGTGGCACCCGGTGTGGTCTTCTGCTGCTGTAGCCCATCTGCCTCAAAGTTCGACGTACTGTGCGTTCAGAGATGCTCTTCTGCCCACCTTGGTTGTAACGGGTGGTTATTTGAGTCACTGTTGCCCTTCTATCAGCTCGAACCAGTCTGGCCATTCTCCTCTGACCTCTGGCATCAACAAGGCATTTCCGCCCACAGAACTGCCGCTCACTGGATGTTTTTTCTTTTTCGGACCATTCTCTGTAAACCCTAGAGATGGTTGTGCAGTTTCTTAGCAGTTTCTGAAATACTCAGACCAGCCCTTCTGGCACCAACAATCATGCCACGTTCAAAGTCACTCAAATCATTAGTTCAATTAGTTCAAAATACTTGTGTTTGTCCATTTGAATACGTCTACTCTAGTGTTTAAAGTTTAAGTGCCCTTAAATGTTTCATAGGCTATTCATTTTAGGATTCTGAATGTGTAACATGTCTTCTTGACTTCCTGTCCACTTCACATTTATCCTGGAGGCATTTTCAGGTTCACACAATCCCCCTTTTTCCCATGTGATACCTTCTACAGCATGAGTTGCTCTATGTCATTGAGGTCTCATTTTTACACCACCTTTTGTCTGTGACCGTATGTTGGATCTCACCGTTTTCCAATTTACCGTGTGGGTTTTGGGGCAAAGTTGGACTAGATTGAAATCCAAAAAAGTCTGTGGGGAAGGAGAACACCCAGTCATCATCACTTTAGGTCGACCATTGTTGCCTGAAAACCCACATTTCTCGTTTATTTCTCGCTCGCTCCTGCTATTGTGCGTTTTCTCATCTTTGGGTTTGTATCTGGCTGGAAATTGATAAGCCAGAATCCCTGACAATCCAAAAGGCTTTGGGTGTGTGTGTGAGGAGGGGATACGAGCAGCGTTTTTGTTTATCTTGCTCGCCTTTTCCAGATGGCGCTCAGCAGAAAGAATCCACTTCTTGACATGCTCTCTTTCTCTCCCTCATTATTGGCCGGCTGTGGGCTCTTGCAGAAAACCGGGCGAGTTTTCGGGGCCAGACTTCGACGCAGAGAGGGGTAGAAGGTGTTTCTCGCCAAGAGGAGTAAAAGCTAAACATGTTTGGGTTTAAGTGTGTCTATAAACATTGATTCAACCTCTTTATTTTCACTCGAGTGGCTTGCGATCCATTACTAGTAATGGATATTTCCACGTTTTAATACATCAGTGATCCCGCAATCCTTTTACAACAATCTTGAACCAATAAATCAATAGCCTGATTTATTCAAAACAACCCAGAGTCATTTGTGCCATAAGTGTGCAGGCATTTGTTGTGTGTGTTGTTTAGAAACGGCAGCTTTCATGCGACAGGCCTGTACTTCATGATTCCTCCTAGCGGATGTATATTTTGAACAAACCATTGGCGGTAATCACAGTCTATTTTTGAACAATGCTGTAGAGCAGACATGATCCTGGAAATCTACCTTCCTGCAGAGTTCAGATCTGGCTGTAATCAAACACACCTGAACTAGCTAATCAACGGCGGCATCTCAATTTGCATACTTGCACAAAAAGTAAGTTCATACTTTTGAGTATGTTGGAAGATCGTAGGCTACACAAGTATTTAGCTACAGTGTCAGATGAATTTATCTCATTGTTTCCAGTTGTATGTGAACATAAGTATTAGCTAAATGGCCTCATAGCTATTTTTTTCCGCTTGCATGTGAACGTTAGCATTAGCTAGAGGACCTTATCTGATAAGCTGTGTTTTAATTCAGAGGCTGTATCCTTTGAAGGACATGGACTTTAAAGACCACACCCTCGAAGTCTATGAAGGTGCGAAACCAAGCTTTGTTAAATGGGATGTTCTGAAAGTGGACAAAAGAGACTGATTTAAACACCAAAGTGTAAACTGGAATGTCTCCTTCGTCTACTTGTGATCCAATCAACCAAATCTTCATATCTACTTCGTATCCAAATCTTTCGTATCTTAATACCAGCTGTAAACAGGGCCTTATCACGTATTCTTTCCGCTTGATGTGAATGTTAACAACAACAACCTTATTGCATATTTGTTCTGTTTGCGTGTGAACGTTAGCACTAGTTAAACAACTGTATTGCATACTTTTTCCAGTTGCATTTGAATGGTAGCATTAGCTAAATGACCTTAACGCACGTTGCCATTTGGATGTGAACGTTAGCATTAGTTAAAAGACCTTATTGCGTATATTATCTACATTTGCATGTAAACATTTATCACATATTGTTTCTTTTTGCACTTGAAGGTTTGCATTAGTCAAATTCATTATCATAAAATTCAATTTTACTTTGCATTTAGGTTTGTATATATTAACAACTTGCATGTGCAACCTTGGTGTTTTTAGCTAACCTCATTAGCATAAAATGAATTTAGAACTGAATTTAAACCAGAAAATGTGCATACTATGCTCAGTGTTGTGTACTGTTATGAACATAGCATTGTTATTATACCATTTATGGCAAATATGATGCAAATTGGCCCGCAGCGCTACTTTCCTGCAGAGTTTAGTTGCTGCTCTAATCAAACACCTGTCCTAATCAAGGTCTTGCGGTTCTAATTGAAAACGACAGGAAAGTGTGTTCATACAGGGCTAGAGCTAAACTTTAGCATGCTAGAGGCAAGGAAGCCAATAGGGATGTGTTAGATTGGTTTTGAGAGAGGTTTTTCACAGCATTATGTGATGTAGCATGGACTCTACGGTGCATCTGCCCTGTGTTTCTCAGCAGAAAGATTGCGCACTTCTGCTCCAGAGCGTAATGCCTCGGTCACAGGGCATCGAACTGCCGTCAGAGGTCTCTGTGTGCTCGTCCATGTCTCTTGCTTTGCTTTGTCCATTTAATGGCTGTCTAACTAGCCGTCCTGCAGGTCATCAGGTGCTATTTGGCTGTTCTGATCGAACAGGTGTTGGTCTCGCTGTTTTTTCTGGGTTCTGTTATTGATAGACGATCAATGGGTCCGTCAGATAAGGACAAGCGTGTCACAGGCCACCGATCCAACGCTTATCTTCTCGTTCCACCAGTAGCGCAGTTCTAATGAGTGGTAAAAACCCTCAAAACCATTATTGAGCTCTTTCGCTGCCAATATGTTGACTCTGTTGGGATGTTTGTTTGTCTCAGGGGATTGTGTTTTTGTGGTTGCACTGACTGAGAGGGTTTAATGTCATTTTCGAAAGTAAGCTAGTTGGTAACTATCTTGGTAAGTCACCTTGTGAGATGGATATATATAGGCCTATTAATTATATACCCATCTCAGGTTTGTATATTCGTGGGAAAGACCAGGATTATGCTCAGAATGGCATATTATATACATGATCATACGTCATTTTCAATTACATTGTCATCATACACAATTTACCAAAATGTGCAGCTATATATATGAACTTTTCCATTCTTTTCCATGGCATTCCAATCCACTGTTTGGAATGGAATGCAATCATGCTTACTCAATAGTGTGTTGTATTTTTAAAAAAAAAAAATATATATATAATATGGAATGCCATGGAAAAGAATGGAAAAGTTCATACATATAGTTGCAGATTTTGGTAAATTGTGTATGATGACAATGTAATTGTAAATGACATGATGATATCATGTGTATAGATAGATAGAGAGATAGAGATATATAGATATATATGCTTGCATTCCATTCCAAACAATGGTCTGGTTTTGTTTTGTGACTAATAAACCAATTGGCTCTTCAGCTTTTCCACAGCCACCATGTTGAGTTTCTCTCATTAATTTTTCATTGAATGGTCTGTTTCCTCTTCATACTCTCCCCAGCTGTGAAGAAGACTTTGATTTTGGTTTGTTCATGTCACCATAGAGTTAGCAGGTGTCCCAGCAGCCCTTATGAATTATCCTTCATGGACCAATGAAGTGTCTGTCAAGCTTTCTCGAGTCCATGTTTTCATGCTAAGTCTGTGTTGATTTCTATTTCTGCAGGTTGCGGCATGTTCGGGATCATTTCAGAATCATTGAGGCAGTTTTTATTGAACAAAAGCTCCTGACATCTACAGGTTGCCCGCATCTTGATGGAGGAATGAGTTCTGTGAGTGTAGCGAATCAAAACACTAGGTTAATATTCATGTGTGTTGAGTGCAGGCTGGTAAACCACAGGAAACTCTCTGAGATCTTGCATTTACTTGTAGCTTCAGTGTATTATAGTGTATGGGCAGAAAAGTCACTTGGCACAAGGCTTTCATATCCCATCAAACGGTCTCTCACTCTCTCTCTTAGATGCCCTTTACTACCCCTCACTAGTTTGGTGTCAGAAATCCTCTCAGATTTACTCTGAGGGCATCGGCTCACAGCTACACTGAAGAAATTTCATTCAGAATCGAGAGGAGAGAAAGACGCATCTTCGCTTAAGTAAACGATAACTCTTTGGCTCATGTTCTTGTTTCGTTTCAGCCTCAGCCTCGTTCGCTCACTGTCCTTTATAAATATTCATACATTTGTATTCACAGACCCCAAACTGTGAATCCGCGAATTCACTCGACACTCCAGTGAGTAGTAAGGTTTGATCCCTCTTTCGCTTGCCTTTCGCACCTTTTAATTTCTCTCTCTCTCTCTCACTTGACTTTTTTTTTATGGAATCTCCTGTGGATTTCTTCTCTATCTGAATGTTTGCCTGCAGACTGCATTGTTTTTTTTCCCCTCTATATCATTTTCTTCATCACATCATTACAGACTCCTCTTTGTCTTCCTCGCATCATCTATCACATTTGTGTGAGAAACTCAAGGTTGAGATTACACTGCAAAAATCATTTTCTTAATCAGTATTTTTGCCTTGTTTTTCAGTAAAAATATCTAATTATCCATAGAAGATAAATTGATATGTTTTTGGAGAATTTGTATATAATTTATTTTAACTACAATAGCTAGCATAAGAAAATCTGTGAATAATATGTGAAAACAAGAAATACTGATTCAAATTTTTTCCTTTGAAAACAAGTACCATCCAAAAGTTTGGGGTCGTAAGATTTTTGTAAACGTCATTGAAAGAAGTCTCTTATGCTTACCAATGCTGCATTTATTTAATAAAAAAAAATGAAATGTTACTACAATGTAATTTATTCCTGTGATCAAAGCTGGATTTTCAGCATCATTACTCCAGTCTTCAGTGTCACATGATCCTTCAGAAATCACTCTAATGTGATGATTTGCTGATTATTACCATCATCAGTAATACAATTGTGATACTCAATGTTTGTGTGGAAACCCTGTTTTTTTTTTTCCTTCAGGATTCTTCAATGAATAGAAAGTTCAAAAGAAGAACCGAACCGAAATCTTTACTGAATACGTTTTTAAAAAATTTTTTTTAAATACTGATCCTAAGCATTTAAATGGTAGTTAATATTGTGATGCATATTGTTAACGTAGTATAGAATTACTTGTAGGCTAACATTATGTTCATACTGCCCACCCCTGTGTTCAGATGTTCTTTAGACGGCTTGACGCTTGTAGATAAGGGGACAGATTGAAACTGTATTTGTTTAGCATTTGCATTGGCAGCTTTTAATACCATGTGAGCCTTGAGTGATTTTAAACAGGCTGCTGTTAGCTGATTGATAACGTTTACCGTGACATGGCCGTGGTTCCACTGGGGCTGCAAATGAAAGGATGAAGCAATACTGCACATGACTGAAATCCAGCACTGGGCCCAATACCGAGCCCAGAGGGACACCGTAATGGCTGCATGTACCACAGATTTCTTTCTCTTGCACTGCTGAAGCTAATGGGGCGGCATTCGGGAGAATGTCCGAATCTCACATTACTCACAATCTGCCTCTCTAATGGCTTTTCATCGTTCGAAATCGTTTTCAGTGCTAAAACAAGCTCTCAGCAGCTCGTCGATTAGGGCATCAGCGGACGTGTAATGAATGTCTGCATTATTGTTTTTTTTATGGAAACATTGCTATCTGAAACCACGTTTACTCGCCCGTGCTCTTTAAGGCAAAGGGTCCGTTCACTAAGCAGTTTAATTCAAGAAGTTTAACCAGTTTAATCTAGTTAAACCAAGCGCTGGTTAAACCGCTGGATCATGCTTATTTAAATGAAGTTTCGGTCATAATTGGCCTGGAAAATTGCACCATGCATTTTGCATTTTGAGCATATGTATTTGTTTGTAACTTTAACCATTTTGCGTAATTCGTTTGAGTGAATCTGGTGCAAAAACAACACGTGTTGATATTTGCAGGTGAAATTCAATCTTAGTGAATCCCTCCCCTAAAGATTTAAAGCGTCATATTGCTTTTGCTTATTTCATTCTCAAATTTTGCATGATGTGTTGACGCTCTGGGAATGAGTTGTGGACAGATGCGGTCCAGCTTTGCTCCTTGTTGACGGACTCCCGCTGGTTTTGGCTCAGGTACCAGTGTGGGAATCATCACATCCAACACCTGTTCCTCTGCTAAGCACCTTCTTGTCTTTCTGAATGATTTGCTCTCTCAGGGAATTTTCTGAGAGGCCTTATCTGTTTTCTTCCTCGTCTCTTTCTCTCTCCCTCAATCTCTCTTTCTTCGCTTAAGCTCATTAAATGTTTCCGAGAGAATAGGAAATCAATGGCGCATATGGTGTGAGAGAACTTTTTTTTTTCTTTTTCTTGATTTGTTTTACCCTGTATTTATCTTGAATTTATCTGTTTCCACATCTCTCTTTCTTTTCGTTTGTCTGTCTGGCAAGATAAAATGACTTGAAGAAAAGTAGCATAAGATAATGAAGGGATATTTCACCTTTTTAGGGGAACTATCCGTTTCAAGACTTCTTTTTGCAAATACGTTTATGCTGAAAACAAGAAAAAAATATTTGTGCTGGTAAAAGCGAGGCAGATACTGATAAAGAAATGTATTTTTTCCAGCTTTTCCCACTCCTCCTCTTCTGGGCCTACAGACTGTAAGGTAGGAACATGGTTGATTTCAGATGCACTCTTCATCTTGTTGGCAGACGAGCCACGGCTTGGCGGCCTGTCCGGTGTTTGTTGTCGAAATGGCTATACAGCACTTGGTTAGGTTCCCGCACAACCTTTATTCATCCTGACACACATCAGGCTTCTGGATCGCAGTGGAAAGAGCCGCTGGAAGGGAAACGAGAATGTGTCGGATAGCTTAAAATGTTTATCGTTCCCCCCCCCCACCCCTCTCATTTAATCATCCTTACTGGCGCTCTCTCTCTCTCTCTCTCTCTCTCTCTCTCTCTCTCTCTCTCTCTCTCTCTCTCTCTCTCTCTCTCTCTCTGTGCTGTAGGTTTGATTAGTCAGGCTAGTGGAGGATGACAGTATGCTAAACTGTTTTTCTGAAGTAACTGAAATCAGGCTTTTTCCTTAAGATGACATTAAATGCAACTTGACCCTATTTACTGTCTTTTTACTTTATGTCCTTGGTCTTATTGTGCACGATTTATTATGTTACTGTTAAAAAACGAATTAGAAATGACCATCTCTGCTGCTGAAATTAACTTTTTTTTTCTGTTGATGTATTCTAAGGCTGCACAGGTAGCGAAAATAATGTAAATCAATTAATATATTAAAGCCCAAAATTCCAACATCCAATCAAATCATGTGTGGGTGGAGCTTTTATAAATTCAAGTCCCGCCCACACAATTTACTTCTGAACATTGCCACACGCAATGTTAATGTATTGCAAATGCCGTTTCATGTCTTTAAACCCATTTTAATCCAATGAAAAATGGCCAGTACATCCTAGAATTAAGCCAGATTTAGAGCATGTTTGCTAAATTACCAAGTAACCATTCTTTGTTATTTTTGTTTATTGGGGAAGAAATGTTTTTGAAAGACTCTTATGCTCACCAAGGCTGTATTTATTTGACCAGGAAACATGCATTTAGAAAGCAAGCGCACGCGCACACACACACACACACACACACACGTTGTGTTTTCTTGTTTTATGGGGACTTTATACTGCACAAACTGTATATTCTCTCCCCTTACACTAACTCTAGTTCTAAACCTACCCATCACAGAAAACTTCCTGCATTTTTACATTTTCAAAAAACATCACTCAGTATGATTTATAAGCTTTTTTCCTCATGGGGACCAAAAAATGTGCCCACAAGGATTTTGGATATTGCCATCTTTGTGGGGACATTTTGTCCTCATAATGTAGGGTTTACAAGGCCACACACACACACACACACAGCCTTTTGCACTTTTCAGTGTTCTGGCTGTATTTCAGGCTTCTGCTTCACTATCAGCAGTGGAGCAGCTTCGCTCTCGCTGTTCGGCCAAGCCTGGGAAACAATACGTGCTGTTATTTATTTATTATTTTCAGAAAGAGGCCGTTTGTCGTGTGTCGGGGGGAGCGATCGTGTGTGTGTGTGTGTGTGTTTGTGTCAAGCTGTTGGGCAGGTCTAGGCACAGCCCATTGTGAGGAATAATGGATGCAATGGCCGCTATCGCTAGAGTTATCTCCCTCACACACACATACGGGGGCTTGAGGAGCTGGTGATAAATGACTTTGAGACTCGCTGTCTACGATCAATAAACCACTAGCACCAGATGAGTGAGACCGAGCTGCCGCTCTCCTTTTCTACTTTACTTCTCTCCATCTGCTCCGCTTTGGCTCCTTCAGTCACTCTAGTCTCATCTCATCTCTCATTCTCTTCCCATCTGGTCTCTCATTATCTGCAATACTTTTCTCATCTCGTATCTCACTTTTGTCTCATTATGTGGTCTTTTCTTGTCTCCTTAACTTGGCTTGTTGTCCAATCTCGTCTCATTATCTTCACAGTGTTTATCGTCTTGTTTCTCCTCCTCTTCTTTTCTTATCTCGTTTCATTTTTGTTTTCTCATCTCTTCTCTCTTTACCTCTTACAGTATATATCCTATGATATATTTTTTTCTTTTGTCTTATATCTTTTGTTTTCTCACCTTTTGTGTTTGTCTCATCTCTCGTTATTGTCTTTCAGTTTTTACATCTTGCCTGTTACTTTTCTCGTTCTCTCTCGTCTCATCTTTTTCTCATGTGTTCTTTTCTCCTCTTTCTCACTTCTTTTCACATCTTGTTTCTCAGTTGTCTCATTTCACATGAATTTTTCCCTTGTTTTCATGTCTCATCTCGTCTCTTCTCAACTCTTCTCTTCTCATCTGGTCTCTTTTCTCATCTCATCATTTTGTCACAGTTCTTCTTTCTGGTCGTATCTCTTCTTCTCTTCTTTTCCAGTCTCAAACGATTCCATCTCATCTCGCCTTTATAATATCCTTTCTCATTTGTCACTGATTATTTCCTCCTGTTCATGTCTCATCTCATTTTCTCACTCATCTCATTATTTTCTAGTTTTCACATCTCATCTAGTCTCTTATCACTTTTCAAGCCTCATCTTTTCTTTTCTCATCACATTGCTTCTCACATCTTCATCTTGTCCCTGCTTGGTTTGTCACAGCTCTTCTTTCTTGTCTCATCCTTTCTGTTTTTTTTTTTTTCCGTGTGTAGTTTCTTTTCTCATCTTTTGTGGCTTATCTCATTTCGAATGATTTCTCATCTCTTCTTTTCTCATATCATCTTGTCTTTCTCATCTTGTATCTCATTTCACATTTCCACATCTCATCTTGTCTCTCTCTGTTTTGTCACAGCTCTTCTTTTCCAGTCTCATATACATTCATTTCTTTAGTCTTTTCTCATGTCTTTGGTATTCTGATCTGATTTGATGTCTTTTCTCATTCTAGTCTCTTCTATCTCGTCTAGACTTTTTCAAACCTTTTTCTTACTCTCATTATTTTCTCCCGGTTTCACTTTTCATTTCTTATTTTCTGATCTTGTTGCTTTTCTCACATCTTTATCTCATCTCGTTTTTGTCACAGCTCTTCTTTCTGGTCTCATCTCCCCCCCCCACATCTTGTTTATCTTATCTCAAGTCTCATTATTTTCTCTTGTTTTTTTTACATCTCTTTTCTCATCTTGTTGCTATTCATTTGGTCTCTGCTCGCTTTATCACAGCTCTTTTTTTCCACTCTCATCTTTTCTTGCCTCTCTTCTCCTCTCTAATCGTCTATCTTCACATGAAACCCAGTTGTGGTCATGTAGGTCTTATTTGAGGGGCGCAGGTGATCGCTGGTCACACACACACACACACACACACACACACACACACACACACACACACACACACGATCATTGTTCAATTACTAACACTCAAATGCACACCGAATGGTTCAGATGTGCTGTGTGTGTGTGTGTGTGTGTGTGTGAGAGAGAGAGAGAGAATTTCCAGCTGTAGGGATTGATCGTGGAATGAAAGTGTAATGGGAGATGAGCTCTCATCTCAACCCTCACTGGAAAAGAACAGAGATTTGGTTACAAACATCAGCCGTATGATGCGCTCACACACTCACACACACTCACACACACAGCAGCACGTGTGATCACAAATCTCCAGACAGCGTCACACACCCTCAGAAATCTTCAAAAGAAAATTGTGAATGCTAATCAGATGTTTTTGTCTATTTCTGGCATGTGAATACTCTAATGCTCGGACTAATTAAGCTTTCCATAATAAACCTCCTCCATTCTCTCTCCTCCCTCTCACTCACTCACTCACTCTCTCTCTCTCAGTCCAGCTTCCAGAGGACGTGTTGCATTTCAGCTCTTATTCTTTTCTCCTCCCATCCCTTCTCTTCTCTTCTGATCATCTCCTCCCATCTCTCTTTTTCTCATCTCTCGTTTTCCCATCTCATCTCTTCTCCTCTGTCAATTTATTGTCTCTTGGTTTTCTCATCTCATTTTGTCATTCTTTGCATTTCTCACTTTCTCATCTTATTTTCTCATCTCTTGTTTTCTCATCTATTCTCAACTTTAATTATCTCCTCTTATCTCTCATCTTGTCTCGATTTTATTTGCCTTGTTTCTTTTGTCTGTTGTTTTTGATCTCAGCTCTTGTTTTCTCATCACATCTCATCTCTTCTCATGTGTTGTTTTTTTTCATTTCTTCTCACCTCTTATTTTGTCAACCCTTCCCATTTCTCATTTTCTTGTCTCTTCTTAACTCTCATTTTCTCATCTTTCGCACCTCATGTTCTCATCACTTCTCACCTTGTTTTCTTATCTCTACTCTTATCTCGATTTTACTCGTCTTGTTTCTAATTTTTTGTCTCATCTTGCATTCCTCCTTTTTTTTTATTTTTTTTATTCTTGTCTCTTCCGGGCTCTTTTTTTCTCATCTCATCTCGCCTCTCATCTTATCTTGATTTTACTTATCGTGTTTCTCATTTTTGCAGTCTCATCCCAACTCATTATTTTCTCATTCTCCTCCCCTCTCATTCCTTCTGTGTGTTTGTTGTATGGCCGTGGTCTACTGCACCTGTTGCTGTCAGTGTAGTGTGTGTGTGTGTGTGTGTGTGTGTGTGTGTATGAGCTGCTCACCTCTGCCAGAACATCAGACCTGCTAGTGAAGAGTGTATTTGTGTCTCGTCTGCCCCCGCCTGTCACACACAATGACCCTCTGCTCTAATGAAGGCAGGGTCGTGTGTGTGTGTGTGTGCGTGTGGTGTGTGTGTTGAGGTTAGAGAGCAGCTAATTGGTTGAGCTGCCAGCTTCAACCTCTCCCGTGTTTCACCTTAAAGGAGAAAACACACAAGCTATGTTTCCATTCAAAGTTGCTAATTTTACTTATGCACAAATTTTAATATAACATAAAACATTTGCAAATAAAGCCATCAAGTGAGCCGGAGAGAACAAAATCGTCACTTCCTGATAAACTTGGGTTAAATATCCCTAAGAAAAATGGAAGTTGCAGCAGTAGGAGAAGCCACTGTATATAATAATTTCGTATAAAATAAATGACTTGAGCGCAGACAAAACACAATAAAGTTATCTTGCTTCCGTAGGCGGATGCCTGCTGTTGGAATGCAGCAGTGTTAGACAGTTCTGGGAGGTTATTATACCGGACCACTTTGACGACAGACTTTGCTCAGGCATTTCAGAACAACCACAACAGCATTTCAGATGCTGTGCAACGAGATCGGTCCGCTGGTTAGTCAAGTTGCGCCATCCTATCGCAAATTCACATGACTTTTTTTTTTTATGCACGTTGAGGAATTTATTTGGTATGTGTTTCCATCGTAGTTTATGCGAATTTTTTCTTGTCGGATAAAAAGTTTATCCGACTCAATTGAGCACATACGTTTGTTTTAAATGCACTTTTTAGAATTTGTTCATTTTGCCATTTCCATCCAGCGTTTTTGTTTTATTTTTATTTTTATGCGATGACCCAAAATGCGGATAAAAATAGGTGATGGAAACATAGATACAGAAACGAGCTATTAAGCAGCAAACACACTCAAACTGCTCAGACGAACAAAATAACATTTACCAGAATTTGACGATTCAAAAGGAGCCTACCAGAGTCACGACTCAGGCCAAAACCCATTTTAAGGGGATTTCATACTAGAGGTTTTAAAGCAGACTTGACTCCATTTGTCAAAATGTGGTTAATTTGGTTAATTTGGTTCTCCTTGAAAAGATTGATATAAACACAGTTTGTCTTAAATGTCATCGTTTAATTAATTTAATATGCATCTTTTCGTGCTCAGGACCAAACTCTTGACATTTTGATCTGACATGGTTTATGTGCTTTATTTAGGGTGCTTTCATACTAGAGATTTTAAAGTGGGCTCGAGTCCATTTGTCAAAGTTCAGTTCGTTTGGTTTTGCTGGAAATGGTTTATATGAAAACAATCCGTCCAATGTGTGCTCCCGGTCATATAATAGTAAAGAGTAGTTTTTATCTGAATAAATAGCTCTTTTTGCATATACATCCACTAAAAGTCCCATTTTCCCCATGTGTTTATGTAAAGGTTTGGTGGTAAATTCGACACAACAAACGCATGAATAAAACAGTGAAATTGGCATGTTTTCAACCTAACTCATTACGTAGGTCTTGTTGTGAACAGCTGCCGTTTGTACTTGGTGTTACTCAAGTTGATTACGCAGTTCGGTGCCAGAAATGCAATTTGAACAGGGACCAAGGAGATCTGATTCGGACCAAGTCTGAAAGCACCCTTAAAGACTGCAGACTCTCCACGAAGTAAAGTACGTTCCCAGACTGATACAGTGAGCACTTCTGAAGAAAAATAGTTGGTGGATTTACAAGAGTTTGCAAGATTTTGAGGCACTTAACTGAGTAAATGTGATTATATTTGAGCACAAATCTTTCAGTTATGTCCGTTTAGGGGTCATCGTGCTGACAACTTTTTGAAGCGAGACCAGTGAAAAGTGACCAGGTGTCATTAGTGTTCAACAAGACTTGGCAGTGGGAATGTCTAACAATTTCAGCAATTTTATCATAAATTGTATAATTTCTCATGCAATCGGCATTGTATTTTGCCAATAGTGTAGTGATGTATATGAAGCAGCTGACAAACAGCTTTCTGTTGGTCAATGCGGTGACTTTGTGTAACCAATTTAGTTGCTGTCGCTCATACTTCCTCAAATAGCCATCACTCATTGAAAATGAATAAATTCTAGTTGCTTTGTTGCTGTAAATCACAGGAATAGTTTACCCAAAAATGGGTTCTCGTGATTCACCCTCATGATGGTCCAAACCTGTATGACTTTTCCCTATTGAACGAGTACTTTTCCCTCATATTTTGAGGAGTGTCTTGGGCCACCTGATATTAAGATCCGTTTTGGTCGATCGGATCACAAGTGGTCGACGATAAATATTGGTGTAAACAGGGTCTAAAACGTTTTGAGCTTGTCCACTATCGACCACTTCCAGAGGTAGTTGTGAACGCATTCGACCGGATTGCTTTCGTAGTGTAAACGCTCAGACACAAAAGACCGTCTGCTCTCCGTCTACTGACCTGATGCATACACATTATGGGAAGCACTCTAGCCAGACGGGATTTAAACTTTAGCTGAAGACCAAGGTTTGGTTTGAAGATGGAAAAATGTACCAAGCACAATGTTCTCTCTCCATTCCTGATTTCTAACACACACTCACAGCGTACGGCTGGTCTTGCGTCTGTCAGAGCCGAAACTAAAGCTGATGCTCTGTGTGTTTTTCCGTCGTCTCCGGTCGCGTTCATATGAAAAAGGCACAAGCTTATTTCATCCATTAGATCGAAAGATCTACAAAGGTCCTTAAATTTACTCACCCATAGACCCTCCCCTCGAAGACAAGGGGGACAAAAGAGACGGGATTGTGGAATGTGTCTCCCTCGTCTATTTGTGATCCGATCGACCAAAACGCAGGTGTAAACAGGGCCTCAGTGTTATTTGTCCATTCAGTGAAAGTCAATGGTGTCCAGTGTTGTTTGGACCTCAACGTTCTTGAAAAGATCTCCTTTTTTTTATTCCACAGAAGAAAGTCAAAAGACGTTTGGAACGATATGAGGGTGAGCAACTTAATTTCCTTTTTGGGTCAACCATCTCTTTAAATCTGTGTGGTCTGTGTGTATTTGGTTGTTGAACTTCTGTCAAGAGATCACTCTCATCTCAAAGCTTTCAATGGCATAAATTCATTGAAACGATGCGCTTCAGACTTTCATTTCCACAGTAGTTTCATTGTGATGACATTTTCCAGCCGATTTGTGTTTGATCGTCAGCTGATATTGCTACGTGAGTCAGCAAAACTGCAGCAGCCCTTCAACAAAGTGCCGCTTGTTCTCCTAAACATTTCCCTTCCAGCTCTTTTCCAGACACCCCCTCATTTCCACGCGCTTATCAAAGAGACAGAAGAATGAAAGAGGGGGTTATAAAAATGAGAAGTGATAGTAGGTTTCAGCCTTTTGTAATGAATATCCCTTAGAGGTATTGAAATGCTAATTTTACGCTCACAGTTGGCAAACTCACCAAATCGTGAGGAAAATTTAAGCGGCTAAAGCCAACCCCAACATTCTGCTTGGAGAATCTCTCTCTCTTTTTGGCTTCATTTATGTGTTTTACTGTTTTGATGTTTAGCACTATTTCTCTCGTTTTCCATTTCTTTCCCAGACGCACACATTCTGGGGTGTGTGGGATTTGGCAATGTTGGGAAAGCTTGTTTGGAACTGAAGCTTGCCAAACTACAAGAATAGTTCACCAAAAATGTTGTATTTTTGTTGTTAAAAACCCAATGACTTTCTTTTTTCTTTTTTTCAGTGGAACACTGAAAGAAAACTTTGACGAGTGTGTTTTATAAGCATTTCCAATTGGGAGTTCCAAATTAATTCCATTATTGTAACTGAACAAATCATTAAATCGTTATATAAAAAGGTTCTATTGAACATCCAAATGAACAGATTCATGAAAATAATCAGTTTTCCCAATGCCTCTTAAAAGACATTTGAAAAGTGCATTTGATTACAGTCTCAGGTCAATCTGTTGTAAAGTTGCATTAATTATATATATGTGTGTATATATATATAACATGTTACATGACATAAAAATTGCATGTGTTTCATGCTACTCTTCTGAAAAAGTAGTTTGTTTGAAAAGCTACATTTTCTGTATTGTCAAAAGACCTATGCAACTGAAAAATGGAGTTAGATAAGTGTTGTTGCTAATTTTAGTTAGTTTCTTCCCGTCACTCTGCTTGAGTGATTTCCAAAGGCTTGTTGGAGTTCTGCCAGTGTAAAGTCTCCTGGCAGCATTTCTCCAACACCGAGAGCGGGAGAGAGACACAAATTGAGAAGGGTCAGAGAAATGAGGTGCACCGTAATTAGCCGAGTCTCTCTCTCTCTCTCTCTCTCTCTCTCTCTCTCTCTCTCTCTCTCTCTCTCTCTCTCTCTCTCTCTCTCTCTCTCTCTCTCTCTCTCTCTCTCTCTCTCTCTCTCTCTCTCTCTCTCTCTCTCTCTCTCTCTCTCTCTCTCTCTCTCCTCGTTAAGGCGTTTCTTACTGCAATTGTTTGGCTGCCACATCCTGAGGGAAACAGCATGGATGGAGGGGGGGGGGGGGGGGGGTGTGTGTGGGGAAACTTGGAGCCGGATAAACAGTGACCTGTTTCATTCAGAGCACATCTTTCACTCAATCTCTTAGTTTTCTATTCTTTTGTTTGTCCCTACGACCTAGAAAAATCACTACTCTGCCTGGATGCTGTCCCTAAAAAAACATTGTGTATGAATCTCAGAAACCTCTGGCTGTGCGCCGTTTTCAACCCACTTTGTATTGTTACAATGTCGGTAGTACATGTTAATGAACAATGTTTACTCGTACTCTGTGTTACCTGGACCGAGAAATTCACATGTATTTGTCAGTCAAAGTCAGCCAGATGAAGCTATTACTCTTTAAACAGCATTATAGTAAAAATGAAACACTATGGCAACAGCTTTCTTACCTGCGTGCGACAGCATATGGTTTCACTGGGTGACAGAATGGCAGTTTCTTTCAGTTTTTGGTCTAAAACACTGTTCGTGGTCATTGAGTTTTGAAGTGTTGTCTACTTTTTCGTTGCGCTGTTCTCTCTGTATTTATGATTCTTTGTAGCCTTTAGCCGCTGCCTACTACGATCCTTCACTGGAAACTGAAAGTAACTTACTCCCGCTAAACGTTAACTCTTTGACTTCTCGCACCCGGGAACAATACAAAGTTGACCCCATTTATGGTTTTGATAAGTTTGCTAGGAAGTATTTCCTACTAATGCACAGACTGGTGGGAGTGGTCTTGGATGGCAGCGTGCCCAGTGCATTAGGTGTGCTGAAGTTTTCCTACCTGTTTGGCAAAAGGAAAGAAAACAGCCTTTTTTCTGTTTTCCCTAGTCAAATAGCACCGATTTAAAAACATTTTCAACTTTCTACTTCAAAGGAAGCCAAGTTTTATTGAAAACCCGTTTTGCCAGTGGTGAAGGTCCCCTTTAATACCGCCCCACATGTTATTTGTAAAATTTTAAATATTCTGCAAAATGTTAACTTTAATTCAAATGAGAATATGCGATTTTAGGCAACATGAGCGTCAGATACTGTAAGGGACTTCCTGTGATTATGGCCTAATTTGGCAGAACGTGATGAATTGACCAGGGATAAATGTTGATGCTGAGTGCTAACTAGTGAAGCAGTTTTACTTTAGTATTGTTTATATCCTATTATGGTATTTATATATATATATTGTAGTAGTTATTACTTATTTATTTAAAGTAGTTCATTTAAAAATGTTAGTAATTTTATGTGCAACTGTATATAGCTTTAATATATTTCAGTTAGTTGTTTTTTAACCTTTTTAATTTCAAGGTTTTCATCTTATATTTAGATTTTATTTAATATTTTTCAGTTACAGAAAACAATTTTAAGTCTTAGTAATAACAATAACAACACTGAAGTACAAGTATAAAATTCATTGTTTGCAATTTTGTTCAGCTTTCCTTGGTTTGTTTTCATATTTCAGTTTAAAAAAAAAAAAAAATTATCCTGTACATAAAACATCAAATCGTTTCTGATAATCATCTGTGATTTTGATGCTTCTCTCAGCTGTTTTCACTTTCAGTGCAGATAGAAAACGTGCCTAGCACTGAAAATTTTGTCACGCTGCAACTGGTTAAAATGTGTAATGCCAACCATTTCTTTTAGCTTTTGTTGATTTGAATTGTTGCAAAAGTTTTCTGGCGTCTCTCTGGCTTTCTTGAACAGGTCCAAACTTGTCTTCCAGACATAAGCTCTTTGAGAGGATCCCATTTTTTCCTGTCGTACCAGTCCAACACTGTGACAAAGCGATTTAAAAGCCATCTCTTCCATTTTTGATCAGATGTTTTTGTCCCACGCAGGTATTTTATCGAGCAGATGGGTTTTATTTCTATAGGTCATCTCATTGGGTAGCCCCGCCCACAGCGGAATCTCATTGGTCCACAGTTCCACTCCACATAACTATATATAAAACACTGTATAAGTGCTGATTTGTGTTGCATTGTGCTGCATTTCTGCTTTCCATATGAACAGACAACCTACTTGTCATTCTAAACGTTGTGTTGTGCCTGGTCAGAACATGTAAGTCTGTTTATATAAATCTGTCTGACTGATTAAACAAAAGCAGGCTTAAGAAGCTCTTGTTTTAAAGGCGTAATGTTCTAGAGGATGACGGTATAAGCTTTGCTTCAGACGCTGAAGCATTTCATTTTCACAAGCATGTGAAATCTCCATCACAGATTTAAAAGCTTGTGCTATTTGTCCCCCCCTTTCATTGTTCTCTGGAAGCCTCCATCATTTGTGCACAGAGATTGATGCTGTCATGGTTTTCCACTTGCTTCCAGTCGCGGGCTCTCGAACCTGCAGGAACGAAAAGCATTCTCAGGTTTTCTCCTCTTCCATGACAGGTGACCCCCCCGGCGCTCCCTCTCGTCCCGCTGTTCGGCTAATTGGTGAATGACGCTTCGCCCCCCCGGCAGAACCGGAGTGAATATTACCATACCTCATTCATTCAGGGCCTAATAGAGCAGTTTTTATCACTTCATTTGAGTGCAAGAAAGGGAACCAAATCATTGTCGGTGCTTATAAAATGACTCATTTCCCAGTGCCTGATATTCTTCAGGAAAAACGTCGTTTGTAGGTGCAGATGAACTTTGAAGATTGTCCATGAAAATGACCTCGTTTATGGTTAATATATCCTTTTAAACGTAACCGTGAAGATCTGAGTAATGCAATTGTGACACGAAACCTTTTGAATGCAATTAATTAAATTTTTGTCGTGCGTTATGAACCAATTTCTGTCGTGCCACGACCCCTGAGCAGTGACTGTGTCGGCCGGCCTCACCTCATTTAACAGCTTTTCTTCAACAGTTTAAATGCACGTCATGATGGCAGTAGTTATTTAATTTTTTACAAGCCATATACCATGGTAACCATATTTTCCACTCAAATACTAGTTATTTATAATTCTGTAAAATCAAATTTGATATGCACACTTTTTTGATGACCGTTTTAGCTAAAATCAAGTTTACCCCCATTTTTTTGTGAAAAACTAGATTTATTGAATTTTCCCGAAACTTGCCACCATACAGGGTTATTATAACTTACAAAATTATAATTTTTTTTAATTGTATTTCTATTTTATTTATTTTTTTCAATTTGTCTGTAATTTAGTCAAATTTTTGTCGGTTTTTAGTCAATCATTGTTAAATGTTAATGTTAAATGTTAAATAAAAACTATTTTTTATCAATTTGTCATACTTTTTTTTTTTTTTTTTTTGGTTTATCATTGAATAGTTCGTATATCGTTGAATAGTGTTTCATTTCTCAACGTAATGTAGTGTTATTGTAAACAAGTATTTGCTAACTGACTTTTTATGTATAATCAAAGACTTAGTTTACAATATAGAAAGACGGTGCACTCCATTATTAATGAATGGAAGAAAGTGCTATACACAATGGTGGAATGAGTCCCGCTTTCTAAATAAAAGCGCCAATCGCATGATTGATAAAGTCACCGCGGTTGCTGTAGAGTGTAACAGTGCCCAGACACACTTTCAGCAGTTTTGGTTCTGGAAGGATTTTTTCCATTTAACTTCTCCCATAGGGCTTTAAAAAAACAACAACCTTAATCAAGCATTGAACTTAAACAGCATTGCAAACAACATAATCAAATACAAAATAAAAATGTTGATTTATAGACACAATATATTTTAAATTTACTGCAAAATATTCGTGTACATACTAAGTATTTTGAGAGTAGGCAGACCGGCTGGATTACATCATTCGCAGTGCATCATGGGAGTAGGTGGAGCAAAAGAGCTCCTATGGCACGGTTAGCTTGTTTCGTTTTGTACAATGTAGTTTTTCGCAGCAAATTCCACTGTTAAACGGTGATTTTAAAACTAAGTTTAAATAATGCGGAAATCAATTTCCCAATGCAGAACATGGAGGTTTTCTTCTGGAACCGACTGTTGAACTCTATAGAAACAGTCAGAGTTCTGAGACGGCTGGTCTAGCCTGAAAAATGCGCTTTTTTAGACACTATTTGAGCATAAGAAACAACATTTTATAGGACAGTTAATGACAATTTGTGTTGCTGATTTGAGGTGTTATTTAATTGTGAGCTCGGCAAGCACTTTAATATTTCAGGAATTCACCATTGTCTCAATTCTTTGGGATTCTTCACTAATGTCCGCCAGGCAAAAATCACAAGCATGCATGAATAAAGAAAAGTAATAACTGCTCTGACACTTTAGCTGAAAGTAAGGTTATGGTGATGGCGAGGGTCGTCACAGGCGCTGTCGTAGTTTTCCGTCTGCAACTGTGCGCTCTGCAGGGCGGACGCTATGAAAACCCCCTCTTTTCCTTCCCCCCCATCCCCGACACCAGGTCCACTCCTCCAGTATCCCATCACCCCCCTGCCACTATCCAAGCTGTTACGACAGGCTGGGCCGTGAGCGTCTGTGCCAGGGCTCGGCAGGGACCGGATCCGGGCTCTTCTTCATCCTCCTCCTCCTCCAAGCTGCCTCTTATGCTAAGCGCCTTGCCGTTAGCCGGAAGGATGGGTTGAATGAGGACGGGTTTGTCGTTTTGAGAGTGAAGTGCTTAACTTGTAATACCTAGTAAGCACGAGGAACAAATCAAGCTGTCGTGTCTGATTTAAGAAAGTTTTGGCGCTGTTGTGGCTTCCTGCAGAAGCACATTTCAGCAGAATGGGTCCTGCTCACATCCAGACCTGGCCTGAGCTTTTAGCCCGCCACCAAATGATTTCTGCTGCAACCGATGGGAAATTTAATTGGGAGAGAGATTCAATATGCTGTTAGAATTTGATTATAAGACTGACTGTGTTAGGTCCACCGTATATATGAACAAGTTTCGCTCTTAAAGAAACAAGAACAACAACATTTTTGCAATATCTTTGAAATATGTGAGCTTGTTGTAAAACCCACCAACGCTAGAGTGTTGTGTGAGTCGTTGCTATGGTGGTTTCTAGGGTACTTGTAGTTGGTCCATGTAAAAAAAGCCCACTTGAGAGAAACTGTGATATTCTGGCTAGGGTAGCATTAGCTGTTTTCAAGGTTTTATTTATTTATGATTTGTAAAGCTACTAGTTGTTTTTTTTTTCTTGTATTCTGGGTTTGCATCATTAGATCTTACTAGGTCATGTAATATTAAATTTTGAGATCTAAGCTTGTGATTCTGAATTTTTCCTTGCAATTTTATATTTTGTCACCCAATCCTGACTTTATTCTCAGAATTGTGATTGAAAAAAATAGAAATGTGCTATAAAAAGTTACAATTACTTTAGTGCTGTGAAATCGATTAATCACTTCTAACCAAGCGGCAACCTCCCCGTCTCTCTCTTGAAACCAACACGGAAGTGAATTAAAACGGCAATTCATCCGACTGGCCGCTTTGAGGCTGGCAGCGAAAGTGAGTCAAATCTGCATCTCATGTAGCCTGGTTAAAACCAAACCCTTCTCAGTGTTAAACTGAGTTAGGGTCTGGCAAAGCTCCATAGACAAATCATTTCCAAAGAGGCGGTCACCAACGGACGTCCCTCAAATGCCTCTTGGCGCAATTGTATAGACCTAAATAATAATCAGAGCGATGAAGGAGATGACGTATGTAGAGGGCTCTTGCTAAGACAGTCTATGACTAAGACCCACCCATTCGTTTAGTATGACCAACTAGGGGCTCGTTGTTATGGGAAAAAGGAGGTGGAAAACGGCGAACATTCACACATTTTAAATGACAAAATAAAACGAATACAAAGTCCCTCACGGTCGACTGCCGCCACACATAATAAAACAAAACATCAAATAAAATTCAGGCCTGTACCTCTCTCGATCTTCACCGTCGTCTCTCCTCCTTTTATGCTTCCGCTCCTCCGTGAGAGATCGAGACCGGCCTCACTCACGCCGCTTCTCTCACGTCCCTCGGCTCGATCGTCCTGCTCGCCACACTGGTATATCAGACTTTGCCGAATCCAATCGGTAAGACAGCGGATAACATCTTTTTTAGACATGAAGGCTTTGAGTGTTGTTCTTTGCTCGGGTTATAACGAAAAGGAAATTTTAAATCGCTTAAAACAGACGTGATAGCTGATTCGAACGAGTGACGTTCGACAGCGGCATCCATCTTTGTAATGTAGGCTTCAAAATCCCAGTGCTGTCGTCATCGTGTAAAGCCCGCCCCAACGTTTCTGATTGGTGCCGCGATTTCGACGGACTGGAAATGGGCTTGAATGAGCTCTTTGCCAGACTAACTTTCAGAGCAAATCTAAATTTGCCGGAAGTTGTCTGGGTTTTCCCAGGCTACATCTCATGTTGAAATGCCCAACTTTACAGCAGAAAAAAACATGTTTACAGCCTGGAGCAAAAAGTGGTTTTGTGTGTATATATATATTATATATATATACTCTATATAGCTAATTTTGCCCTTCATGACAACTGTGAGGGGGGGTGACATTTTTTTTTTATAACTCATCCGTTTAAATTATATTAAGCCTTAAAGTTCCGTATAATTAAGGACGTGTCCAGTCTTGAGTGACAGGTGGATTCCCGCTGCTGTGGTCATTAGTCATCATTAGCCGTTTGTCCTGCTCTCTGTTAGCCGTCACGTTACCTCAGCTAATTATTTTTACTGCAAAAATAAATAAATTTCCAGCCACTAAACTTGGCATCTCTGCCGTGTTTGTGATTTTTTTTTCAGGATTATTTCACAATTATAATGTCTTGCTGTTGGGGTTAATTGTAGTAACAGACCGTTCAAGAAGCTTGGAATAATTTATAAAACTTTATTACAGACTGTGATTAGCTGTAGGCTGAAACCATAGACTGTATAAAACGTCTGAAACGTTGTCATATAATGTTACGCCTGCACTTCATAAATAGCTTGATTTTTCTTTTTCTTTTTCTTTTTTTACATTTACATTTATTTGATCTTGATTGCGTCGAGCTAGGTGGGCGTGGTTTCGGCACCAGGCTTCTCAGCTCCACCCACGTCCCGCCTCTTTGCCCATTTTTGTTTATCCAGGAGTGACGCGCTACCAAGATACTGTTTATACACAGATATATTATATAATTACAAACTTATGTTAGATGACGTGATTAATCGCGATTAATCGATTTGACAGCACTAAATACTTAATTTTTTTTATGTGCTGAAAATAGGCTTCCATAAAAAAAGCCCTCCAAATTTGTAAACAAGCTGAAAATGTCAAGTTTATCTTGTTACGGAAAAAAATGATTAATATCTGGATTTAAACACTTATTTTAAGATGTAAATATCATTGTCTAATGGTCTGCTCTTTGATTCCAGCCGTTATTCCTGGTCAGATGATCATGCACATATTTAGTTTTTAATTAATTAATAGTCAAATTAAACATGGCGTCTCCAATAATTGCGATCCATAGCTGCGGTACTGTCTGTGTGTCTTGTGCCATTTACATTGTAAAGCACCGTAACGTGTCCACTGCTGGTCCTTTGGCTTTTGTCAGAATCAGAAGTAAGTACAGTATCCAAGTGTTCAAGACAAGGACAAGCTTTTCTGCTAAAGTACAGCTTTGGACTTTGAGTTTTGAGGCCGGAGCTTGAAAAAGGCTCGTCTGTTAAATGGTTAATCTCCTGCTCCATGTGTTTTTTGAGCTTGTGAAGTGAGAGTCTGCCAGTGGAAGCTGAGAGGATTTTTTTCACCACTCTATATCCTTTACATAATCCAGATCCTGTAGCTGTAAACGACTTCCTCTCAGATCAGCAATATTCAGGGACATGAAAATGGAAAGGAGTTTGTGTTTTTATGCGCTGAAACAAAAGGACATTGCTGAGCTGTTCCAAAATCATCTGTAGCCGGCCTGGAGCAGCGGCACCGAACTTTCATGTCAAAGTCAAGTGAGAGACACACACACACACACACACACACACACACACACACACACACACACACAAAAACACCCCCACCACACACACACACATAAATAAACACCCACACATTATCCATTGAGATAAAATTCAAATGCATATTTATTTAATTATATTTTACAAATATTTGAAGTTACAATTTTATTTATGTATTTACATTTGACATTAACTGACACATTTCCAAATGAAATGGCGTAATTCACCAAGTACAAAATGTCTGTTTGAGACTTTTGCATAATTCACGAATTTATTAGATTAAATAAAATTGGTAATTAGGTATCAGAATGAGCCTAAATATATTTTTAGAGTTAGGGTTAGTTATAAAGATAAATAAAAGGACTTGGTTAGCAATGTAATAACATTCACCAACAAATCATAAATCATTCACAATCAAACCAGGATCATGTATTATGGAAGTATAGACCTTATGCGCCAGAGAAACGAGGGCGCCGCCATCTTTAGAATATTGTCTTTGAACTTCCGTTTTTGCGTTCGATCTGTATATTTCTATGGCATCGCTGTCCAGAGA
>JAULUF010000082.1:0-20000 GCA_031834385.1 Semotilus atromaculatus
GGTGAGAGGAGAACCGCGACACACGTGGCTTCCTACACACGGGTCTCGCTCCGCTCGGGCCCGGGGGACCGAGGACGGCGCGGCCGCTCATAGGGCGCGTGCGGAACCCTCCTCCTCCTCCTCCTGCGTGGAGGTGGTGGGGGGTGGTGTGGCCGCTGGGTCGAGGCCGTAACCGGGAAGGGTGCTTTTCGGGTGGGGAGGAGCGGGGCGAAGGGTCGGCTCGAAGACCGAAGCAGAGGGGTGTCGGCCCGTCCCTGCCGTCCGCGAAACCTTCCGCCTCGCGCCCGCGCCCTCCGCCGACCGTCGCGGACGTTCTTTTCAGACGGGTCGTCTGAGTCTCCCAGAGGTGGGTCGACGCGGCCCGCTTTCCCCCCGGGGGGGGGGGAGGCCGCGTCTACGGTCGACGCGCAGAGCGGGGAGGAGCGAGCTGCCCATGGCGGTCTCTCGACCGGGCAGGGGCCGTCCCCAGGCGCGTCCAAAGTTCCAATCGACCAGGCTACCCCCGAAAGCGACGGCCCGGGAGGAGGGGGTGCGCTCCTCCGGGCCCCAGGGAGGCAACCCGGAGGCGCCCGTTTCTTTTTTCCCCATAGCCTTCAAACCTCGACCTTGTCCGAGCGGGGCGTCTGTCCCCTTCTCGACAAAACCCCGAAGGTCCGTTTTAGGACCGTCTCGGCTCCGACGGCTGCCCCCGTCGAGCCGAGACGTTCGCCCGCGCCCGAGTCTGAGGCGCCCTCCCCGGTCGCCACCCGGGGAGGCGGGCGGTCGTGGGAATCTCGTTCGACCTCACGTTAACGGACTCTGTCCGTTTTTTCGGAGGGGGACTTTTCCTCCGGAGCGCCCCCTCCGTCGCTTACCGCCCCAGATAAAGCATCCTCGTCGGGACGCCCGTTCCGTCACCTTGTCCGAGCGGGGCTCTGTCCCCTTCTCGACAAAACCCCGAAGGTCCGTTTTAGGACCGTCTCGGCTCCGACGGCTGCCCCCGTCGAGCCGAGGCGTTCGCCCGCGCCCGAGTCTGAGGCGCCCTCCCCGGTCGCCACCCGGGGAGGCGGGCGGTCGTGGGAATCTCGTTCGACCTCACGTTAACGGACTGTGTCCGTTTTTCGGAGGGGGACTTTTCCTCCAGAGCGCCCAGTTCATCGCCTACCACCCCAGGTTAAGCATCCTCACCGGGATGCGTGCAAAGGAAGCCCTGTCCGTCACCTCGCCCGAGCGGGGGGGCGGTCGCCCGTCCCCTTCTCGACAAAACCCCGAAGGTCCGTTTCGGGACCGTCTCGGCTCCGACGGCTGCCCCCGTCGAGCCGACGCGTTCGCCCGCGCCCGAGTCTGAGGCGCCCTCCCCGGCCGCCACCCGGGGAGGCGGGCGGTCAGTGGGAATCTCGTTCGACCGCACGCTACCGGACTCTGTCCGTTTTTCGGAGGGGGACTTTTCCTCCAGAGCCGCCAACCTTCTTCCGTCGCCTACCACCCCAGATAAAGCATCCTCGCCCGGGATGCGCGCAAGGGAAGCCCGGTCCGTCTCTGTCCAGTTTGTTTTTATCCTCCAGGGGTGTCTCAAGTCCCCGGGGAGTCGCTTTTTCGCCCAGACCGATCGTTCGACAAGCATATGGGTTTATTTTACTTTCGGGATGGACCAAAGAGGAGCCCCGGACGGCGAAACCGCAGGCGCGCGTGGCTTCCTACACACGGGTCTCGCTCCGTTCGGGCCTGGGGGCTCGAGACGGCACGGCCGCTCATAGGGCGCGCTGGGGAAACGTCCGCTTTTGGGGGGCCCTCTGCATCGAGGCCGTGTAACCGGAGTGCTTTTCGAGCGGGGAGGAGCGAGGCGAAGGGTCGGCTCGAAGACTGGAGCAGAGGGGTGTCGGCCCGTCCCTGCCGTCCGAACCTTCCCCGCGGCCACCGCCGCCCTCTGTTTCAGACGGGCCATCTGAGTCTCTCCCGAGGGGGTCGGAGGGTATCTCTCTCGCGTCGACGCGCAGAGCGGGGAGGAGCGATCTGCCCAAAGCGGTCTCTCGACCGGGCAGGGGCCGTCCCCAGGCGCGTCCAAAGTTCCGATCGACCAGGCTACCCCGCAGAAAGCGACGGCCCGAAGGAGGGGGTGCGCCCCTCCGGGCCCCGGGCAACCCTGAGGCGCCCGCGTTTGTTTTTTTCCGATGCCCTTGTCCCGACGTCTACGGATCTGACTGTGACCGGGGGAGACGATCCTTCCTCCCTGTGTTACGGCCAGGGAGGTCTGGCGAGCACGGAGCTCTTTTTCTGTTGGCGCCCGTCGTTCCGTTGCCCTTGTCCCGACGTCTACGGATCTGACTGTGACCGGGGGAGACGATCCTTCCTCCCTGTGTTACGGCCAGGGAGGTCTGGCGAGCACGGAGCTCTTTTTGTTGTTCTGCATATGCGTGCGAGTTCTTTTCTCCAGGTGTGCAACCAAGCCCCTGGAGTTCGTTTTGCCCGTTTACCCAGACCGACAAGCATGTGGTAAAAGTGTGCGCCTACACTCCAGGATGGACCGAGGGAGCCCCGGGCGGCGAACCGCAGGCGCGCGTGGCTTCCTACACACGGGTCTCGCTCCGTTCGGGCCTGGGGCTCGAGACGTCACGGCCGCTCGTAGGGCGCGCTGGGGAAACGACCGCCGGGGCCGGAGGGCGGGAGGCCTCTGGATCGAGGCCGTAACCGGGGAAGGGTGCCTTTCGGGCGGGGAGGAGCGAGGCGAAGGGTCGGCTCGAAGAGCAGAGGGGTGTCGGCCCATCCCTGCCGTCCGAACCTTCCCCGCGCGCACGCGGCCTCCCTTTGCGGACGTCCTTTTCAGACGGGCCATCTGAGTCTCCCGAGGTGGAAAGCATCTCGCGTCGACGCGCAGAGCGGGGAGGAGCGATCTGCCCAAAGCGGTCTCTCGACCGGGCAGGGGCCGTCCCCAGGCGCGTCCCAAGTTCCGTTCGACCAGGCTACCCCCAAGCAAGCGACGGCCCGAAGGAGGGGGTGCTCCCCTCCGGGCCCCGGGCAACCCTGAGGCGCCCGCGTGGTTGTCCGTTGCCCTTGTCCCGACGTCTTCTGATCCGATCCCTTCCTCCCTCCCTGTGTTACGGCCAGGGAGGTCTGGCGAGCGCGGAGCTCTTTTGGTTCTTGCCCATATGTGTGTACATAGTCCCTTTTTATGAGGAGGAGGAGGAATTTCCTCCAGAGTGTCTTTCAAACTTTTGCACGCCCAGGACGGTGCGCCATGGTCTGGACGCCCGCCTGGAGGGGGATCTGGGTACCCAAACCAGAACCCTCCTTTCCTGGAAGTCTCAAGCCCGCACATAGTTAATGGGCTGGGTCAGACCGCTTCCCCACCCAGTCTGACCACCACGGTTCACCAAGCCGTGTGTTTTTGATTGTTTCTTTGTTTGCCTCGCACCGACCGGAGCCTCGTCAGCTCCACGACAACGCCCCAAAGGGAGGGGTTTTTATTTATTTTTCTCTCCAGGGGTGCACCAAGCCCCTGGAGTTGGTTTTGCCGTTTACCCAGACCGACCGTTCGACAAGCATATGGTATTATGTGTGTGTCTACACTCCAGGATGGACCGAGGAGCCCCGTACGGCGAACCGCAGGCGCGCGTGGTTTCCTACACACGGGTCTCGCTCCGTTCGGGCCTGGGGCTCGAGACGTCACGGCCGCTCGTAGGGCGCGCTGGGGAAACGACCGCCGGGGCCGGAGGGCGGGAGGCCTCTGGATCGAGGCCGTAACCGGGAAGGGTGCCTTTCGGGCGGGGAGGAGCGAGGCGAAGGGTCGGCTCGAAGAGCAGAGGGGTGTCGGCCCATCCCTGCCGCCCGAACCTTCCCCGCGCGCACGCGGCCTCCCTTTGCGGACGTCCTTTTCAGACGGGCCATCTGAGTCTCCCGAGGTGGAAAGCATCTCGCGTCGACGCGCAGAGCGGGGAGGAGCGATCTGCCCAAAGCGGTCTCTCGACCGGGCAGGGGCCGTCCCCAGGCGCGTCCCAAGTTCCTATCGACCAGGCTACCCCGAAGAAAGCGACGGCCCGAAGGAGGGGGTGCTCCCCTCCGGGCCCCGGGCAACCCTGAGGCGCCCGCGTGGTTGTCCGTTGCCCTTGTCCCGACGTCTTCTGATCCGATCCTTCCTCCCTCCCTGTGTTACGGCCAGGGAGGTCTGGCGAGCACGGAGCTCTTTTAGGTTCTTGCGTGGGATTTTTCATTTGGACATGGTCCGTTTTTATGAGGATGCATTTCCTCCAGAGTGTCTTTCAAACTTTGCACGCCCAGGACGGAACGCCTTCGCCTGGACGCACGCCCTGGGCACCGGGAGGGAGTATCTGGGTGAGCAAACCAGACCCCTCCTTTCCTGGAAGTCTCACGCCCGCACAAAGTGCACTGTTCATGGGCAGAGTCAGACCGCTTCCCCGTCCGGTCTGACCACCACGGTTGGCCAAGCCGTGTCGTGTGTTGTGTGTTTCTCGCCTTGTTTGTTTGCCCCGTACCGACCGGAGCCTCGTCAGCTCCACGACAACACCCCAAAGGGAGGGGTTTTTTTAATTTTTCTCTCCAGGGGTGCACCAAGCCCCTGGAGTTGGCTTTGCCGTTTACCCAGACCGACCGTTCGACAAGCATATGGTATTATGTGTGTGTCTACACTCCAGGATGGACCGAGGAGCCCCGTACGGTGAACCGCAGGCGCGCGTGGCTTCCTACACACGGGTCTCGCTCCGTTCGGGCCTGGGGCTCGAGACGTCACGGCCGCTCGTAGGGCGCGCTGGGGAAACGACCGCCGGGGACGGAGGGCGGGAGGCCTCTGGATCGAGGCCGTAATCGGGAAGGGTGCCTTTCGGGCGGGGAGGAGCGAGGCGAAGGGTCGGCTCGAAGAGCAGAGGGGTGTCGGCCCATCCCTGCCGTCCGAACCTTCCCCGCGCGCACGCGGCCTCCCTTTGCGGACGTCCTTTTCAGACGGGCCATCTGAGTCTCCCGAGGTGGAAAGCATCTCGCGTCGACGCGCAGAGCGGGGAGGAGCGATCTGCCCAAAGCGGTCTCTCGACCGGGCAGGGGCCGTCCCCAGGCGCGTCCCAAGTTCCGTTCGACCAGGCTACCCCCAAGCAAGCGACGGCCCGAAGGAGGGGGTGCTCCCCTCCGGGCCCCGGGCAACCCTGAGGCGCCCGCGTGGTTGTCCGTTGCCCTTGTCCCGACGTCTTCTGATCCGATCCTTCCTCCCTCCCTGTGTTACGGCCAGGGAGGTCTGGCGAGCACGGAGCTCTTTTGGTTCTTGCCCATATGTGTGTGTATATAGTCCCTTTTTATGAGGAGGAGGAATTTCCTCCAGAGTGTCTTTCAAACTTTTGCACGCCCAGGACGGTGCGCCATGGTCTGGACGCCCGCCTGGAGGGGGATCTGGGTACCCAAACCAGAACCCTCCTTTCCTGGAAGTCTCACGCCCGCACATAGTGCATTGTTACTGGGCTGGGTCAGACCGCTTCCCCGTCCGGTCTGACCACCACGGTTTCGCCAAGCCGTGTCGTGTGTTTCTTGCCTTGTTTGTTTGCCTCGTACCGACCGGAGCCTCGTCAACTCCTCGACAACACCCCAAAGGGAAGGGGTTTTTTTTCTTAAATTGTTCTCTCCAGGGGTGTCCCAAGTCCCTGAGAGTCTTTTTGCCATTTACCCAGACCGACAAGCATATGGTAGCATTGTGTGTGTCTATACTCCAGGATGGACCGAGGAGCCCCGGCCGGCGAACCGCGCGGCGCGTCCACCGGGGCCGTCCGCCGGGGCCAGAGGGGGAGGCCTCTGGATCGAGGCCGTAACCGGGAAGGGTGCTTTTCGGGCGTGGAGGAGCGAGGCGAAGGGTCGGCTCGAAGACTGGAGCAGAGGGGTGTCGGCCCATCCCTGCCGTCCGAACCTTCCCCGCGCGCCCGCCGCCACCACCGCCCTCTGCGGACGTCCGTTTCAGACGGGCCATCTGAGTCTCCCGAGGTGGAAAGCATCTCGCGTCGACGCGCAGAGCGGGGAGGAGCGATCTGCCCAAAGCGGTCTCTCGACCGGGCAGGGGCCGTCCCCAGGCGCGTCCAAAGTTCCTATCGACCAGGCGACCCCAGAGCGACGGCCCGAAGGAGGGGGTGCGCTCCTCCGGGCCCCGGGCAACCCGGAGGCGCCCGCGTTTGTTTTCCGATGCCCTTGTCCCGACGTCTACGGATCTGACTGTGACCCGGGGGGGGGGGGGGAGGCGATGCCCTTGTCCCTCGCTTCTGCCTCGTACCGATGGGAGCCCCGTGTCCGCTCTCCCCGGTAAATCCCCAAAGGTCCGTTTTAGGACCGTCTCGGCTCCGGGCGGAGCTCCGGTAGGGACACCGGCCTGACTGTGCCCGGGACCGAGGCACTCTCCCTGGGCTGGCCAGGGAGCTCTGACAGCATGGAGCTCTCGGCACACGTCACTTTCTCAGACTCTGTCGTTTTACCGACTTTGACCGCAGAGCCAAGCCCGCCATGGGCGCTCACCCTCTCTGGCTCGGTTCACTGCCTCGAAGCACCGCTTTGTCATTTTCACAGCTTGACACCAGAGTCAAGTCGTCCGAGTCCAGGGAGGGAGGGTCCGCTCTCTCCTCTCCCACAGAAGCCCCAAGGTCCGTTTTAGGACCGACTCTGCTCCGTGCTGAGCTCCGGCAGGGACACCGGCCTGCCTGTGCCCGGGACCGAGGCACCCTCGCCGGGCTGGCCGGGGAGCTCTGACGGCATGGAGCTCTCGGCACACGTCACTTTCTCGGACTCTGTCCTTTTACCGACTTTGACCGCAGAGCCAAGCCCGCCATGGGCGCTTGAGCTCGATTCGTGCCCAGGAAAGCCGCGCTCTACCTGGGATGCCCTTTTGCGTAAGATCAGACCGTCTTTTTCCTGGAGGTTTCGTGTTTTATTCAGAGTTCCACCCCAAGGGGGATATTGAACTCGTTCCCCAGCCAGAGCTCACCCTCTCTGGCTCGGTTCACTGCCTTGAACCACCGCTTTGCCATTTTCACAGTTTGACACCAGAGTCAAGTCGTCCGAGCCCAGGGAGGGAGAGTCCGCTCTCTCCTCTCCCACAGAAGCCCCAAGGTCCGTTTTAGGACCGTCTCGGCTCCGGGCGGAGCTCCGGCAGGGACACCGATCTGACTGTGCCCGGGACCGAGGCACTCTCCCTGGGCTGGCCAGGGAGCTCTGACAGCATGGAGCTCTCAACCCACTGCGCATTTTTGGACTCTGTCGTTTTTCAAAATTTGACAGCAGAGTCAAGCCCGGGGGCTTCTCTCTCTACTCGGGATGCATCCTTTTCGGTAACCTAGCCTGCCATTGTTTTCCCGGGGGGGGGGGTGTTCCGTGCTTCCAGAGACCCCACCGCAGTGGGGGTGATTGCACATCGCTCTCTCTCGCTCTCCCGGAGGCCCTCTCCTCCAGGACTTCCAGAGTTCCAACCAACCCTGGCTTTCTTTACACCCACCCAGAACGACTCTGAGTGGGGCTCACGACGGTCTGACGATAGGGGGGGGTGTGCCTCCACCTCACTATCCCCCCTCCTTACAGCCCCCAAGGTCCGTTTTAGGACCGACTCTGCTCCGTACTGAGCTCCGGCAGGGACACCGGCCTGCCTGTGCCCGGGACCGAGGCACCCTCGCCGGGCTGGCCGGGGAGCTCTGACGGCATGGAGCTCTCGGCACACGTCACTTTCTCGGACTCTGTCCTTTTACCGACTTTGACCGCAGAGCCAAGCCCGCCATGGGCGCTTGAGCTCGATTCGTGCCCAGGAAAGCCGCGCTCTACCTGGGATGCCCTTTTGCGTAAGATCAGACCGTCTTTTTCCTGGAGGTTTCGTGTTTTATTCAGAGTTCCACCCCAAGGGGGATGTTGAACTCGTTCCCCAGCCAGAGCTCACCCTCTCTGGCTCGGTTCACTGCCTTGAACCACCGCTTTGCCATTTTCACAGTTTGACACCAGAGTCAAGTCGTCCGAGCCCAGGGAGGGAGAGTCCGCTCTCTCCTCTCCCACAGAAGCCCCAAGGTCCGTTTTAGGACCGTCTCGGCTCCGGGTGGAGCTCCGGCAGGGACACCGGCCTGCCTGTGCCCGGGACCGAGGCACTCTCCCTGGGCTGGCCAGGGAGCTCTGACAGCATGGAGCTCTCAACCCACTGCGCATTTTTGGACTCTGTCGTTTTTCAAAATTTGACAGCAGAGTCAAGCCCGGGGGCTTCTCTCTCTACTCGGGATGCATCCTTTTCGGTAACCTAGCCTGCCATTGTTTTCCCGGGGGGGGGGGGGGTGTTCCGTGCTTCCAGAGACCCCACCGCAGTGGGGGTGATTGCACATCGCTCTCTCTCGCTCTCCCGGAGGCCCTCTCCTCCAGGACTTCCAGAGTTCCAACCAACCCTGGCTTTCTTTACACCCACCCAGAACGACTCTGAGTGGGGCTCACGACGGTCTGACGATAGGGGGGGGGGGGTGTGCCTCCACCTCACTATCCCCCCTCCTTACAGCCCCCAAGGTCCGTTTTAGGACCGACTCTGCTCCGTACTGAGCTCCGGCAGGGACACCGGCCTGCCTGTGCCCGGGACCGAGGCACCCTCGCCGGGCTGGCCGGGGAGCTCTGACGGCATGGAGCTCTCGGCACACGTCACTTTCTCGGACTCTGTCCTTTTACCGACTTTGACCGCAGAGCCAAGCCCGCCATGGGCGCTTGAGCTCGATTCGTGCCCAGGAAAGCCGCGCTCTACCTGGGATGCCCTTTTGCGTAAGATCAGACCGTCTTTTTCCTGGAGGTTTCGTGTTTTATTCAGAGTTCCACCCCAAGGGGGATGTTGAACTCGTTCCCCAGCCAGAGCTCACCCTCTCTGGCTCGGTTCACTGCCTTGAAGCACCGCTTTGCCATTTTCACAGCTTGACACCAGAGTCAAGTCGTCCGAGCCCAGGGAGGGAGAGTCCGCTCTCTCTCTCTCCTCTCCCACAGAAGCCCCAAGGTCCGTTTTAGGACCGTCTCGGCTCCGGGCGGAGCTCCGGCAGGGACACCGATCTGACTGTGCCCGGGACCGAGGCACTCTCCCTGGGCTGGCCAGGGAGCTCTGACAGCATGGAGCTCTCAACCCACTGCGCATTTTTGGACTCTGTCGTTTTTCAAAATTTGACAGCAGAGTCAAGCCCGGGGGCTTCTCTCTCTACTCGGGATGCATCCTTTTCGGTAACCTAGCCTGCCATTGTTTTCCCGGGGGGGGGGTGTTCCGTGCTTCCAGAGACCCCACCGCAGTGGGGGTGATTGCACATCGCTCTCTCTCGCTCTCCCGGAGGCCCTCTCCTCCAGGACTTCCAGAGTTCCAACCAACCCTGGCTTTCTTTACACCCACCCAGAACGACTCTGAGTGGGGCTCACGACGGTCTGACGATAGGGGGGGGGGTGTGCCTCCACCTCACTATCCCCCCTCCTTACAGCCCCCAAGGTCCGTTTTAGGACCGACTCTGCTCCGTACTGAGCTCCGGCAGGGACACCGGCCTGCCTGTGCCCGGGACCGAGGCACCCTCGCCGGGCTGGCCGGGGAGCTCTGACGGCATGGAGCTCTCGGCACACGTCACTTTCTCGGACTCTGTCCTTTTACCGACTTTGACCGCAGAGCCAAGCCCGCCATGGGCGCTTGAGCTCGATTCGTGCCCAGGAAAGCCGCGCTCTACCTGGGATGCCCTTTTGCGTAAGATCAGACCGTCTTTTTCCTGGAGGTTTCGTGTTTTATTCAGAGTTCCACCCCAAGGGGGATGTTGAACTCGTTCCCCAGCCAGAGCTCACCCTCTCTGGCTCGGTTCACTGCCTTGAAGCACCGCTTTGCCATTTTCACAGCTTGACACCAGAGTCAAGTCGTCCGAGCCCAGGGAGGGAGGGTCCGCTCTCTCCTCTCCCACAGAAGCCCCAAGGTCCGTCTTAGGACCGTCTTTGCTCCGGTCGGAGCTCCAGGGGTCGCGGGGGCAAACCCGACTCGCGCCCGGGACGGGCCACCCTCCCTGGGCTGACCGAGGAGGTGAGAGCGCATGGAGCTCTCAACCCGTCAACACATTATGGACTTTGTCATTTTTTGATGCCTTTGCTCCAGAGTCATGTTCTCCGCCCGCTTTGAGCTTTATTTGCGCCCGGGAGAGACGCACACTGCCCGGCATGCCATTTTGAGTGAGGTCAGACCGTCTTTTTCCTGGAGGTTTCGTGTTTTATTCAGAGTTCCACCCCCCCCAAGGGGGAGATTGAACTCGTTCCCCAGCCAGAGCTCACCCTCTCTGGCTCGGTTCACTGCCTTGAAGCACCGCTTTGCCAGTTTCACAGCTTGACACCAGAGTCAAGTCGTCCCCCTGCAACCACCGGCTCCGAGCCCAGGGAGGGAGGGAGGGAGGGAGGGAGGGTCCGCTCTCTCTCTCCTCTCCCACAGAAACCCCAAGGCCCGTTTTAGGACCGTCTTCGCTCCGGGCTGAGCTCCAGGGGTGGCGGGAAAATCTGACTCGTGCCCAGGACGGGCCACCCTCCCTGGGCTGGCCGAGGGGGTGTGAGCGCATGGAGCTCTCAACCCACCGCCACCTTTTGGACTTTGCCATTTTTTGATGCCTTGGCTTCAGAGTCAAGCCCAGAGTCATGTTCTCCACCCTCTTTGAGCTTTATTTGCGTCCGGGAGAGACGCACACTTCCCGGCATGCCATTTTGAGTAAGGTCAGACCGTCTATTTCCTGGAGGTTTCGTGTTTTATTCAGAGTTCCACCCCCCCAAGGGGGAGATTGAACTCGTTCCCCAGCCAGAGCTCACCCTCTCTGGCTCGGTTCACTGCCTTGAAGCACCGCTTTGCCAGTTTCACAGCTTGACACCAGAGTCAAGTCGTCCCCCTGCAACCACCGGCTCCGAGCCCAGGGAGGGAGGGAGGGAGGGTCCGCTCTCTCTCCTCTCCCACAGAAACCCCAAGGCCCGTTTTAGGACCGTCTTGGCTCCGGGCTGAGCTCCAGGGGTGGCGGGAAAATCTGACTCGTGCCCAGGACGGGCCACCCTCCCTGGGCTGGCCGAGGGGGTGTGAGCGCATGGAGCTCTCAACCCACCGCCACCTTTTGGACTTTGCCAATTTTTTGACGCCTTGGCTTCAGAGTCAAGCCCAGAGTCATGTTCTCCACCCTCTTTGAGCTTTATTTGCGTCCGGGAGAGACGCGCACTGCCCGGCATGCCGTTTTGAGTAAGGTCAGACCGTCTTTTTCCTGGAGGTTTCGTGTTTTATTCAGAGTTCCACCCCCCCAAGGGGGAGATTGAACTCGTTCCCCAGCCAGAGCTCACCCTCTCTGGCTCGGTTCACTGCCTTGAAGCACCGCTTTGCCAGTTTCACAGCTTGACACCAGAGTCAAGTCGTCCCCCTGCAACCACCGGCTCCGAGCCCAGGGAGGGAGGGAGGGAGGGTCCGCTCTCTCTCCTCTCCCACAGAAACCCCAAGGCCCGTTTTAGGACCGTCTTGGCTCCGGGCTGAGCTCCAGGGGTGGCGGGAAAATCTGACTCGTGCCCAGGACGGGCCACCCTCCCTGGGCTGGCCGAGGGGGTGTGAGCGCATGGAGCTCTCAACCCACCGCCACCTTTTGGACTTTGCCAATTTTTTGACGCCTTGGCTTCAGAGTCAAGCCCAGAGTCATGTTCTCCACCCTCTTTGAGCTTTATTTGCGTCCGGGAGAGACGCGCACTGCCCGGCATGCCGTTTTGAGTAAGGTCAGACCGTCTTTTTCCTGGAGGTTTCGTGTTTTATTCAGAGTTCCACCCCCCCAAGGGGGAGATTGAACTCGTTCCCCAGCCAGAGCTCACCCTCTCTGGCTCGGTTCACTGCCTTGAAGCACCGCTTTGCCAGTTTCACAGCTTGACACCAGAGTCAAGTCGTCCCCCTGCAACCACCGGCTCCGAGCCCAGGGAGGGAGGGAGGGAGGGTCCGCTCTCTCTCCTCTCCCACAGAAACCCCAAGGCCCGTTTTAGGACCGTCTTCGCTCCGGGCTGAGCTCCAGGGGAGGCGGGAAAATCTGACTCGTGCCCAGGACGGGCCACCCTTCCTGGGCTGGCCGAGGAGGTGTGAGCGCATGGAGCTCCCAACCCATCAACACTTTATGGACTTTGTCATTTTTGATGCCTCGGCTTCAGAGTCAAGCCCAGAGTCATGTTCTCCGCCCGCGTTGGGCTTTATTTGCGCCCGGGAGAGGCGCGCACTGCCCGGCATGCCGTTTTGAGTAAGATCAGACCGTCTTTTTCCTGGAGGTTTCGTGTTTTTCGGAGCTCCACCACAGGGGAGGTTGAGCTCATTCCCCAGCCAGAGCTCACCCTCTCTGGCTCGGTCGACTGCCTCGAAGGCCCTGGATGTCCGAGACCACCGCACCATTTTGGACTCTGCCGTTTTGAAGGTTTTTGCCTCAGAGTCAAGCCCGGAGCCAATTTCTCTATGGGCGTCGAGCTTTATTGGTGCCCGGGAGAGACGCACACTGCCGCGGCATGCCATTTTGAGTAAGGTCAGACCGTCTTTTTCCTGGAGGTTTCGTGTTTTTCAGAGCTCCACCCCAAGGGGGGAGATTGAGCTCATTCCCCAGCCAGAGCTCACCCTCTCTGGCTCAGGTTCACTGCCTTGAAGCGCCATTTTGACAGCTTGACACCAGAGTCAAGTCCTCCTCCAACCACCGGCTCCGAGGGAGGGAGGGAGGGTCCGCGCTCTCTCCTCTCCCACAGAAACCCCAAGGCCCGTTTTAGGACCGTCTTCGCTCCGGGCTGAGCTCCAGGGGAGGCGGGAAAATCTGACTCGTGCCCAGGACGGGCCACCCTTCCTGGGCTGGCCGAGGAGGTGTGAGCGCATGGAGCTCCCAACCCATCAACACTTTATGGACTTTGTCATTTTTGATGCCTCGGCTTCAGAGTCAAGCCCAGAGTCATGTTCTCCGCCCGCGTTGGGCTTTATTTGCGCCCGGGAGAGGCGCGCACTGCCCGGCATGCCGTTTTGAGTAAGATCAGACCGTCTTTTTCCTGGAGGTTTCGTGTTTTTCGGAGCTCCACCACAGGGGAGGTTGAGCTCATTCCCCAGCCAGAGCTCACCCTCTCTGGCTCGGTCGACTGCCTCGAAGGCCCTGGATGTCCGAGACCACCGCACCATTTTGGACTCTGCCGTTTTGAAGGTTTTTTGCCTCAGAGTCAAGCCCGGAGCCAATTTCTCTATGGGCGTCGAGCTTTATTGGTGCCCGGGAGAGACGCACACTGCCGCGGCATGCCATTTTGAGTAAGGTCAGACCGTCTTTTTCCTGGAGGTTTCGTGTTTTTCAGAGCTCCACCCCAAGGGGGGAGATTGAGCTCATTCCCCAGCCAGAGCTCACCCTCTCTGGCTCAGGTTCACTGCCTTGAAGCGCCATTTTGACAGCTTGACACCAGAGTCAAGTCCTCCTCCAACCACCGGCTCCGAGGGAGGGAGGGAGGGAGGGTCCGCGCTCTCTCCTCTCCCACAGAAACCCCAAGGCCCGTTTTAGGACCGTCTTCGCTCCGGGCTGAGCTCCAGGGGAGGCGGGAAAATCTGACTCGTGCCCAGGACGGGCCACCCTTCCTGGGCTGGCCGAGGAGGTGTGAGCGCATGGAGCTCCCAACCCATCAACACTTTATGGACTTTGTCATTTTTGATGCCTCGGCTTCAGAGTCAAGCCCAGAGTCATGTTCTCCGCCCGCTTTGGGCTTTATTTGCGCCCGGGAGAGGCGCGCACTGCCCGGCATGCCGTTTTGAGTAAGATCAGACCGTCTTTTTCCTGGAGGTTTCGTGTTTTTCGGAGCTCCACCACAGGGGGAGGTTGAGCTCATTCCCCAGCCAGAGCTCACCCTCTCTGGCTCGGTCGACTGCCTCGAAGGCCCTGGATGTCCGAGACCACCGCACCATTTTGGACTCTGTCGTTTTGAAGGTTTTGGCTTCAGAGTCAAGCCCGGAGTCAATTTCTCTATGGGCGTCGAGCTTTATTGGTGCCCGGGAGAGGCGCGCACTGCCCGGCATGCCATTTTGAGTAAGATCAGACCGTCTTTTTCCTGGAGGTTTCGTGTTTTTCAGAGCTCCACCACAGGGGAGATTGAGCTCGTTCCCCAGCCAGAGCTCACCCTCTCTGGGTCAGGTTCACTGCCTTGAAGCACCACTTTTGCCAGTTTCACAGCTTGACACCAGAGTCAAGCCGTCCTTCTCCAACCACCGGCTCCGAGCCCAGGGAGGGAGGGTCCGCGCTCTCTCCTCTCCCACAGAAACCCCAAGGCCCGTTTTAGGACCGTCTTCGCTCCGGGCTGAGCTCCAGGGGAGGCGGGAAAATCTGACTCGTGCCCGGGACGGGCCACCCTTCCTGGGCTGGCCGAGGAGGTGTGAGCGCATGGAGCTCTCAACCCAACGCCACATTTTGGACTCTGTCATTTTTTGATGCCTTGGCTTCAGAGTCAAGCCCAGAGTCATGTTCTCCGCCCGCTTCGGGCTTTATTTGCGCCCGGGAGAGACGCGCACTGCCCGGCATGCCATTTTGAGTAAGATCAGACCGTCTTTTTCCTGGAGGTTTCGTGTTTTATTCAGAGCTCCACCACAGGGGAGATTGAGCTCATTCCCCAGCCAGAGCTCACCCTCTCTGGCTCAGGTTCACTGCCTTGAACCACCACTTTGCCAGTTTCACAGCTTGACACCAGAGTCAAGTCGTCCCCCTGCAACCACCGGCTCCGAGCCCAGGAGGGAGGGAGGGAGGGAGGGAGGGTCCGCTCTCTCTCCTCTCCCACAGAAACCCCAAGGCCCGTTTTAGGACCGTCTTCGCTCCGGGCTGAGCTCCAGGGGAGGCGGGAAAATCTGACTCGTGCCCAGGACGGGCCACCCTTCCTGGGCTGGCCGAGGAGGTGTGAGCGCATGGAGCTCCCAACCCATCAACACTTTATGGACTTTGTCATTTTTGATGCCTCGGCTTCAGAGTCAAGCCCAGAGTCATGTTCTCCGCCCGCGTTGGGCTTTATTTGCGCCCGGGAGAGGCGCGCACTGCCCGGCATGCCGTTTTGAGTAAGATCAGACCGTCTTTTTCCTGGAGGTTTCGTGTTTTTCGGAGCTCCACCACAGGGGAGGTTGAGCTCATTCCCCAGCCAGAGCTCACCCTCTCTGGCTCGGTCGACTGCCTCGAAGGCCCTGGATGTCCGAGACCACCGCACCATTTTGGACTCTGCCGTTTTGAAGGTTTTTGCCTCAGAGTCAAGCCCGGAGCCAATTTCTCTATGGGCGTCGAGCTTTATTGGTGCCCGGGAGAGACGCACACTGCCGCGGCATGCCATTTTGAGTAAGGTCAGACCGTCTTTTTCCTGGAGGTTTCGTGTTTTTCAGAGCTCCACCCCAAGGGGGGAGATTGAGCTCATTCCCCAGCCAGAGCTCACCCTCTCTGGCTCAGGTTCACTGCCTTGAAGCGCCATTTTGACAGCTTGACACCAGAGTCAAGTCCTCCTCCAACCACCGGCTCCGAGGGAGGGAGGGAGGGTCCGCGCTCTCTCCTCTCCCACAGAAACCCCAAGGCCCGTTTTAGGACCGTCTTCGCTCCGGGCTGAGCTCCAGGGGAGGCGGGAAAATCTGACTCGTGCCCAGGACGGGCCACCCTTCCTGGGCTGGCCGAGGAGGTGTGAGCGCATGGAGCTCCCAACCCATCAACACTTTATGGACTTTGTCATTTTTGATGCCTCGGCTTCAGAGTCAAGCCCAGAGTCATGTTCTCCGCCCGCTTTGGGCTTTATTTGCGCCCGGGAGAGGCGCGCACTGCCCGGCATGCCGTTTTGAGTAAGATCAGACCGTCTTTTTCCTGGAGGTTTCGTGTTTTTCGGAGCTCCACCACAGGGGGAGGTTGAGCTCATTCCCCAGCCAGAGCTCACCCTCTCTGGCTCGGTCGACTGCCTCGAAGGCCCTGGATGTCCGAGACCACCGCACCATTTTGGACTCTGCCGTTTTGAAGGTTTTGGCTTCAGAGTCAAGCCCGGACTCAATTTCTCTATGGGCGTCGAGCTTTATTGGTGCCCGGGAGAGGCGCGCACTGCCCGGCATGCCATTTTGAGTAAGATCAGACCGTCTTTTTCCTGGAGGTTTCGTGTTTTATTCAGAGCTCCACCACAGGGGAGATTGAGCTCATTCCCCAGCCAGAGCTCACCCTCTCTGGCTCAGGTTCACTGCCTTGAACCACCACTTTGCCAGTTTCACAGCTTGACACCAGAGTCAAGTCGTCCCCCCTGCAACCACCGGCTCCGAGCCCAGGGAGGGAGGGAGGGTCCGCTCTCTCTCCTCTCCCACAGAAACCCCAAGGCCCGTTTTAGGACCGTCTTCGCTCCGGGCAGAGCTCCAGGGGAGGCGGGAAAATCTGACTCGTGCCCGGGACGGGCCACCCTTCCTGGGCTGGCCGAGGAGGTGTGAGCGCATGGAGCTCCCAACCCATCAACACTTTATGGACTTTGTCATTTTTGATGCCTCGGCTTCAGAGTCAAGCCCAGAGTCATGTTCTCCGCCCGCTTCGGGCTTTATTTGCGCCCGGGAGAGACGCGCACTGCCCGGCATGCCATTTTGAGTAAGATCAGACCGTCTTTTTCCTGGAGGTTTCGTGTTTTATTCAGAGCTCCACCACAGGGGAGATTGAGCTCATTCCCCAGCCAGAGCTCACCCTCTCTGGCTCAGGTTCACTGCCTTGAACCACCACTTGGGCTTTGCCATTTTCAGAGCTTGACACCAGAGTCAAGCCGTCCTCCTCCAACCACCGGCTCCGAGCCCAGGGAGGGAGGGAGGGAGGGAGGGAGGGAGGGAGGGAGGGAGGGAGGGAGGGTAGGTGCGCCCACTCGATCTCCTCTCCTCTCCTCTCCTCTCCTCTCCCACAGAAACCCCAAGGCCCGTTTTAGGACCGTCTCGGCTCCGGGCTGAGCTCCAGGGGTGGCGGGCGGATCCGACCCGTGCCCGGGACGGGACGCCCTCCCTGGGCCGGCAGAGGAGACCCGGGCGCCTGGAGCTCTCCGCCACTCCGCACCTTTTGGGACTTTGGTTTTGGAGCGAGCTCGGCCCTGGAGTCAAGCCCAGGAGCCCGTGGCCCACCGGGGCAGAGCCGAGCTCCAGACTCCCATGGAGAAGGAGGCACTCTCCCATCTCTCCCCGAAAACCAAGCCAGCCAGCCAGCCAGCCAGCCAGCCAGCCAGCCAGCCAGCCAGCCAGCCAGCCAGCCCCTGCCCCGACGGGCCCTCCGGGACCGCGGGGCAGAGAGCTCGTGGCCGGGAAAGGGAGCTCCGAGCCGGGAGCTTGGAGCCCGCCGTCCGGGCCGGGGGATGCAACCAGTCACCGGCACGTGCACTTTGCAAGACGGTGACCCCCCTGAAAACGGCTTAAAACGACCTTAACTCGGCGAAGGAGGGTCCTATCGAGACGGGGTTTTTATCAGCTTTTAGAGCGGGGCGAGACCTTTCCAACGAGCCCGCCCACGGCCTCGGGGGCCCCCGGGGGCCTTAGATACAAAAAATAAAAGGTCGAAAAAACCGTAAAACGCAAATATCTCGGCCGATCCTCGACGGATCCGGCGAACACCGGGCTCGTTGGATGCGTCTAGTCGAGCTGAAAAGATCCGTGCCGGTCCCGCGATTTTCCGTGCCGTTTTCGCGGAGATATCGGCGGAAAACCGGCGGGCGCGAGTCAAAATGGCGGACGCCGGTGACGTCACGGCCAATCGGAGAAAATCGCCCGTATCTCGGGAACGCGAGCACCCAGAGAGCTCAGATTTGGGTGAGGGGGTCCCGGGGGGGGGGCCTCGCCCGAACCCCAGGCCGGCGGGCCTCGGGGACGCCCCCTGCGGGATCGCCGCGGGCTGGGGCCCCCGACTTTGAACGGCTCTGGCTCGGGCGCCCGGGCGAGTTGGGCCGCGCGGGTGGGCCCGTTGGAAAGGCCCCGTCGGGCCCCGTCGGACGACCCCGGTCCGGGGAAGATCCGTCGAGGATCCACCGAGAGGCGAGCCGACGAAGGTCGCGCCTTCGACCGGCCCTGGCTCCCTGGCCCGGGGGCCCAGGGGCTCGGGGGTGGGCTCGTTGGACGGGCCCCCTCGAGACCTCGACGACGAGCCCGGTTTGAGATTTTTTCGCCCGGCGGTTCCCGAGATATTCGCCGAAAACGAAAACGAGCGCCCCGAGACGACCCGGACTTCCGAGGGCCGTGGCTCGGGGACCCGGCCGCCCAGAGGCGCCAAACTCGGGTCGGAGCGGCGTCTCGGCGGGCCCCTTCCGACGAGCCCACCCCCGAGCCCCGGGGCCCCCCGGGGCCGGAGAAAAGGGGCCCCGCAGAACGAGGCGCGCCTCGGAAGGAAAGGTCCGGGGGCCCCGGGGAGGCGGGGTCCGAGAGGGCCCGGGGGGACCCCCCGACACCCGAAAGGGCGAGCCGCTGGGACCTCCCCCTCCCGAGATACGGGCCTTTTCGTCCGAAAGTCCCTCGCGCTCGACCGGGCCCCTCTCGGGACCGGGAGGGCCCGGAGGCTCGGGACGCCGGGCGCCGGGAGCCCCCGAGGGGACGCTACTTCTCCCGCCGTCCCGAGCCCCGGGGACCTCCCGGTCCCGAGATACGGCCACTTCCTGTCCGGCTTCGACCCGGCGTAACTCCGGAAGTGAGCCGAGTCGGGGCTCCAAACTCCGGGTGTGTGGGGAGTCCCCCGGGACCCCCCCGTGACCGGTGTATGGAGCCCCGACTCGGCTTGGTCCCGGAGATACGGTCACTTCCTGTCCAGCTTCGACCGGGCGTAACTCGGAGAGGAAGCCGAGTCGGGGCTCCAAACTCCGGGTGTGTGGGGAGTCCCCAGAGACCCCCCCGTGACCGGTGTATGGAGCCCCAACTCGGCTTGGTCCCGGAGATACGGGCACTTCCTGTCCAGCTTTGACCGGGCGTAACTCGGAGAGGAAGCCGAGTTGGGGCTCCAAACTCCGGGTGTGTGGGGAGTCCCCCGAGGCCCCCCCGTGACCGGTGTATGGAGCCCCAACTCGGCTTGGTCCCAGAGATATGGCAGCTTGAAGTTTCAACTTTGACCGGACGTAACTCGGAGAGGAAGCCGAGTTGGGGCTCCAAACTCCGGGTGTGTGGGGAGTCCCCCGAGACCCCCCTGTGGACAGTGTATGGAGCCCCAACTCGGCTTGGTCCCAGAGATACACAGGTTCAAACCTAAACACTCAGCTTGACCCTACCTTAAGAGAGTCATAGTTAGTCCCTACTCTGCCCAAAAATAAAAAGCCGAGTTGGGCCTCCATACTATGGGCCTGGGGGGGGGGACCCCTAGGAGACCCCCATGTGCCCAGTGTACGGAGCCCCAACTCGGCTTGGTCCCAGAGATACACAGGTTCAAACTTAAACACTCAGCTTGACCCTACCTTAAGAGAGTCATAGTTAGTCCCTACTCTGCCCAAAAATAAAAAAGCCGAGTTGGGCCTCCATACTGTGGGCCTGGGGGGGACCCCTAGGAGACCCCCATGTGCCCAGAGTACGGAGCCCCAACTCGGCTTGGTCCCAGAGATACACAGGTTCAAACCTAAACACTCAGCTTGACCCTACCTTAAGAGAGTCATAGTTAGTCCCTACTCTGCCCAAAAATAAAAAGCCGAGTTGGGCCTCCATACTATGGGCCTGGGGGGGGGGACCCCTAGGAGACCCCCATGTGCCCAGTGTACGGAGCCCCAACTCGGCTTGGTCCCAGAGATACACAGGTTCAAACTTAAACACTCAGCTTGACCCTACCTTAAGAGAGTCATAGTTAGTCCCTACTCTGCCCAAAAATAAAAAAGCCGAGTTGGGCCTCCATACTGTGGGCCTGGGGGGGACCCCTAGGAGACCCCCATGTGCCCAGAGTACGGAGCCCCAACTCGGCTTGGTCCCAGAGATACACAGGTTCAAACTTAAACACTCAGCTTGACCCTACCTTAAGAGAGTCATAGTTAGTCCCTACTCTGCCCAAAAATAAAAAGCCGAGTTGGGCCTCCATACTATGGGCCTGGGGGGGACCCCTAGGAGA
>JAULUF010000082.1:30000-50000 GCA_031834385.1 Semotilus atromaculatus
AATCTCGTTCGACCTCACGTTAACGGACTGTGTCCGTTTTTCGGAGGGGGACTTTTCCTCCAGAGCGCCCAGTTCATCGCCTACCACCCCAGGTTAAGCATCCTCACCGGGATGCGTGCAAAGGAAGCCCTGTCCGTCACCTCGCCCGAGCGGGGGGGCGGTCGCCCGTCCCCTTCTCGACAAAACCCCGAAGGTCCGTTTCGGGACCGTCTCGGCTCCGACGGCTGCCCCCGTCGAGCCGACGCGTTCGCCCGCGCCCGAGTCTGAGGCGCCCTCCCCGGCCGCCACCCGGGGAGGCGGGCGGTCAGTGGGAATCTCGTTCGACCGCACGCTACCGGACTCTGTCCGTTTTTCGGAGGGGGACTTTTCCTCCAGAGCCGCCAACCTTCTTCCGTCGCCTACCACCCCAGATAAAGCATCCTCGCCCGGGATGCGCGCAAGGGAAGCCCGGTCCGTCTCTGTCCAGTTTGTTTTTATCCTCCAGGGGTGTCTCAAGTCCCCGGGGAGTCGCTTTTTCGCCCAGACCGATCGTTCGACAAGCATATGGGTTTATTTTACTTTCGGGATGGACCAAAGAGGAGCCCCGGACGGCGAAACCGCAGGCGCGCGTGGCTTCCTACACACGGGTCTCGCTCCGTTCGGGCCTGGGGGCTCGAGACGGCACGGCCGCTCATAGGGCGCGCTGGGGAAACGTCCGCTTTTGGGGGGCCCTCTGCATCGAGGCCGTGTAACCGGAGTGCTTTTCGAGCGGGGAGGAGCGAGGCGAAGGGTCGGCTCGAAGACTGGAGCAGAGGGGTGTCGGCCCGTCCCTGCCGTCCGAACCTTCCCCGCGGCCACCGCCGCCCTCTGTTTCAGACGGGCCATCTGAGTCTCTCCCGAGGGGGTCGGAGGGTATCTCTCTCGCGTCGACGCGCAGAGCGGGGAGGAGCGATCTGCCCAAAGCGGTCTCTCGACCGGGCAGGGGCCGTCCCCAGGCGCGTCCAAAGTTCCGATCGACCAGGCTACCCCGCAGAAAGCGACGGCCCGAAGGAGGGGGTGCGCCCCTCCGGGCCCCGGGCAACCCTGAGGCGCCCGCGTTTGTTTTTTTCCGATGCCCTTGTCCCGACGTCTACGGATCTGACTGTGACCGGGGGAGACGATCCTTCCTCCCTGTGTTACGGCCAGGGAGGTCTGGCGAGCACGGAGCTCTTTTTCTGTTGGCGCCCGTCGTTCCGTTGCCCTTGTCCCGACGTCTACGGATCTGACTGTGACCGGGGGAGACGATCCTTCCTCCCTGTGTTACGGCCAGGGAGGTCTGGCGAGCACGGAGCTCTTTTTGTTGTTCTGCATATGCGTGCGAGTTCTTTTCTCCAGGTGTGCAACCAAGCCCCTGGAGTTCGTTTTGCCCGTTTACCCAGACCGACAAGCATGTGGTAAAAGTGTGCGCCTACACTCCAGGATGGACCGAGGGAGCCCCGGGCGGCGAACCGCAGGCGCGCGTGGCTTCCTACACACGGGTCTCGCTCCGTTCGGGCCTGGGGCTCGAGACGTCACGGCCGCTCGTAGGGCGCGCTGGGGAAACGACCGCCGGGGCCGGAGGGCGGGAGGCCTCTGGATCGAGGCCGTAACCGGGGAAGGGTGCCTTTCGGGCGGGGAGGAGCGAGGCGAAGGGTCGGCTCGAAGAGCAGAGGGGTGTCGGCCCATCCCTGCCGTCCGAACCTTCCCCGCGCGCACGCGGCCTCCCTTTGCGGACGTCCTTTTCAGACGGGCCATCTGAGTCTCCCGAGGTGGAAAGCATCTCGCGTCGACGCGCAGAGCGGGGAGGAGCGATCTGCCCAAAGCGGTCTCTCGACCGGGCAGGGGCCGTCCCCAGGCGCGTCCCAAGTTCCGTTCGACCAGGCTACCCCCAAGCAAGCGACGGCCCGAAGGAGGGGGTGCTCCCCTCCGGGCCCCGGGCAACCCTGAGGCGCCCGCGTGGTTGTCCGTTGCCCTTGTCCCGACGTCTTCTGATCCGATCCCTTCCTCCCTCCCTGTGTTACGGCCAGGGAGGTCTGGCGAGCGCGGAGCTCTTTTGGTTCTTGCCCATATGTGTGTACATAGTCCCTTTTTATGAGGAGGAGGAGGAATTTCCTCCAGAGTGTCTTTCAAACTTTTGCACGCCCAGGACGGTGCGCCATGGTCTGGACGCCCGCCTGGAGGGGGATCTGGGTACCCAAACCAGAACCCTCCTTTCCTGGAAGTCTCAAGCCCGCACATAGTTAATGGGCTGGGTCAGACCGCTTCCCCACCCAGTCTGACCACCACGGTTCACCAAGCCGTGTGTTTTTGATTGTTTCTTTGTTTGCCTCGCACCGACCGGAGCCTCGTCAGCTCCACGACAACGCCCCAAAGGGAGGGGTTTTTATTTATTTTTCTCTCCAGGGGTGCACCAAGCCCCTGGAGTTGGTTTTGCCGTTTACCCAGACCGACCGTTCGACAAGCATATGGTATTATGTGTGTGTCTACACTCCAGGATGGACCGAGGAGCCCCGTACGGCGAACCGCAGGCGCGCGTGGTTTCCTACACACGGGTCTCGCTCCGTTCGGGCCTGGGGCTCGAGACGTCACGGCCGCTCGTAGGGCGCGCTGGGGAAACGACCGCCGGGGCCGGAGGGCGGGAGGCCTCTGGATCGAGGCCGTAACCGGGAAGGGTGCCTTTCGGGCGGGGAGGAGCGAGGCGAAGGGTCGGCTCGAAGAGCAGAGGGGTGTCGGCCCATCCCTGCCGCCCGAACCTTCCCCGCGCGCACGCGGCCTCCCTTTGCGGACGTCCTTTTCAGACGGGCCATCTGAGTCTCCCGAGGTGGAAAGCATCTCGCGTCGACGCGCAGAGCGGGGAGGAGCGATCTGCCCAAAGCGGTCTCTCGACCGGGCAGGGGCCGTCCCCAGGCGCGTCCCAAGTTCCTATCGACCAGGCTACCCCGAAGAAAGCGACGGCCCGAAGGAGGGGGTGCTCCCCTCCGGGCCCCGGGCAACCCTGAGGCGCCCGCGTGGTTGTCCGTTGCCCTTGTCCCGACGTCTTCTGATCCGATCCTTCCTCCCTCCCTGTGTTACGGCCAGGGAGGTCTGGCGAGCACGGAGCTCTTTTAGGTTCTTGCGTGGGATTTTTCATTTGGACATGGTCCGTTTTTATGAGGATGCATTTCCTCCAGAGTGTCTTTCAAACTTTGCACGCCCAGGACGGAACGCCTTCGCCTGGACGCACGCCCTGGGCACCGGGAGGGAGTATCTGGGTGAGCAAACCAGACCCCTCCTTTCCTGGAAGTCTCACGCCCGCACAAAGTGCACTGTTCATGGGCAGAGTCAGACCGCTTCCCCGTCCGGTCTGACCACCACGGTTGGCCAAGCCGTGTCGTGTGTTGTGTGTTTCTCGCCTTGTTTGTTTGCCCCGTACCGACCGGAGCCTCGTCAGCTCCACGACAACACCCCAAAGGGAGGGGTTTTTTTAATTTTTCTCTCCAGGGGTGCACCAAGCCCCTGGAGTTGGCTTTGCCGTTTACCCAGACCGACCGTTCGACAAGCATATGGTATTATGTGTGTGTCTACACTCCAGGATGGACCGAGGAGCCCCGTACGGTGAACCGCAGGCGCGCGTGGCTTCCTACACACGGGTCTCGCTCCGTTCGGGCCTGGGGCTCGAGACGTCACGGCCGCTCGTAGGGCGCGCTGGGGAAACGACCGCCGGGGACGGAGGGCGGGAGGCCTCTGGATCGAGGCCGTAATCGGGAAGGGTGCCTTTCGGGCGGGGAGGAGCGAGGCGAAGGGTCGGCTCGAAGAGCAGAGGGGTGTCGGCCCATCCCTGCCGTCCGAACCTTCCCCGCGCGCACGCGGCCTCCCTTTGCGGACGTCCTTTTCAGACGGGCCATCTGAGTCTCCCGAGGTGGAAAGCATCTCGCGTCGACGCGCAGAGCGGGGAGGAGCGATCTGCCCAAAGCGGTCTCTCGACCGGGCAGGGGCCGTCCCCAGGCGCGTCCCAAGTTCCGTTCGACCAGGCTACCCCCAAGCAAGCGACGGCCCGAAGGAGGGGGTGCTCCCCTCCGGGCCCCGGGCAACCCTGAGGCGCCCGCGTGGTTGTCCGTTGCCCTTGTCCCGACGTCTTCTGATCCGATCCTTCCTCCCTCCCTGTGTTACGGCCAGGGAGGTCTGGCGAGCACGGAGCTCTTTTGGTTCTTGCCCATATGTGTGTGTATATAGTCCCTTTTTATGAGGAGGAGGAATTTCCTCCAGAGTGTCTTTCAAACTTTTGCACGCCCAGGACGGTGCGCCATGGTCTGGACGCCCGCCTGGAGGGGGATCTGGGTACCCAAACCAGAACCCTCCTTTCCTGGAAGTCTCACGCCCGCACATAGTGCATTGTTACTGGGCTGGGTCAGACCGCTTCCCCGTCCGGTCTGACCACCACGGTTTCGCCAAGCCGTGTCGTGTGTTTCTTGCCTTGTTTGTTTGCCTCGTACCGACCGGAGCCTCGTCAACTCCTCGACAACACCCCAAAGGGAAGGGGTTTTTTTTCTTAAATTGTTCTCTCCAGGGGTGTCCCAAGTCCCTGAGAGTCTTTTTGCCATTTACCCAGACCGACAAGCATATGGTAGCATTGTGTGTGTCTATACTCCAGGATGGACCGAGGAGCCCCGGCCGGCGAACCGCGCGGCGCGTCCACCGGGGCCGTCCGCCGGGGCCAGAGGGGGAGGCCTCTGGATCGAGGCCGTAACCGGGAAGGGTGCTTTTCGGGCGTGGAGGAGCGAGGCGAAGGGTCGGCTCGAAGACTGGAGCAGAGGGGTGTCGGCCCATCCCTGCCGTCCGAACCTTCCCCGCGCGCCCGCCGCCACCACCGCCCTCTGCGGACGTCCGTTTCAGACGGGCCATCTGAGTCTCCCGAGGTGGAAAGCATCTCGCGTCGACGCGCAGAGCGGGGAGGAGCGATCTGCCCAAAGCGGTCTCTCGACCGGGCAGGGGCCGTCCCCAGGCGCGTCCAAAGTTCCTATCGACCAGGCGACCCCAGAGCGACGGCCCGAAGGAGGGGGTGCGCTCCTCCGGGCCCCGGGCAACCCGGAGGCGCCCGCGTTTGTTTTCCGATGCCCTTGTCCCGACGTCTACGGATCTGACTGTGACCCGGGGGGGGGGGGGGAGGCGATGCCCTTGTCCCTCGCTTCTGCCTCGTACCGATGGGAGCCCCGTGTCCGCTCTCCCCGGTAAATCCCCAAAGGTCCGTTTTAGGACCGTCTCGGCTCCGGGCGGAGCTCCGGTAGGGACACCGGCCTGACTGTGCCCGGGACCGAGGCACTCTCCCTGGGCTGGCCAGGGAGCTCTGACAGCATGGAGCTCTCGGCACACGTCACTTTCTCAGACTCTGTCGTTTTACCGACTTTGACCGCAGAGCCAAGCCCGCCATGGGCGCTCACCCTCTCTGGCTCGGTTCACTGCCTCGAAGCACCGCTTTGTCATTTTCACAGCTTGACACCAGAGTCAAGTCGTCCGAGTCCAGGGAGGGAGGGTCCGCTCTCTCCTCTCCCACAGAAGCCCCAAGGTCCGTTTTAGGACCGACTCTGCTCCGTGCTGAGCTCCGGCAGGGACACCGGCCTGCCTGTGCCCGGGACCGAGGCACCCTCGCCGGGCTGGCCGGGGAGCTCTGACGGCATGGAGCTCTCGGCACACGTCACTTTCTCGGACTCTGTCCTTTTACCGACTTTGACCGCAGAGCCAAGCCCGCCATGGGCGCTTGAGCTCGATTCGTGCCCAGGAAAGCCGCGCTCTACCTGGGATGCCCTTTTGCGTAAGATCAGACCGTCTTTTTCCTGGAGGTTTCGTGTTTTATTCAGAGTTCCACCCCAAGGGGGATATTGAACTCGTTCCCCAGCCAGAGCTCACCCTCTCTGGCTCGGTTCACTGCCTTGAACCACCGCTTTGCCATTTTCACAGTTTGACACCAGAGTCAAGTCGTCCGAGCCCAGGGAGGGAGAGTCCGCTCTCTCCTCTCCCACAGAAGCCCCAAGGTCCGTTTTAGGACCGTCTCGGCTCCGGGCGGAGCTCCGGCAGGGACACCGATCTGACTGTGCCCGGGACCGAGGCACTCTCCCTGGGCTGGCCAGGGAGCTCTGACAGCATGGAGCTCTCAACCCACTGCGCATTTTTGGACTCTGTCGTTTTTCAAAATTTGACAGCAGAGTCAAGCCCGGGGGCTTCTCTCTCTACTCGGGATGCATCCTTTTCGGTAACCTAGCCTGCCATTGTTTTCCCGGGGGGGGGGGTGTTCCGTGCTTCCAGAGACCCCACCGCAGTGGGGGTGATTGCACATCGCTCTCTCTCGCTCTCCCGGAGGCCCTCTCCTCCAGGACTTCCAGAGTTCCAACCAACCCTGGCTTTCTTTACACCCACCCAGAACGACTCTGAGTGGGGCTCACGACGGTCTGACGATAGGGGGGGGTGTGCCTCCACCTCACTATCCCCCCTCCTTACAGCCCCCAAGGTCCGTTTTAGGACCGACTCTGCTCCGTACTGAGCTCCGGCAGGGACACCGGCCTGCCTGTGCCCGGGACCGAGGCACCCTCGCCGGGCTGGCCGGGGAGCTCTGACGGCATGGAGCTCTCGGCACACGTCACTTTCTCGGACTCTGTCCTTTTACCGACTTTGACCGCAGAGCCAAGCCCGCCATGGGCGCTTGAGCTCGATTCGTGCCCAGGAAAGCCGCGCTCTACCTGGGATGCCCTTTTGCGTAAGATCAGACCGTCTTTTTCCTGGAGGTTTCGTGTTTTATTCAGAGTTCCACCCCAAGGGGGATGTTGAACTCGTTCCCCAGCCAGAGCTCACCCTCTCTGGCTCGGTTCACTGCCTTGAACCACCGCTTTGCCATTTTCACAGTTTGACACCAGAGTCAAGTCGTCCGAGCCCAGGGAGGGAGAGTCCGCTCTCTCCTCTCCCACAGAAGCCCCAAGGTCCGTTTTAGGACCGTCTCGGCTCCGGGTGGAGCTCCGGCAGGGACACCGGCCTGCCTGTGCCCGGGACCGAGGCACTCTCCCTGGGCTGGCCAGGGAGCTCTGACAGCATGGAGCTCTCAACCCACTGCGCATTTTTGGACTCTGTCGTTTTTCAAAATTTGACAGCAGAGTCAAGCCCGGGGGCTTCTCTCTCTACTCGGGATGCATCCTTTTCGGTAACCTAGCCTGCCATTGTTTTCCCGGGGGGGGGGGGGGTGTTCCGTGCTTCCAGAGACCCCACCGCAGTGGGGGTGATTGCACATCGCTCTCTCTCGCTCTCCCGGAGGCCCTCTCCTCCAGGACTTCCAGAGTTCCAACCAACCCTGGCTTTCTTTACACCCACCCAGAACGACTCTGAGTGGGGCTCACGACGGTCTGACGATAGGGGGGGGGGGGTGTGCCTCCACCTCACTATCCCCCCTCCTTACAGCCCCCAAGGTCCGTTTTAGGACCGACTCTGCTCCGTACTGAGCTCCGGCAGGGACACCGGCCTGCCTGTGCCCGGGACCGAGGCACCCTCGCCGGGCTGGCCGGGGAGCTCTGACGGCATGGAGCTCTCGGCACACGTCACTTTCTCGGACTCTGTCCTTTTACCGACTTTGACCGCAGAGCCAAGCCCGCCATGGGCGCTTGAGCTCGATTCGTGCCCAGGAAAGCCGCGCTCTACCTGGGATGCCCTTTTGCGTAAGATCAGACCGTCTTTTTCCTGGAGGTTTCGTGTTTTATTCAGAGTTCCACCCCAAGGGGGATGTTGAACTCGTTCCCCAGCCAGAGCTCACCCTCTCTGGCTCGGTTCACTGCCTTGAAGCACCGCTTTGCCATTTTCACAGCTTGACACCAGAGTCAAGTCGTCCGAGCCCAGGGAGGGAGAGTCCGCTCTCTCTCTCTCCTCTCCCACAGAAGCCCCAAGGTCCGTTTTAGGACCGTCTCGGCTCCGGGCGGAGCTCCGGCAGGGACACCGATCTGACTGTGCCCGGGACCGAGGCACTCTCCCTGGGCTGGCCAGGGAGCTCTGACAGCATGGAGCTCTCAACCCACTGCGCATTTTTGGACTCTGTCGTTTTTCAAAATTTGACAGCAGAGTCAAGCCCGGGGGCTTCTCTCTCTACTCGGGATGCATCCTTTTCGGTAACCTAGCCTGCCATTGTTTTCCCGGGGGGGGGGTGTTCCGTGCTTCCAGAGACCCCACCGCAGTGGGGGTGATTGCACATCGCTCTCTCTCGCTCTCCCGGAGGCCCTCTCCTCCAGGACTTCCAGAGTTCCAACCAACCCTGGCTTTCTTTACACCCACCCAGAACGACTCTGAGTGGGGCTCACGACGGTCTGACGATAGGGGGGGGGGTGTGCCTCCACCTCACTATCCCCCCTCCTTACAGCCCCCAAGGTCCGTTTTAGGACCGACTCTGCTCCGTACTGAGCTCCGGCAGGGACACCGGCCTGCCTGTGCCCGGGACCGAGGCACCCTCGCCGGGCTGGCCGGGGAGCTCTGACGGCATGGAGCTCTCGGCACACGTCACTTTCTCGGACTCTGTCCTTTTACCGACTTTGACCGCAGAGCCAAGCCCGCCATGGGCGCTTGAGCTCGATTCGTGCCCAGGAAAGCCGCGCTCTACCTGGGATGCCCTTTTGCGTAAGATCAGACCGTCTTTTTCCTGGAGGTTTCGTGTTTTATTCAGAGTTCCACCCCAAGGGGGATGTTGAACTCGTTCCCCAGCCAGAGCTCACCCTCTCTGGCTCGGTTCACTGCCTTGAAGCACCGCTTTGCCATTTTCACAGCTTGACACCAGAGTCAAGTCGTCCGAGCCCAGGGAGGGAGGGTCCGCTCTCTCCTCTCCCACAGAAGCCCCAAGGTCCGTCTTAGGACCGTCTTTGCTCCGGTCGGAGCTCCAGGGGTCGCGGGGGCAAACCCGACTCGCGCCCGGGACGGGCCACCCTCCCTGGGCTGACCGAGGAGGTGAGAGCGCATGGAGCTCTCAACCCGTCAACACATTATGGACTTTGTCATTTTTTGATGCCTTTGCTCCAGAGTCATGTTCTCCGCCCGCTTTGAGCTTTATTTGCGCCCGGGAGAGACGCACACTGCCCGGCATGCCATTTTGAGTGAGGTCAGACCGTCTTTTTCCTGGAGGTTTCGTGTTTTATTCAGAGTTCCACCCCCCCCAAGGGGGAGATTGAACTCGTTCCCCAGCCAGAGCTCACCCTCTCTGGCTCGGTTCACTGCCTTGAAGCACCGCTTTGCCAGTTTCACAGCTTGACACCAGAGTCAAGTCGTCCCCCTGCAACCACCGGCTCCGAGCCCAGGGAGGGAGGGAGGGAGGGAGGGAGGGTCCGCTCTCTCTCTCCTCTCCCACAGAAACCCCAAGGCCCGTTTTAGGACCGTCTTCGCTCCGGGCTGAGCTCCAGGGGTGGCGGGAAAATCTGACTCGTGCCCAGGACGGGCCACCCTCCCTGGGCTGGCCGAGGGGGTGTGAGCGCATGGAGCTCTCAACCCACCGCCACCTTTTGGACTTTGCCATTTTTTGATGCCTTGGCTTCAGAGTCAAGCCCAGAGTCATGTTCTCCACCCTCTTTGAGCTTTATTTGCGTCCGGGAGAGACGCACACTTCCCGGCATGCCATTTTGAGTAAGGTCAGACCGTCTATTTCCTGGAGGTTTCGTGTTTTATTCAGAGTTCCACCCCCCCAAGGGGGAGATTGAACTCGTTCCCCAGCCAGAGCTCACCCTCTCTGGCTCGGTTCACTGCCTTGAAGCACCGCTTTGCCAGTTTCACAGCTTGACACCAGAGTCAAGTCGTCCCCCTGCAACCACCGGCTCCGAGCCCAGGGAGGGAGGGAGGGAGGGTCCGCTCTCTCTCCTCTCCCACAGAAACCCCAAGGCCCGTTTTAGGACCGTCTTGGCTCCGGGCTGAGCTCCAGGGGTGGCGGGAAAATCTGACTCGTGCCCAGGACGGGCCACCCTCCCTGGGCTGGCCGAGGGGGTGTGAGCGCATGGAGCTCTCAACCCACCGCCACCTTTTGGACTTTGCCAATTTTTTGACGCCTTGGCTTCAGAGTCAAGCCCAGAGTCATGTTCTCCACCCTCTTTGAGCTTTATTTGCGTCCGGGAGAGACGCGCACTGCCCGGCATGCCGTTTTGAGTAAGGTCAGACCGTCTTTTTCCTGGAGGTTTCGTGTTTTATTCAGAGTTCCACCCCCCCAAGGGGGAGATTGAACTCGTTCCCCAGCCAGAGCTCACCCTCTCTGGCTCGGTTCACTGCCTTGAAGCACCGCTTTGCCAGTTTCACAGCTTGACACCAGAGTCAAGTCGTCCCCCTGCAACCACCGGCTCCGAGCCCAGGGAGGGAGGGAGGGAGGGTCCGCTCTCTCTCCTCTCCCACAGAAACCCCAAGGCCCGTTTTAGGACCGTCTTGGCTCCGGGCTGAGCTCCAGGGGTGGCGGGAAAATCTGACTCGTGCCCAGGACGGGCCACCCTCCCTGGGCTGGCCGAGGGGGTGTGAGCGCATGGAGCTCTCAACCCACCGCCACCTTTTGGACTTTGCCAATTTTTTGACGCCTTGGCTTCAGAGTCAAGCCCAGAGTCATGTTCTCCACCCTCTTTGAGCTTTATTTGCGTCCGGGAGAGACGCGCACTGCCCGGCATGCCGTTTTGAGTAAGGTCAGACCGTCTTTTTCCTGGAGGTTTCGTGTTTTATTCAGAGTTCCACCCCCCCAAGGGGGAGATTGAACTCGTTCCCCAGCCAGAGCTCACCCTCTCTGGCTCGGTTCACTGCCTTGAAGCACCGCTTTGCCAGTTTCACAGCTTGACACCAGAGTCAAGTCGTCCCCCTGCAACCACCGGCTCCGAGCCCAGGGAGGGAGGGAGGGAGGGTCCGCTCTCTCTCCTCTCCCACAGAAACCCCAAGGCCCGTTTTAGGACCGTCTTCGCTCCGGGCTGAGCTCCAGGGGAGGCGGGAAAATCTGACTCGTGCCCAGGACGGGCCACCCTTCCTGGGCTGGCCGAGGAGGTGTGAGCGCATGGAGCTCCCAACCCATCAACACTTTATGGACTTTGTCATTTTTGATGCCTCGGCTTCAGAGTCAAGCCCAGAGTCATGTTCTCCGCCCGCGTTGGGCTTTATTTGCGCCCGGGAGAGGCGCGCACTGCCCGGCATGCCGTTTTGAGTAAGATCAGACCGTCTTTTTCCTGGAGGTTTCGTGTTTTTCGGAGCTCCACCACAGGGGAGGTTGAGCTCATTCCCCAGCCAGAGCTCACCCTCTCTGGCTCGGTCGACTGCCTCGAAGGCCCTGGATGTCCGAGACCACCGCACCATTTTGGACTCTGCCGTTTTGAAGGTTTTTGCCTCAGAGTCAAGCCCGGAGCCAATTTCTCTATGGGCGTCGAGCTTTATTGGTGCCCGGGAGAGACGCACACTGCCGCGGCATGCCATTTTGAGTAAGGTCAGACCGTCTTTTTCCTGGAGGTTTCGTGTTTTTCAGAGCTCCACCCCAAGGGGGGAGATTGAGCTCATTCCCCAGCCAGAGCTCACCCTCTCTGGCTCAGGTTCACTGCCTTGAAGCGCCATTTTGACAGCTTGACACCAGAGTCAAGTCCTCCTCCAACCACCGGCTCCGAGGGAGGGAGGGAGGGTCCGCGCTCTCTCCTCTCCCACAGAAACCCCAAGGCCCGTTTTAGGACCGTCTTCGCTCCGGGCTGAGCTCCAGGGGAGGCGGGAAAATCTGACTCGTGCCCAGGACGGGCCACCCTTCCTGGGCTGGCCGAGGAGGTGTGAGCGCATGGAGCTCCCAACCCATCAACACTTTATGGACTTTGTCATTTTTGATGCCTCGGCTTCAGAGTCAAGCCCAGAGTCATGTTCTCCGCCCGCGTTGGGCTTTATTTGCGCCCGGGAGAGGCGCGCACTGCCCGGCATGCCGTTTTGAGTAAGATCAGACCGTCTTTTTCCTGGAGGTTTCGTGTTTTTCGGAGCTCCACCACAGGGGAGGTTGAGCTCATTCCCCAGCCAGAGCTCACCCTCTCTGGCTCGGTCGACTGCCTCGAAGGCCCTGGATGTCCGAGACCACCGCACCATTTTGGACTCTGCCGTTTTGAAGGTTTTTTGCCTCAGAGTCAAGCCCGGAGCCAATTTCTCTATGGGCGTCGAGCTTTATTGGTGCCCGGGAGAGACGCACACTGCCGCGGCATGCCATTTTGAGTAAGGTCAGACCGTCTTTTTCCTGGAGGTTTCGTGTTTTTCAGAGCTCCACCCCAAGGGGGGAGATTGAGCTCATTCCCCAGCCAGAGCTCACCCTCTCTGGCTCAGGTTCACTGCCTTGAAGCGCCATTTTGACAGCTTGACACCAGAGTCAAGTCCTCCTCCAACCACCGGCTCCGAGGGAGGGAGGGAGGGAGGGTCCGCGCTCTCTCCTCTCCCACAGAAACCCCAAGGCCCGTTTTAGGACCGTCTTCGCTCCGGGCTGAGCTCCAGGGGAGGCGGGAAAATCTGACTCGTGCCCAGGACGGGCCACCCTTCCTGGGCTGGCCGAGGAGGTGTGAGCGCATGGAGCTCCCAACCCATCAACACTTTATGGACTTTGTCATTTTTGATGCCTCGGCTTCAGAGTCAAGCCCAGAGTCATGTTCTCCGCCCGCTTTGGGCTTTATTTGCGCCCGGGAGAGGCGCGCACTGCCCGGCATGCCGTTTTGAGTAAGATCAGACCGTCTTTTTCCTGGAGGTTTCGTGTTTTTCGGAGCTCCACCACAGGGGGAGGTTGAGCTCATTCCCCAGCCAGAGCTCACCCTCTCTGGCTCGGTCGACTGCCTCGAAGGCCCTGGATGTCCGAGACCACCGCACCATTTTGGACTCTGTCGTTTTGAAGGTTTTGGCTTCAGAGTCAAGCCCGGAGTCAATTTCTCTATGGGCGTCGAGCTTTATTGGTGCCCGGGAGAGGCGCGCACTGCCCGGCATGCCATTTTGAGTAAGATCAGACCGTCTTTTTCCTGGAGGTTTCGTGTTTTTCAGAGCTCCACCACAGGGGAGATTGAGCTCGTTCCCCAGCCAGAGCTCACCCTCTCTGGGTCAGGTTCACTGCCTTGAAGCACCACTTTTGCCAGTTTCACAGCTTGACACCAGAGTCAAGCCGTCCTTCTCCAACCACCGGCTCCGAGCCCAGGGAGGGAGGGTCCGCGCTCTCTCCTCTCCCACAGAAACCCCAAGGCCCGTTTTAGGACCGTCTTCGCTCCGGGCTGAGCTCCAGGGGAGGCGGGAAAATCTGACTCGTGCCCGGGACGGGCCACCCTTCCTGGGCTGGCCGAGGAGGTGTGAGCGCATGGAGCTCTCAACCCAACGCCACATTTTGGACTCTGTCATTTTTTGATGCCTTGGCTTCAGAGTCAAGCCCAGAGTCATGTTCTCCGCCCGCTTCGGGCTTTATTTGCGCCCGGGAGAGACGCGCACTGCCCGGCATGCCATTTTGAGTAAGATCAGACCGTCTTTTTCCTGGAGGTTTCGTGTTTTATTCAGAGCTCCACCACAGGGGAGATTGAGCTCATTCCCCAGCCAGAGCTCACCCTCTCTGGCTCAGGTTCACTGCCTTGAACCACCACTTTGCCAGTTTCACAGCTTGACACCAGAGTCAAGTCGTCCCCCTGCAACCACCGGCTCCGAGCCCAGGAGGGAGGGAGGGAGGGAGGGAGGGTCCGCTCTCTCTCCTCTCCCACAGAAACCCCAAGGCCCGTTTTAGGACCGTCTTCGCTCCGGGCTGAGCTCCAGGGGAGGCGGGAAAATCTGACTCGTGCCCAGGACGGGCCACCCTTCCTGGGCTGGCCGAGGAGGTGTGAGCGCATGGAGCTCCCAACCCATCAACACTTTATGGACTTTGTCATTTTTGATGCCTCGGCTTCAGAGTCAAGCCCAGAGTCATGTTCTCCGCCCGCGTTGGGCTTTATTTGCGCCCGGGAGAGGCGCGCACTGCCCGGCATGCCGTTTTGAGTAAGATCAGACCGTCTTTTTCCTGGAGGTTTCGTGTTTTTCGGAGCTCCACCACAGGGGAGGTTGAGCTCATTCCCCAGCCAGAGCTCACCCTCTCTGGCTCGGTCGACTGCCTCGAAGGCCCTGGATGTCCGAGACCACCGCACCATTTTGGACTCTGCCGTTTTGAAGGTTTTTGCCTCAGAGTCAAGCCCGGAGCCAATTTCTCTATGGGCGTCGAGCTTTATTGGTGCCCGGGAGAGACGCACACTGCCGCGGCATGCCATTTTGAGTAAGGTCAGACCGTCTTTTTCCTGGAGGTTTCGTGTTTTTCAGAGCTCCACCCCAAGGGGGGAGATTGAGCTCATTCCCCAGCCAGAGCTCACCCTCTCTGGCTCAGGTTCACTGCCTTGAAGCGCCATTTTGACAGCTTGACACCAGAGTCAAGTCCTCCTCCAACCACCGGCTCCGAGGGAGGGAGGGAGGGTCCGCGCTCTCTCCTCTCCCACAGAAACCCCAAGGCCCGTTTTAGGACCGTCTTCGCTCCGGGCTGAGCTCCAGGGGAGGCGGGAAAATCTGACTCGTGCCCAGGACGGGCCACCCTTCCTGGGCTGGCCGAGGAGGTGTGAGCGCATGGAGCTCCCAACCCATCAACACTTTATGGACTTTGTCATTTTTGATGCCTCGGCTTCAGAGTCAAGCCCAGAGTCATGTTCTCCGCCCGCTTTGGGCTTTATTTGCGCCCGGGAGAGGCGCGCACTGCCCGGCATGCCGTTTTGAGTAAGATCAGACCGTCTTTTTCCTGGAGGTTTCGTGTTTTTCGGAGCTCCACCACAGGGGGAGGTTGAGCTCATTCCCCAGCCAGAGCTCACCCTCTCTGGCTCGGTCGACTGCCTCGAAGGCCCTGGATGTCCGAGACCACCGCACCATTTTGGACTCTGCCGTTTTGAAGGTTTTGGCTTCAGAGTCAAGCCCGGACTCAATTTCTCTATGGGCGTCGAGCTTTATTGGTGCCCGGGAGAGGCGCGCACTGCCCGGCATGCCATTTTGAGTAAGATCAGACCGTCTTTTTCCTGGAGGTTTCGTGTTTTATTCAGAGCTCCACCACAGGGGAGATTGAGCTCATTCCCCAGCCAGAGCTCACCCTCTCTGGCTCAGGTTCACTGCCTTGAACCACCACTTTGCCAGTTTCACAGCTTGACACCAGAGTCAAGTCGTCCCCCCTGCAACCACCGGCTCCGAGCCCAGGGAGGGAGGGAGGGTCCGCTCTCTCTCCTCTCCCACAGAAACCCCAAGGCCCGTTTTAGGACCGTCTTCGCTCCGGGCAGAGCTCCAGGGGAGGCGGGAAAATCTGACTCGTGCCCGGGACGGGCCACCCTTCCTGGGCTGGCCGAGGAGGTGTGAGCGCATGGAGCTCCCAACCCATCAACACTTTATGGACTTTGTCATTTTTGATGCCTCGGCTTCAGAGTCAAGCCCAGAGTCATGTTCTCCGCCCGCTTCGGGCTTTATTTGCGCCCGGGAGAGACGCGCACTGCCCGGCATGCCATTTTGAGTAAGATCAGACCGTCTTTTTCCTGGAGGTTTCGTGTTTTATTCAGAGCTCCACCACAGGGGAGATTGAGCTCATTCCCCAGCCAGAGCTCACCCTCTCTGGCTCAGGTTCACTGCCTTGAACCACCACTTGGGCTTTGCCATTTTCAGAGCTTGACACCAGAGTCAAGCCGTCCTCCTCCAACCACCGGCTCCGAGCCCAGGGAGGGAGGGAGGGAGGGAGGGAGGGAGGGAGGGAGGGAGGGAGGGAGGGTAGGTGCGCCCACTCGATCTCCTCTCCTCTCCTCTCCTCTCCTCTCCCACAGAAACCCCAAGGCCCGTTTTAGGACCGTCTCGGCTCCGGGCTGAGCTCCAGGGGTGGCGGGCGGATCCGACCCGTGCCCGGGACGGGACGCCCTCCCTGGGCCGGCAGAGGAGACCCGGGCGCCTGGAGCTCTCCGCCACTCCGCACCTTTTGGGACTTTGGTTTTGGAGCGAGCTCGGCCCTGGAGTCAAGCCCAGGAGCCCGTGGCCCACCGGGGCAGAGCCGAGCTCCAGACTCCCATGGAGAAGGAGGCACTCTCCCATCTCTCCCCGAAAACCAAGCCAGCCAGCCAGCCAGCCAGCCAGCCAGCCAGCCAGCCAGCCAGCCAGCCAGCCAGCCCCTGCCCCGACGGGCCCTCCGGGACCGCGGGGCAGAGAGCTCGTGGCCGGGAAAGGGAGCTCCGAGCCGGGAGCTTGGAGCCCGCCGTCCGGGCCGGGGGATGCAACCAGTCACCGGCACGTGCACTTTGCAAGACGGTGACCCCCCTGAAAACGGCTTAAAACGACCTTAACTCGGCGAAGGAGGGTCCTATCGAGACGGGGTTTTTATCAGCTTTTAGAGCGGGGCGAGACCTTTCCAACGAGCCCGCCCACGGCCTCGGGGGCCCCCGGGGGCCTTAGATACAAAAAATAAAAGGTCGAAAAAACCGTAAAACGCAAATATCTCGGCCGATCCTCGACGGATCCGGCGAACACCGGGCTCGTTGGATGCGTCTAGTCGAGCTGAAAAGATCCGTGCCGGTCCCGCGATTTTCCGTGCCGTTTTCGCGGAGATATCGGCGGAAAACCGGCGGGCGCGAGTCAAAATGGCGGACGCCGGTGACGTCACGGCCAATCGGAGAAAATCGCCCGTATCTCGGGAACGCGAGCACCCAGAGAGCTCAGATTTGGGTGAGGGGGTCCCGGGGGGGGGGCCTCGCCCGAACCCCAGGCCGGCGGGCCTCGGGGACGCCCCCTGCGGGATCGCCGCGGGCTGGGGCCCCCGACTTTGAACGGCTCTGGCTCGGGCGCCCGGGCGAGTTGGGCCGCGCGGGTGGGCCCGTTGGAAAGGCCCCGTCGGGCCCCGTCGGACGACCCCGGTCCGGGGAAGATCCGTCGAGGATCCACCGAGAGGCGAGCCGACGAAGGTCGCGCCTTCGACCGGCCCTGGCTCCCTGGCCCGGGGGCCCAGGGGCTCGGGGGTGGGCTCGTTGGACGGGCCCCCTCGAGACCTCGACGACGAGCCCGGTTTGAGATTTTTTCGCCCGGCGGTTCCCGAGATATTCGCCGAAAACGAAAACGAGCGCCCCGAGACGACCCGGACTTCCGAGGGCCGTGGCTCGGGGACCCGGCCGCCCAGAGGCGCCAAACTCGGGTCGGAGCGGCGTCTCGGCGGGCCCCTTCCGACGAGCCCACCCCCGAGCCCCGGGGCCCCCCGGGGCCGGAGAAAAGGGGCCCCGCAGAACGAGGCGCGCCTCGGAAGGAAAGGTCCGGGGGCCCCGGGGAGGCGGGGTCCGAGAGGGCCCGGGGGGACCCCCCGACACCCGAAAGGGCGAGCCGCTGGGACCTCCCCCTCCCGAGATACGGGCCTTTTCGTCCGAAAGTCCCTCGCGCTCGACCGGGCCCCTCTCGGGACCGGGAGGGCCCGGAGGCTCGGGACGCCGGGCGCCGGGAGCCCCCGAGGGGACGCTACTTCTCCCGCCGTCCCGAGCCCCGGGGACCTCCCGGTCCCGAGATACGGCCACTTCCTGTCCGGCTTCGACCCGGCGTAACTCCGGAAGTGAGCCGAGTCGGGGCTCCAAACTCCGGGTGTGTGGGGAGTCCCCCGGGACCCCCCCGTGACCGGTGTATGGAGCCCCGACTCGGCTTGGTCCCGGAGATACGGTCACTTCCTGTCCAGCTTCGACCGGGCGTAACTCGGAGAGGAAGCCGAGTCGGGGCTCCAAACTCCGGGTGTGTGGGGAGTCCCCAGAGACCCCCCCGTGACCGGTGTATGGAGCCCCAACTCGGCTTGGTCCCGGAGATACGGGCACTTCCTGTCCAGCTTTGACCGGGCGTAACTCGGAGAGGAAGCCGAGTTGGGGCTCCAAACTCCGGGTGTGTGGGGAGTCCCCCGAGGCCCCCCCGTGACCGGTGTATGGAGCCCCAACTCGGCTTGGTCCCAGAGATATGGCAGCTTGAAGTTTCAACTTTGACCGGACGTAACTCGGAGAGGAAGCCGAGTTGGGGCTCCAAACTCCGGGTGTGTGGGGAGTCCCCCGAGACCCCCCTGTGGACAGTGTATGGAGCCCCAACTCGGCTTGGTCCCAGAGATACACAGGTTCAAACCTAAACACTCAGCTTGACCCTACCTTAAGAGAGTCATAGTTAGTCCCTACTCTGCCCAAAAATAAAAAGCCGAGTTGGGCCTCCATACTATGGGCCTGGGGGGGGGGACCCCTAGGAGACCCCCATGTGCCCAGTGTACGGAGCCCCAACTCGGCTTGGTCCCAGAGATACACAGGTTCAAACTTAAACACTCAGCTTGACCCTACCTTAAGAGAGTCATAGTTAGTCCCTACTCTGCCCAAAAATAAAAAAGCCGAGTTGGGCCTCCATACTGTGGGCCTGGGGGGGACCCCTAGGAGACCCCCATGTGCCCAGAGTACGGAGCCCCAACTCGGCTTGGTCCCAGAGATACACAGGTTCAAACCTAAACACTCAGCTTGACCCTACCTTAAGAGAGTCATAGTTAGTCCCTACTCTGCCCAAAAATAAAAAGCCGAGTTGGGCCTCCATACTATGGGCCTGGGGGGGGGGACCCCTAGGAGACCCCCATGTGCCCAGTGTACGGAGCCCCAACTCGGCTTGGTCCCAGAGATACACAGGTTCAAACTTAAACACTCAGCTTGACCCTACCTTAAGAGAGTCATAGTTAGTCCCTACTCTGCCCAAAAATAAAAAAGCCGAGTTGGGCCTCCATACTGTGGGCCTGGGGGGGACCCCTAGGAGACCCCCATGTGCCCAGAGTACGGAGCCCCAACTCGGCTTGGTCCCAGAGATACACAGGTTCAAACTTAAACACTCAGCTTGACCCTACCTTAAGAGAGTCATAGTTAGTCCCTACTCTGCCCAAAAATAAAAAGCCGAGTTGGGCCTCCATACTATGGGCCTGGGGGGGACCCCTAGGAGACCCCCATGTGCCCAGAGTACGGAGCCCCAACTCGGCTTCCTCAGTGAGATGCACCGGTTCAAACTTAAACACTCAGCTTGACCCTACCTTAAGAGAGTCATAGTTAGTCCCTACTCTGCCCAAAAATAAAAAGCCGAGTTGGGCCTCCATACTATGGGCCTGGGGGGGACCCCTAGGAGACCCCCATGTGCCCAGAGTACGGAGCCCCAACTCGGCTTCCTCAGTGAGATGCACCGGTTCAAACTTAAACACTCAGCTTGACCCTACCTTAAGAGAGTCATAGTTAGTCCCTACTCTGCCCAAAAATAAAAAGCCGAGTTGGGCCTCCATACTATGGGCCTGGGGGGGACCCCTAGGAGACCCCCATGTGCCCAGAGTACGGAGCCCCAACTCGGCTTCCTCAGTGAGATGCACCGGTTCAAACTTAAACACTCAGCTTGACCCTACCTTAAGAGAGTCATAGTTAGTCCCTACTCTGCCCAAAAATAAAAAGCCGAGTTGGGCCTCCGTACTATGGGCCTGGGGGGGACCCCTAGGAGACCCCCATGTGCCCAGAGTACGGAGCCCCAACTCGGCTTCCTCAGTGAGATGCACCGGTTCAAACTTAAACACTCAGCTTGACCCTACCTTAAGAGAGTCATAGTTAGTCCCTACTCTGCCCAAAAATAAAAAGCCGAGTTGGGCCTCCATACTATGGGCCTGGGGGGGACCCCTAGGAGACCCCCATGTGCCCAGAGTACGGAGCCCCAACTCGGCTTCCTCAGTGAGATGCACCGGTTCAAACTTAAACACTCAGCTTGACCCTACCTTAAGAGAGTCATAGTTAGTCCCTACTCTGCCCAAAAATAAAAAAGCAGAGTTGGGCCTCCGTACTGTGGGCCTGGGGGGGACCCCTAGGAGACCCCCATGTGCCCAGAGTACGGAGCCCCAACTCGGCTTCCTCAGTGAGATGCACCGGTTCAAACTTAAACACTCAGCTTGACCCTACCTTAAGAGAGTCATAGTTAGTCCCTACTCTGCCCAAAAAATAAAAAGCCGAGTTGGGCCTCCACACTGTGGG
>JAULUF010000082.1:60000-77500 GCA_031834385.1 Semotilus atromaculatus
GGAAACGTCCGCTTTTGGGGGGCCCTCTGCATCGAGGCCGTGTAACCGGAGTGCTTTTCGAGCGGGGAGGAGCGAGGCGAAGGGTCGGCTCGAAGACTGGAGCAGAGGGGTGTCGGCCCGTCCCTGCCGTCCGAACCTTCCCCGCGGCCACCGCCGCCCTCTGTTTCAGACGGGCCATCTGAGTCTCTCCCGAGGGGGTCGGAGGGTATCTCTCTCGCGTCGACGCGCAGAGCGGGGAGGAGCGATCTGCCCAAAGCGGTCTCTCGACCGGGCAGGGGCCGTCCCCAGGCGCGTCCAAAGTTCCGATCGACCAGGCTACCCCGCAGAAAGCGACGGCCCGAAGGAGGGGGTGCGCCCCTCCGGGCCCCGGGCAACCCTGAGGCGCCCGCGTTTGTTTTTTTCCGATGCCCTTGTCCCGACGTCTACGGATCTGACTGTGACCGGGGGAGACGATCCTTCCTCCCTGTGTTACGGCCAGGGAGGTCTGGCGAGCACGGAGCTCTTTTTCTGTTGGCGCCCGTCGTTCCGTTGCCCTTGTCCCGACGTCTACGGATCTGACTGTGACCGGGGGAGACGATCCTTCCTCCCTGTGTTACGGCCAGGGAGGTCTGGCGAGCACGGAGCTCTTTTTGTTGTTCTGCATATGCGTGCGAGTTCTTTTCTCCAGGTGTGCAACCAAGCCCCTGGAGTTCGTTTTGCCCGTTTACCCAGACCGACAAGCATGTGGTAAAAGTGTGCGCCTACACTCCAGGATGGACCGAGGGAGCCCCGGGCGGCGAACCGCAGGCGCGCGTGGCTTCCTACACACGGGTCTCGCTCCGTTCGGGCCTGGGGCTCGAGACGTCACGGCCGCTCGTAGGGCGCGCTGGGGAAACGACCGCCGGGGCCGGAGGGCGGGAGGCCTCTGGATCGAGGCCGTAACCGGGGAAGGGTGCCTTTCGGGCGGGGAGGAGCGAGGCGAAGGGTCGGCTCGAAGAGCAGAGGGGTGTCGGCCCATCCCTGCCGTCCGAACCTTCCCCGCGCGCACGCGGCCTCCCTTTGCGGACGTCCTTTTCAGACGGGCCATCTGAGTCTCCCGAGGTGGAAAGCATCTCGCGTCGACGCGCAGAGCGGGGAGGAGCGATCTGCCCAAAGCGGTCTCTCGACCGGGCAGGGGCCGTCCCCAGGCGCGTCCCAAGTTCCGTTCGACCAGGCTACCCCCAAGCAAGCGACGGCCCGAAGGAGGGGGTGCTCCCCTCCGGGCCCCGGGCAACCCTGAGGCGCCCGCGTGGTTGTCCGTTGCCCTTGTCCCGACGTCTTCTGATCCGATCCCTTCCTCCCTCCCTGTGTTACGGCCAGGGAGGTCTGGCGAGCGCGGAGCTCTTTTGGTTCTTGCCCATATGTGTGTACATAGTCCCTTTTTATGAGGAGGAGGAGGAATTTCCTCCAGAGTGTCTTTCAAACTTTTGCACGCCCAGGACGGTGCGCCATGGTCTGGACGCCCGCCTGGAGGGGGATCTGGGTACCCAAACCAGAACCCTCCTTTCCTGGAAGTCTCAAGCCCGCACATAGTTAATGGGCTGGGTCAGACCGCTTCCCCACCCAGTCTGACCACCACGGTTCACCAAGCCGTGTGTTTTTGATTGTTTCTTTGTTTGCCTCGCACCGACCGGAGCCTCGTCAGCTCCACGACAACGCCCCAAAGGGAGGGGTTTTTATTTATTTTTCTCTCCAGGGGTGCACCAAGCCCCTGGAGTTGGTTTTGCCGTTTACCCAGACCGACCGTTCGACAAGCATATGGTATTATGTGTGTGTCTACACTCCAGGATGGACCGAGGAGCCCCGTACGGCGAACCGCAGGCGCGCGTGGTTTCCTACACACGGGTCTCGCTCCGTTCGGGCCTGGGGCTCGAGACGTCACGGCCGCTCGTAGGGCGCGCTGGGGAAACGACCGCCGGGGCCGGAGGGCGGGAGGCCTCTGGATCGAGGCCGTAACCGGGAAGGGTGCCTTTCGGGCGGGGAGGAGCGAGGCGAAGGGTCGGCTCGAAGAGCAGAGGGGTGTCGGCCCATCCCTGCCGCCCGAACCTTCCCCGCGCGCACGCGGCCTCCCTTTGCGGACGTCCTTTTCAGACGGGCCATCTGAGTCTCCCGAGGTGGAAAGCATCTCGCGTCGACGCGCAGAGCGGGGAGGAGCGATCTGCCCAAAGCGGTCTCTCGACCGGGCAGGGGCCGTCCCCAGGCGCGTCCCAAGTTCCTATCGACCAGGCTACCCCGAAGAAAGCGACGGCCCGAAGGAGGGGGTGCTCCCCTCCGGGCCCCGGGCAACCCTGAGGCGCCCGCGTGGTTGTCCGTTGCCCTTGTCCCGACGTCTTCTGATCCGATCCTTCCTCCCTCCCTGTGTTACGGCCAGGGAGGTCTGGCGAGCACGGAGCTCTTTTAGGTTCTTGCGTGGGATTTTTCATTTGGACATGGTCCGTTTTTATGAGGATGCATTTCCTCCAGAGTGTCTTTCAAACTTTGCACGCCCAGGACGGAACGCCTTCGCCTGGACGCACGCCCTGGGCACCGGGAGGGAGTATCTGGGTGAGCAAACCAGACCCCTCCTTTCCTGGAAGTCTCACGCCCGCACAAAGTGCACTGTTCATGGGCAGAGTCAGACCGCTTCCCCGTCCGGTCTGACCACCACGGTTGGCCAAGCCGTGTCGTGTGTTGTGTGTTTCTCGCCTTGTTTGTTTGCCCCGTACCGACCGGAGCCTCGTCAGCTCCACGACAACACCCCAAAGGGAGGGGTTTTTTTAATTTTTCTCTCCAGGGGTGCACCAAGCCCCTGGAGTTGGCTTTGCCGTTTACCCAGACCGACCGTTCGACAAGCATATGGTATTATGTGTGTGTCTACACTCCAGGATGGACCGAGGAGCCCCGTACGGTGAACCGCAGGCGCGCGTGGCTTCCTACACACGGGTCTCGCTCCGTTCGGGCCTGGGGCTCGAGACGTCACGGCCGCTCGTAGGGCGCGCTGGGGAAACGACCGCCGGGGACGGAGGGCGGGAGGCCTCTGGATCGAGGCCGTAATCGGGAAGGGTGCCTTTCGGGCGGGGAGGAGCGAGGCGAAGGGTCGGCTCGAAGAGCAGAGGGGTGTCGGCCCATCCCTGCCGTCCGAACCTTCCCCGCGCGCACGCGGCCTCCCTTTGCGGACGTCCTTTTCAGACGGGCCATCTGAGTCTCCCGAGGTGGAAAGCATCTCGCGTCGACGCGCAGAGCGGGGAGGAGCGATCTGCCCAAAGCGGTCTCTCGACCGGGCAGGGGCCGTCCCCAGGCGCGTCCCAAGTTCCGTTCGACCAGGCTACCCCCAAGCAAGCGACGGCCCGAAGGAGGGGGTGCTCCCCTCCGGGCCCCGGGCAACCCTGAGGCGCCCGCGTGGTTGTCCGTTGCCCTTGTCCCGACGTCTTCTGATCCGATCCTTCCTCCCTCCCTGTGTTACGGCCAGGGAGGTCTGGCGAGCACGGAGCTCTTTTGGTTCTTGCCCATATGTGTGTGTATATAGTCCCTTTTTATGAGGAGGAGGAATTTCCTCCAGAGTGTCTTTCAAACTTTTGCACGCCCAGGACGGTGCGCCATGGTCTGGACGCCCGCCTGGAGGGGGATCTGGGTACCCAAACCAGAACCCTCCTTTCCTGGAAGTCTCACGCCCGCACATAGTGCATTGTTACTGGGCTGGGTCAGACCGCTTCCCCGTCCGGTCTGACCACCACGGTTTCGCCAAGCCGTGTCGTGTGTTTCTTGCCTTGTTTGTTTGCCTCGTACCGACCGGAGCCTCGTCAACTCCTCGACAACACCCCAAAGGGAAGGGGTTTTTTTTCTTAAATTGTTCTCTCCAGGGGTGTCCCAAGTCCCTGAGAGTCTTTTTGCCATTTACCCAGACCGACAAGCATATGGTAGCATTGTGTGTGTCTATACTCCAGGATGGACCGAGGAGCCCCGGCCGGCGAACCGCGCGGCGCGTCCACCGGGGCCGTCCGCCGGGGCCAGAGGGGGAGGCCTCTGGATCGAGGCCGTAACCGGGAAGGGTGCTTTTCGGGCGTGGAGGAGCGAGGCGAAGGGTCGGCTCGAAGACTGGAGCAGAGGGGTGTCGGCCCATCCCTGCCGTCCGAACCTTCCCCGCGCGCCCGCCGCCACCACCGCCCTCTGCGGACGTCCGTTTCAGACGGGCCATCTGAGTCTCCCGAGGTGGAAAGCATCTCGCGTCGACGCGCAGAGCGGGGAGGAGCGATCTGCCCAAAGCGGTCTCTCGACCGGGCAGGGGCCGTCCCCAGGCGCGTCCAAAGTTCCTATCGACCAGGCGACCCCAGAGCGACGGCCCGAAGGAGGGGGTGCGCTCCTCCGGGCCCCGGGCAACCCGGAGGCGCCCGCGTTTGTTTTCCGATGCCCTTGTCCCGACGTCTACGGATCTGACTGTGACCCGGGGGGGGGGGGGGAGGCGATGCCCTTGTCCCTCGCTTCTGCCTCGTACCGATGGGAGCCCCGTGTCCGCTCTCCCCGGTAAATCCCCAAAGGTCCGTTTTAGGACCGTCTCGGCTCCGGGCGGAGCTCCGGTAGGGACACCGGCCTGACTGTGCCCGGGACCGAGGCACTCTCCCTGGGCTGGCCAGGGAGCTCTGACAGCATGGAGCTCTCGGCACACGTCACTTTCTCAGACTCTGTCGTTTTACCGACTTTGACCGCAGAGCCAAGCCCGCCATGGGCGCTCACCCTCTCTGGCTCGGTTCACTGCCTCGAAGCACCGCTTTGTCATTTTCACAGCTTGACACCAGAGTCAAGTCGTCCGAGTCCAGGGAGGGAGGGTCCGCTCTCTCCTCTCCCACAGAAGCCCCAAGGTCCGTTTTAGGACCGACTCTGCTCCGTGCTGAGCTCCGGCAGGGACACCGGCCTGCCTGTGCCCGGGACCGAGGCACCCTCGCCGGGCTGGCCGGGGAGCTCTGACGGCATGGAGCTCTCGGCACACGTCACTTTCTCGGACTCTGTCCTTTTACCGACTTTGACCGCAGAGCCAAGCCCGCCATGGGCGCTTGAGCTCGATTCGTGCCCAGGAAAGCCGCGCTCTACCTGGGATGCCCTTTTGCGTAAGATCAGACCGTCTTTTTCCTGGAGGTTTCGTGTTTTATTCAGAGTTCCACCCCAAGGGGGATATTGAACTCGTTCCCCAGCCAGAGCTCACCCTCTCTGGCTCGGTTCACTGCCTTGAACCACCGCTTTGCCATTTTCACAGTTTGACACCAGAGTCAAGTCGTCCGAGCCCAGGGAGGGAGAGTCCGCTCTCTCCTCTCCCACAGAAGCCCCAAGGTCCGTTTTAGGACCGTCTCGGCTCCGGGCGGAGCTCCGGCAGGGACACCGATCTGACTGTGCCCGGGACCGAGGCACTCTCCCTGGGCTGGCCAGGGAGCTCTGGAGCTCTCAACCCACTGCGCATTTTTGGACTCTGTCGTTTTTCAAAATTTGACAGCAGAGTCAAGCCCGGGGGCTTCTCTCTCTACTCGGGATGCATCCTTTTCGGTAACCTAGCCTGCCATTGTTTTCCCGGGGGGGGGGGGGGGGGGGGGGGTGTTCCGTGCTTCCAGAGACCCCACCGCAGTGGGGGTGATTGCACATCGCTCTCTCGCTCTCCCGGAGGCCCTCTCCTCCAGGACTTCCAGAGTTCCAACCAACCCTGGCTTTCTTTACACCCACCCAGAACGACTCTGAGTGGGGCTCACGACGGTCTGACGATAGGGGGGGGGTGTGCCTCCACCTCACTATCCCCCCTCCTTACAGCCCCCAAGGTCCGTTTTAGGACCGACTCTGCTCCGTACTGAGCTCCGGCAGGGACACCGGCCTGCCTGTGCCCAGGACCGAGGCACCCTCGCCGGGCTGGCCGGGGAGCTCTGACGGCATGGAGCTCTCGGCACACGTCACTTTCTCGGACTCTGTCCTTTTACCGACTTTGACCGCAGAGCCAAGCCCGCCATGGGCGCTTGAGCTCGATTCGTGCCCAGGAAAGCCGCGCTCTACCTGGGATGCCCTTTTGCGTAAGATCAGACCGTCTTTTTCCTGGAGGTTTCGTGTTTTATTCAGAGTTCCACCCCAAGGGGGATGTTGAACTCGTTCCCCAGCCAGAGCTCACCCTCTCTGGCTCGGTTCACTGCCTTGAAGCACCGCTTTGCCATTTTCACAGCTTGACACCAGAGTCAAGTCGCCCGAGCCCAGGGAGGGAGAGTCCGCTCTCTCTCTCCTCTCCCACAGAAGCCCCAAGGTCCGTTTTAGGACCGTCTCGGCTCCGGGCGGAGCTCCGGCAGGGACACCGATCTGACTGTGCCCGGGACCGAGGCACTCTCCCTGGGCTGGCCAGGGAGCTCTGACAGCATGGAGCTCTCAACCCACTGCGCATTTTTGGACTCTGTCGTTTTTCAAAATTTGACAGCAGAGTCAAGCCCGGGGGCTTCTCTCTCTACTCGGGATGCATCCTTTTCGGTAACCTAGCCTGCCATTGTTTTCCCGGGGGGGGGGGGGGTGTTCCGTGCTTCCAGAGACCCCACCGCAGTGGGGGTGATTGCACATCGCTCTCTCTCGCTCTCCCGGAGGCCCTCTCCTCCAGGACTTCCAGAGTTCCAACCAACCCTGGCTTTCTTTACACCCACCCAGAACGACTCTGAGTGGGGCTCACGACGGTCTGACGATAGGGGGGGGTGTGCCTCCACCTCACTATCCCCCCTCCTTACAGCCCCCAAGGTCCGTTTTAGGACCGACTCTGCTCCGTACTGAGCTCCGGCAGGGACACCGGCCTGCCTGTGCCCGGGACCGAGGCACCCTCGCCGGGCTGGCCGGGGAGCTCTGACGGCATGGAGCTCTCGGCACACGTCACTTTCTCGGACTCTGTCCTTTTACCGACTTTGACCGCAGAGCCAAGCCCGCCATGGGCGCTTGAGCTCGATTCGTGCCCAGGAAAGCCGCGCTCTACCTGGGATGCCCTTTTGCGTAAGATCAGACCGTCTTTTTCCTGGAGGTTTCGTGTTTTATTCAGAGTTCCACCCCAAGGGGGATGTTGAACTCGTTCCCCAGCCAGAGCTCACCCTCTCTGGCTCGGTTCACTGCCTTGAACCACCGCTTTGCCATTTTCACAGTTTGACACCAGAGTCAAGTCGTCCGAGCCCAGGGAGGGAGAGTCCGCTCTCTCCTCTCCCACAGAAGCCCCAAGGTCCGTTTTAGGACCGTCTCGGCTCCGGGTGGAGCTCCGGCAGGGACACCGGCCTGCCTGTGCCCGGGACCGAGGCACTCTCCCTGGGCTGGCCAGGGAGCTCTGACAGCATGGAGCTCTCAACCCACTGCGCATTTTTGGACTCTGTCGTTTTTCAAAATTTGACAGCAGAGTCAAGCCCGGGGGCTTCTCTCTCTACTCGGGATGCATCCTTTTCGGTAACCTAGCCTGCCATTGTTTTCCCGGGGGGGGGGGGTGTTCCGTGCTTCCAGAGACCCCACCGCAGTGGGGGTGATTGCACATCGCTCTCTCTCGCTCTCCCGGAGGCCCTCTCCTCCAGGACTTCCAGAGTTCCAACCAACCCTGGCTTTCTTTACACCCACCCAGAACGACTCTGAGTGGGGCTCACGACGGTCTGACGATAGGGGGGGGGTGTGCCTCCACCTCACTATCCCCCCTCCTTACAGCCCCCAAGGTCCGTTTTAGGACCGACTCTGCTCCGTACTGAGCTCCGGCAGGGACACCGGCCTGCCTGTGCCCGGGACCGAGGCACCCTCGCCGGGCTGGCCGGGGAGCTCTGACGGCATGGAGCTCTCGGCACACGTCACTTTCTCGGACTCTGTCCTTTTACCGACTTTGACCGCAGAGCCAAGCCCGCCATGGGCGCTTGAGCTCGATTCGTGCCCAGGAAAGCCGCGCTCTACCTGGGATGCCCTTTTGCGTAAGATCAGACCGTCTTTTTCCTGGAGGTTTCGTGTTTTATTCAGAGTTCCACCCCAAGGGGGATGTTGAACTCGTTCCCCAGCCAGAGCTCACCCTCTCTGGCTCGGTTCACTGCCTTGAAGCACCGCTTTGCCATTTTCACAGCTTGACACCAGAGTCAAGTCGTCCGAGCCCAGGGAGGGAGAGTCCGCTCTCTCCTCTCCCACAGAAGCCCCAAGGTCCGTTTTAGGACCGTCTCGGCTCCGGGCGGAGCTCCGGCAGGGACACCGATCTGACTGTGCCCGGGACCGAGGCACTCTCCCTGGGCTGGCCAGGGAGCTCTGACAGCATGGAGCTCTCAACCCACTGCGCATTTTTGGACTCTGTCGTTTTTCAAAATTTGACAGCAGAGTCAAGCCCGGGGGCTTCTCTCTCTACTCGGGATGCATCCTTTTCGGTAACCTAGCCTGCCATTGTTTTCCCGGGGGGGGGGGGGGGTGTTCCGTGCTTCCAGAGACCCCACCGCAGTGGGGGTGATTGCACATCGCTCTCTCTCGCTCTCCCGGAGGCCCTCTCCTCCAGGACTTCCAGAGTTCCAACCAACCCTGGCTTTCTTTACACCCACCCAGAACGACTCTGAGTGGGGCTCACGACGGTCTGACGATAGGGGGGGGTGTGCCTCCACCTCACTATCCCCCCTCCTTACAGCCCCCAAGGTCCGTTTTAGGACCGACTCTGCTCCGTACTGAGCTCCGGCAGGGACACCGGCCTGCCTGTGCCCGGGACCGAGGCACCCTCGCCGGGCTGGCCGGGGAGCTCTGACGGCATGGAGCTCTCGGCACACGTCACTTTCTCGGACTCTGTCCTTTTACCGACTTTGACCGCAGAGCCAAGCCCGCCATGGGCGCTTGAGCTCGATTCGTGCCCAGGAAAGCCGCGCTCTACCTGGGATGCCCTTTTGCGTAAGATCAGACCGTCTTTTTCCTGGAGGTTTCGTGTTTTATTCAGAGTTCCACCCCAAGGGGGATGTTGAACTCGTTCCCCAGCCAGAGCTCACCCTCTCTGGCTCGGTTCACTGCCTTGAAGCACCGCTTTGCCATTTTCACAGCTTGACACCAGAGTCAAGTCGTCCGAGCCCAGGGAGGGAGGGTCCGCTCTCTCCTCTCCCACAGAAGCCCCAAGGTCCGTCTTAGGACCGTCTTTGCTCCGGTCGGAGCTCCAGGGGTCGCGGGGGCAAACCCGACTCGCGCCCGGGACGGGCCACCCTCCCTGGGCTGACCGAGGAGGTGAGAGCGCATGGAGCTCTCAACCCGTCAACACATTATGGACTTTGTCATTTTTGATGCCTTTGCTCCAGAGTCATGTTCTCCGCCCGCTTTGAGCTTTATTTGCGCCCGGGAGAGACGCACACTGCCCGGCATGCCATTTTGAGTAAGGTCAGACCGTCTTTTTCCTGGAGGTTTCGTGTTTTATTCAGAGTTCCACCCCCCCAAGGGGGAGATTGAACTCGTTCCCCAGCCAGAGCTCACCCTCTCTGGCTCGGTTCACTGCCTTGAAGCACCGCTTTGCCAGTTTCACAGCTTGACACCAGAGTCAAGTCGTCCCCCTGCAACCACCGGCTCCGAGCCCAGGGAGGGAGGGAGGGAGGGAGGGTCCGCTCTCTCTCCTCTCCCACAGAAACCCCAAGGCCCGTTTTAGGACCGTCTTCGCTCCGGGCTGAGCTCCAGGGGTGGCGGGAAAATCTGACTCGTGCCCAGGACGGGCCACCCTCCCTGGGCTGGCCGAGGGGGTGTGAGCGCATGGAGCTCTCAACCCACCGCCACCTTTTGGACTTTGCCATTTTTTGATGCCTTGGCTTCAGAGTCAAGCCCAGAGTCATGTTCTCCACCCTCTTTGAGCTTTATTTGCGTCCGGGAGAGACGCACACTTCCCGGCATGCCATTTTGAGTAAGGTCAGACCGTCTATTTCCTGGAGGTTTCGTGTTTTATTCAGAGTTCCACCCCCCCAAGGGGGAGATTGAACTCGTTCCCCAGCCAGAGCTCACCCTCTCTGGCTCGGTTCACTGCCTTGAAGCACCGCTTTGCCAGTTTCACAGCTTGACACCAGAGTCAAGTCGTCCCCCTGCAACCACCGGCTCCGAGCCCAGGGAGGGAGGGAGGGAGGGAGGGTCCGCTCTCTCTCCTCTCCCACAGAAACCCCAAGGCCCGTTTTAGGACCGTCTTGGCTCCGGGCTGAGCTCCAGGGGTGGCGGGAAAATCTGACTCGTGCCCAGGACGGGCCACCCTCCCTGGGCTGGCCGAGGGGGTGTGAGCGCATGGAGCTCTCAACCCACCGCCACCTTTTGGACTTTGCCAATTTTTTGACGCCTTGGCTTCAGAGTCAAGCCCAGAGTCATGTTCTCCACCCTCTTTGAGCTTTATTTGCGTCCGGGAGAGACGCGCACTGCCCGGCATGCCGTTTTGAGTAAGGTCAGACCGTCTTTTTCCTGGAGGTTTCGTGTTTTATTCAGAGCTCCACCACAGGGGGGAGATTGAACTCGTTCCCCAGCCAGAGCTCACCCTCTCTGGCTCGGTTCACTGCCTTGAAGCACCGCTTTGCCAGTTTCACAGCTTGACACCAGAGTCAAGTCGTCCCCCTGCAACCACCGGCTCCGAGCCCAGGGAGGGAGGGAGGGTCCGCTCTCTCTCCTCTCCCACAGAAACCCCAAGGCCCGTTTTAGGACCGTCTTCGCTCCGGGCTGAGCTCCAGGGGAGGCGGGAAAATCTGACTCGTGCCCAGGACGGGCCACCCTTCCTGGGCTGGCCGAGGAGGTGTGAGCGCATGGAGCTCCCAACCCATCAACACTTTATGGACTTTGTCATTTTTGATGCCTCGGCTTCAGAGTCAAGCCCAGAGTCATGTTCTCCGCCCGCGTTGGGCTTTATTTGCGCCCGGGAGAGGCGCGCACTGCCCGGCATGCCGTTTTGAGTAAGATCAGACCGTCTTTTTCCTGGAGGTTTCGTGTTTTTCGGAGCTCCACCACAGGGGAGGTTGAGCTCATTCCCCAGCCAGAGCTCACCCTCTCTGGCTCGGTCGACTGCCTCGAAGGCCCTGGATGTCCGAGACCACCGCACCATTTTGGACTCTGCCGTTTTGAAGGTTTTTGCCTCAGAGTCAAGCCCGGAACCAATTTCTCTATGGGCGTCGAGCTTTATTGGTGCCCGGGAGAGACGCACACTGCCGCGGCATGCCATTTTGAGTAAGGTCAGACCGTCTTTTTCCTGGAGGTTTCGTGTTTTTCAGAGCTCCACCCCAAGGGGGGAGATTGAGCTCATTCCCCAGCCAGAGCTCACCCTCTCTGGCTCAGGTTCACTGCCTTGAAGCGCCATTTTGACAGCTTGACACCAGAGTCAAGTCCTCCTCCAACCACCGGCTCCGAGGGAGGGAGGGAGGGTCCGCGCTCTCTCCTCTCCCACAGAAACCCCAAGGCCCGTTTTAGGACCGTCTTCGCTCCGGGCTGAGCTCCAGGGGAGGCGGGAAAATCTGACTCGTGCCCAGGACGGGCCACCCTTCCTGGGCTGGCCGAGGAGGTGTGAGCGCATGGAGCTCCCAACCCATCAACACTTTATGGACTTTGTCATTTTTGATGCCTCGGCTTCAGAGTCAAGCCCAGAGTCATGTTCTCCGCCCGCTTTGGGCTTTATTTGCGCCCCGGGAGAGACGCGCACTGCCCGGCATGCCATTTTGAGTCAGATCAGACCGTCTTTTTCCTGGAGGTTTCGTGTTTTATTCAGAGCTCCACCACAGGGGAGATTGAGCTCATTCCCCAGCCAGAGCTCACCCTCTCTGGCTCAGGTTCACTGCCTTGAAGCACCACTTTGCCAGTTTCACAGCTTGACACCAGAGTCAAGTCGTCCCCCCTGCAACCACCGGCTCCGAGCCCAGGGAGGGAGGGAGGGTCCGCTCTCTCTCCTCTCCCACAGAAACCCCAAGGCCCGTTTTAGGACCGTCTTCGCTCCGGGCTGAGCTCCAGGGGAGGCGGGAAAATCTGACTCGTGCCCGGGACGGGCCACCCTTCCTGGGCTGGCCGAGGAGGTGTGAGCGCATGGAGCTCCCAACCCATCAACACTTTATGGACTTTGTCATTTTTGATGCCTCGGCTTCAGAGTCAAGCCCAGAGTCATGTTCTCCGCCCGCTTCGGGCTTTATTTGCGCCCGGGAGAGACGCGCACTGCCCGGCATGCCATTTTGAGTAAGATCAGACCGTCTTTTTCCTGGAGGTTTCGTGTTTTATTCAGAGCTCCACCACAGGGGAGATTGAGCTCATTCCCCAGCCAGAGCTCACCCTCTCTGGCTCAGGTTCACTGCCTTGAACCACCACTTGGGCTTTGCCATTTTCAGAGCTTGACACCAGAGTCAAGCCGTCCTCCTCCAACCACCGGCTCCGAGCCCAGGGAGGGAGGGAGGGAGGGAGGGAGGGAGGGAGGGTAGGTGCGCCCACTCGATCTCCTCTCCTCTCCTCTCCTCTCCTCTCCCACAGAAACCCCAAGGCCCGTTTTAGGACCGTCTCGGCTCCGGGCTGAGCTCCAGGGGTGGCGGGCGGATCCGACCCGTGCCCGGGACGGGACGCCCTCCCTGGGCCGGCAGAGGAGACCCGGGCGCCTGGAGCTCTCCGCCACTCCGCACCTTTTGGGACTTTGGTTTTGGAGCGAGCTCGGCCCTGGAGTCAAGCCCAGGAGCCCGTGGCCCACCGGGGCAGAGCCGAGCTCCAGACTCCCATGGAGAAGGAGGCACTCTCCCATCTCTCCCCGAAAACCAAGCCAGCCAGCCAGCCAGCCAGCCAGCCAGCCAGCCAGCCAGCCAGCCAGCCAGCCAGCCAGCCAGCCAGCCCCTGCCCCGACGGGCCCTCCGGGACCGCGGGGCAGAGAGCTCGTGGCCGGGAAAGGGAGCTCCGAGCCGGGAGCTTGGAGCCCGCCGTCCGGGCCGGGGGATGCAACCAGTCACCGGCACGTGCACTTTGCAAGACGGTGACCCCCCTGAAAACGGCTTAAAACGACCTTAACTCGGCGAAGGAGGGTCCTATCGAGACGGGGTTTTTATCAGCTTTTAGAGCGGGGCGAGACCTTTCCAACGAGCCCGCCCACGGCCTCGGGGGCCCCCGGGGGCCTTAGATACAAAAAATAAAAGGTCGAAAAAACCGTAAAACGCAAATATCTCGGCCGATCCTCGACGGATCCGGCGAACACCGGGCTCGTTGGATGCGTCTAGTCGAGCTGAAAAGATCCGTGCCGGTCCCGCGATTTTCCGTGCCGTTTTCGCGGAGATATCGGCGGAAAACCGGCGGGCGCGAGTCAAAATGGCGGACGCCGGTGACGTCACGGCCAATCGGAGAAAATCGCCCGTATCTCGGGAACGCGAGCACCCAGAGAGCTCAGATTTGGGTGAGGGGGTCCCGGGGGGGGCCTCGCCCGAACCCCAGGCCGGCGGGCCTCGGGGACGCCCCCTGCGGGATCGCCGCGGGCTGGGGCCCCCGACTTTGAACGGCTCTGGCTCGGGCGCCCGGGCGAGTTGGGCCGCGCGGGTGGGCCCGTTGGAAAGGCCCCGTCGGGCCCCGTCGGACGACCCCGGTCCGGGGAAGATCCGTCGAGGATCCACCGAGAGGCGAGCCGACGAAGGTCGCGCCTTCGACCGGCCCTGGCTCCCTGGCCCGGGGGCCCAGGGGCTCGGGGGTGGGCTCGTTGGACGGGCCCCCTCGAGACCTCGACGACGAGCCCGGTTTGAGATTTTTTCGCCCGGCGGTTCCCGAGATATTCGCCGAAAACGAAAACGAGCGCCCCGAGACGACCCGGACTTCCGAGGGCCGTGGCTCGGGGACCCGGCCGCCCAGAGGCGCCAAACTCGGGTCGGAGCGGCGTCTCGGCGGGCCCCTTCCGACGAGCCCACCCCCGAGCCCCGGGGCCCCCCGGGGCCGGAGAAAAGGGGCCCCGCAGAACGAGGCGCGCCTCGGAAGGAAAGGTCCGGGGGCCCCGGGGAGGCGGGGTCCGAGAGGGCCCGGGGGGACCCCCCGACACCCGAAAGGGCGAGCCGCTGGGACCTCCCCCTCCCGAGATACGGGCCTTTTCGTCCGAAAGTCCCTCGCGCTCGACCGGGCCCCTCTCGGGACCGGGAGGGCCCGGAGGCTCGGGACGCCGGGCGCCGGGAGCCCCCGAGGGGACGCTACTTCTCCCGCCGTCCCGAGCCCCGGGGACCTCCCGGTCCCGAGATACGGCCACTTCCTGTCCGGCTTCGACCCGGCGTAACTCCGGAAGTGAGCCGAGTCGGGGCTCCAAACTCCGGGTGTGTGGGGAGTCCCCCGGGACCCCCCCGTGACCGGTGTATGGAGCCCCGACTCGGCTTGGTCCCGGAGATACGGTCACTTCCTGTCCAGCTTCGACCGGGCGTAACTCGGAGAGGAAGCCGAGTCGGGGCTCCAAACTCCGGGTGTGTGGGGAGTCCCCAGAGACCCCCCCGTGACCGGTGTATGGAGCCCCAACTCGGCTTGGTCCCGGAGATACGGGCACTTCCTGTCCAGCTTTGACCGGGCGTAACTCGGAGAGGAAGCCGAGTTGGGGCTCCAAACTCCGGGTGTGTGGGGAGTCCCCCGAGGCCCCCCCGTGACCGGTGTATGGAGCCCCAACTCGGCTTGGTCCCAGAGATATGGCAGCTTGAAGTTTCAACTTTGACCGGACGTAACTCGGAGAGGAAGCCGAGTTGGGGCTCCAAACTCCGGGTGTGTGGGGAGTCCCCCGAGACCCCCCTGTGGACAGTGTATGGAGCCCCAACTCGGCTTGGTCCCAGAGATGCACCGGTTCAAACTTAAACACTCAGCTTGACCCTACCTTAAGAGAGTCATAGTTAGTCCCTACTCTGCCCAAAAATAAAAAAGCCGAGTTGGGCCTCCATACTATGGGCCTGGGGGGGGGGACCCCTAGGAGACCCCCATGTGCCCAGTGTATGGAGCCCCAACTCGGCTTGGTCCCAGAGATACACAGGTTCAAACTTAAACACTCAGCTTGACCCTACCTTAAGAGAGTCATAGTTAGTCCCTACTCTGCCCAAAAATAAAAAAGCCGAGTTGGGCCTCCATACTGTGGGCCTGGGGGGGACCCCTAGGAGACCCCCATGTGCCCAGAGTACGGAGCCCCAACTCGGCTTCCTCAGTGAGATGCACCGGTTCAAACTTAAACACTCAGCTTGACCCTACCTTAAGAGAGTCATAGTTAGTCCCTACTCTGCCCAAAAATAAAAAAGCCGAGTTGGGCCTCCATACTGTGGGCCTGGGGGGGACCCCTAGGAGACCCCCATGTGCCCAGAGTACGGAGCCCCAACTCGGCTTCCTCAGTGAGATGCACCGGTTCAAACTTAAACACTCAGCTTGACCCTACCTTAAGAGAGTCATAGTTAGTCCCTACTCTGCCCAAAAATAAAAAAGCCGAGTTGGGCCTCCATACTATGGGCCTGGGGGGGGACCCCTAGGAGACCCCCATGTGCCCAGTGTATGGAGCCCCAACTCGGCTTGGTCCCAGAGATACACAGGTTCAAACTTAAACACTCAGCTTGACCCTACCTTAAGAGAGTCATAGTTAGTCCCTACTCTGCCCAAAAATAAAAAGCCGAGTTGGGCCTCCATACTATGGGCCTGGGGGGGACCCCTAGGAGACCCCCATGTGCCCAGAGTACGGAGCCCCAACTCGGCTTCCTCAGTGAGATGCACCGGTTCAAACTTAAACACTCAGCTTGACCCTACCTTAAGAGAGTCATAGTTAGTCCCTACTCTGCCCAAAAATAAAAAGCCGAGTTGGGCCTCCATACTATGGGCCTGGGGGGGACCCCTAGGAGACCCCCATGTGCCCAGAGTACGGAGCCCCAACTCGGCTTCCTCAGTGAGATGCACCGGTTCAAACTTAAACACTCAGCTTGACCCTACCTTAAGAGAGTCATAGTTAGTCCCTACTCTGCCCAAAAATAAAAAGCCGAGTTGGGCCTCCGTACTATGGGCCTGGGGGGGACCCCTAGGAGACCCCCATGTGCCCAGAGTACGGAGCCCCAACTCGGCTTCCTCAGTGAGATGCACCGGTTCAAACTTAAACACTCAGCTTGACCCTACCTTAAGAGAGTCATAGTTAGTCCCTACTCTGCCCAAAAATAAAAAGCCGAGTTGGGCCTCCATACTGTGGGCCTGGGGGGGACCCCTAGGAGACCCCCATGTGCCCAGAGTACGGAGCCCCAACTCGGCTTCCTCAGTGAGATGCACCGGTTCAAACTTAAACACTCAGCTTGACCCTACCTTAAGAGAGTCATAGTTAGTCCCTACTCTGCCCAAAAATAAAAAGCCGAGTTGGGCCTCCATACTATGGGCCTGGGGGGGGACCCCTAGGAGACCCCCATGTGCCCAGAGTACGGAGCCCCAACTCGGCTTCCTCAGTGAGATGCACCGGTTCAAACTTAAACACTCAGCTTGACCCTACCTTAAGAGAGTCATAGTTAGTCCCTACTCTGCCCAAAAATAAAAAGCCGAGTTGGGCCTCCATACTATGGGCCTGGGGGGGACCCCTAGGAGACCCCCATGTGCCCAGAGTACGGAGCCCCAACTCGGCTTGGTCCCAGAGATACACAGGTTCAAACTTAAACACTCAGCTTGACCCTACCTTAAGAGAGTCATAGTTAGTCCCTACTCTGCCCAAAAATAAAAAAAGCCGAGTTGGGCCTCCGTACTGTGGGCCTGGGGGGGACCCCTAGGAGACCCCCATGTGCCCAGAGTACGGAGCCCCAACTCGGCTTCCTCAGTGAGATGCACCGGTTCGAACTTAAACACTCAGCTTGACCCTACCTTAAGAGAGTCATAGTTAGTCCCTACTCTGCCCAAAAACAAAAAAGCCGAGTTGGGCCTCCGTACTGTGGGCCTGGGGGGGACCCCTAGGAGACCCCCATGTGCCCAGAGTACGGAGCCCCAACTCGGCTTCCTCAGTGAGATGCACCGGTTCGAACTTAAACACTCAGCTTGACCCTACCTTAAGAGAGTCATAGTTAGTCCCTACTCTGCCCAAAAATAAAAAAGCCGAGTTGGGCCTCCGTACTGTGGGCCTGGGGGGGACCCCTAGGAGACCCCCATGTGCCCAGAGTACGGAGCCCCAACTCGGCTTCCTCAGTGAGATGCACCGGTTCAAACTTAAACACTCAGCTTGACCCTACCTTAAGAGAGTCATAGTTAGTCCCTACTCTGCCCAAAAAATAAAAAGCCGAGTTGGGCCTCCATACTGTGGGCCTGGGGGGGGGACCATGAGCACGGAGCCCCGACTCGGCTTCGATGCACGCACACCCAACCCAGAGTCAAGCTTACTCCCACGCTGCTCCGGCCAGGGACCCACCCACACCCTGCCCGACACGGAGAACCACAGCTCCTGACGGGGACCACCACCGTGGTCCACCCTCCGCCCGACCCGGGGAACCACAGCTCCGGGCGGGGACCCCCACCGTGGTCCACCCTCCGCCCGACCCGGGGAACCACAGCTCCGGGCGGGGACCCCCACCGTGGTCCACCCTCCGCCCGACCCGGGGAACCACAGCTCCGG
>JAULUF010000082.1:87500-105000 GCA_031834385.1 Semotilus atromaculatus
CGGCCGCTCATAGGGCGCGCTGGGGAAACGTCCGCTTTTGGGGGGCCCTCTGCATCGAGGCCGTGTAACCGGAGTGCTTTTCGAGCGGGGAGGAGCGAGGCGAAGGGTCGGCTCGAAGACTGGAGCAGAGGGGTGTCGGCCCGTCCCTGCCGTCCGAACCTTCCCCGCGGCCACCGCCGCCCTCTGTTTCAGACGGGCCATCTGAGTCTCTCCCGAGGGGGTCGGAGGGTATCTCTCTCGCGTCGACGCGCAGAGCGGGGAGGAGCGATCTGCCCAAAGCGGTCTCTCGACCGGGCAGGGGCCGTCCCCAGGCGCGTCCAAAGTTCCGATCGACCAGGCTACCCCGCAGAAAGCGACGGCCCGAAGGAGGGGGTGCGCCCCTCCGGGCCCCGGGCAACCCTGAGGCGCCCGCGTTTGTTTTTTTCCGATGCCCTTGTCCCGACGTCTACGGATCTGACTGTGACCGGGGGAGACGATCCTTCCTCCCTGTGTTACGGCCAGGGAGGTCTGGCGAGCACGGAGCTCTTTTTCTGTTGGCGCCCGTCGTTCCGTTGCCCTTGTCCCGACGTCTACGGATCTGACTGTGACCGGGGGAGACGATCCTTCCTCCCTGTGTTACGGCCAGGGAGGTCTGGCGAGCACGGAGCTCTTTTTGTTGTTCTGCATATGCGTGCGAGTTCTTTTCTCCAGGGGTGCAACCAAGCCCCTGGAGTTCGTTTTGCCCGTTTACCCAGACCGACAAGCATGTGGTAAAAGTGTGCGCCTACACTCCAGGATGGACCGAGGGAGCCCCGGGCGGCGAACCGCAGGCGCGCGTGGCTTCCTACACACGGGTCTCGCTCCGTTCGGGCCTGGGGCTCGAGACGTCACGGCCGCTCGTAGGGCGCGCTGGGGAAACGACCGCCGGGGCCGGAGGGCGGGAGGCCTCTGGATCGAGGCCGTAACCGGGGAAGGGTGCCTTTCGGGCGGGGAGGAGCGAGGCGAAGGGTCGGCTCGAAGAGCAGAGGGGTGTCGGCCCATCCCTGCCGTCCGAACCTTCCCCGCGCGCACGCGGCCTCCCTTTGCGGACGTCCTTTTCAGACGGGCCATCTGAGTCTCCCGAGGTGGAAAGCATCTCGCGTCGACGCGCAGAGCGGGGAGGAGCGATCTGCCCAAAGCGGTCTCTCGACCGGGCAGGGGCCGTCCCCAGGCGCGTCCCAAGTTCCGTTCGACCAGGCTACCCCCAAGCAAGCGACGGCCCGAAGGAGGGGGTGCTCCCCTCCGGGCCCCGGGCAACCCTGAGGCGCCCGCGTGGTTGTCCGTTGCCCTTGTCCCGACGTCTTCTGATCCGATCCCTTCCTCCCTCCCTGTGTTACGGCCAGGGAGGTCTGGCGAGCGCGGAGCTCTTTTGGTTCTTGCCCATATGTGTGTACATAGTCCCTTTTTATGAGGAGGAGGAGGAATTTCCTCCAGAGTGTCTTTCAAACTTTTGCACGCCCAGGACGGTGCGCCATGGTCTGGACGCCCGCCTGGAGGGGGATCTGGGTACCCAAACCAGAACCCTCCTTTCCTGGAAGTCTCAAGCCCGCACATAGTTAATGGGCTGGGTCAGACCGCTTCCCCACCCAGTCTGACCACCACGGTTCACCAAGCCGTGTGTTTTTGATTGTTCCTTTGTTTGCCTCGCACCGACCGGAGCCTCGTCAGCTCCACGACAACGCCCCAAAGGGAGGGTTTTTTATTTATTTTTCTCTCCAGGGGTGCACCAAGCCCCTGGAGTTGGTTTTGCCGTTTACCCAGACCGACCGTTCGACAAGCATATGGTATTATGTGTGTGTGTGTCTACACTCCAGGATGGACCGAGGAGCCCCGTACGGCGAACCGCAGGCGCGCGTGGTTTCCTACACACGGGTCTCGCTCCGTTCGGGCCTGGGGCTCGAGACGTCACGGCCGCTCGTAGGGCGCGCTGGGGAAACGACCGCCGGGGCCGGAGGGCGGGAGGCCTCTGGATCGAGGCCGTAACCGGGAAGGGTGCCTTTCGGGCGGGGAGGAGCGAGGCGAAGGGTCGGCTCGAAGAGCAGAGGGGTGTCGGCCCATCCCTGCCGTCCGAACCTTCCCCGCGCGCACGCGGCCTCCCTTTGCGGACGTCCTTTTCAGACGGGCCATCTGAGTCTCCCGAGGTGGAAAGCATCTCGCGTCGACGCGCAGAGCGGGGAGGAGCGATCTGCCCAAAGCGGTCTCTCGACCGGGCAGGGGCCGTCCCCAGGCGCGTCCCAAGTTCCGTTCGACCAGGCTACCCCCAAGCAAGCGACGGCCCGAAGGAGGGGGTGCTCCCCTCCGGGCCCCGGGCAACCCTGAGGCGCCCGCGTGGTTGTCCGTTGCCCTTGTCCCGACGTCTTCTGATCCGATCCCTTCCTCCCTCCCTGTGTTACGGCCAGGGAGGTCTGGCGAGCGCGGAGCTCTTTTGGTTCTTGCCCATATGTGTGTACATAGTCCCTTTTTATGAGGAGGAGGAGGAATTTCCTCCAGAGTGTCTTTCAAACTTTTGCACGCCCAGGACGGTGCGCCATGGTCTGGACGCCCGCCTGGAGGGGGATCTGGGTACCCAAACCAGAACCCTCCTTTCCTGGAAGTCTCAAGCCCGCACATAGTTAATGGGCTGGGTCAGACCGCTTCCCCACCCAGTCTGACCACCACGGTTCACCAAGCCGTGTGTTTTTGATTGTTTCTTTGTTTGCCTCGCACCGACCGGAGCCTCGTCAGCTCCACGACAACGCCCCAAAGGGAGGGTTTTTTATTTATTTTTCTCTCCAGGGGTGCACCAAGCCCCTGGAGTTGGTTTTGCCGTTTACCCAGACCGACCGTTCGACAAGCATATGGTATTATGTGTGTGTGTGTGTCTACACTCCAGGATGGACCGAGGAGCCCCGTACGGCGAACCGCAGGCGCGCGTGGTTTCCTACACACGGGTCTCGCTCCGTTCGGGCCTGGGGCTCGAGACGTCACGGCCGCTCGTAGGGCGCGCTGGGGAAACGACCGCCGGGGCCGGAGGGCGGGAGGCCTCTGGATCGAGGCCGTAACCGGGAAGGGTGCCTTTCGGGCGGGGAGGAGCGAGGCGAAGGGTCGGCTCGAAGAGCAGAGGGGTGTCGGCCCATCCCTGCCGCCCGAACCTTCCCCGCGCGCACGCGGCCTCCCTTTGCGGACGTCCTTTTCAGACGGGCCATCTGAGTCTCCCGAGGTGGAAAGCATCTCGCGTCGACGCGCAGAGCGGGGAGGAGCGATCTGCCCAAAGCGGTCTCTCGACCGGGCAGGGGCCGTCCCCAGGCGCGTCCCAAGTTCCTATCGACCAGGCTACCCCGAAGAAAGCGACGGCCCGAAGGAGGGGGTGCTCCCCTCCGGGCCCCGGGCAACCCTGAGGCGCCCGCGTGGTTGTCCGTTGCCCTTGTCCCGACGTCTTCTGATCCGATCCTTCCTCCCTCCCTGTGTTACGGCCAGGGAGGTCTGGCGAGCACGGAGCTCTTTTGGTTCTTGCCCATATGTGTGTATATAGTCCCTTTTTATGAGGAGGAGGAATTTCCTCCAGAGTGTCTTTCAAACTTTTGCACGCCCAGGACGGTGCGCCATGGTCTGGACGCCCGCCTGGAGGGGGATCTGGGTACCCAAACCAGAACCCTCCTTTCCTGGAAGTCTCACGCCCGCACATAGTGCATTGTTACTGGGCTGGGTCAGACCGCTTCCCCGTCCGGTCTGACCACCACGGTTCGCCAAGCCGTGTCGTGTGTTTCTTGCCTTGTTTGTTTGCCTCGTACCGACCGGAGCCTCGTCAACTCCTCGACAACACCCCAAAGGGAAGGGGGTTTTTTTCTTAAATTGTTCTCTCCAGGGGTGTCCCAAGTCCCTGAGAGTCTTTTTGCCATTTACCCAGACCGACAAGCATATGGTAGCATTGTGTGTGTCTATACTCCAGGATGGACCGAGGAGCCCCGGCCGGCGAACCGCGCGGCGCGTCCACCGGGGCCGTCCGCCGGGGCCAGAGGGGGAGGCCTCTGGATCGAGGCCGTAACCGGGAAGGGTGCTTTTCGGGCGGGGAGGAGCGAGGCGAAGGGTCGGCTCGAAGACTGGAGCAGAGGGGTGTCGGCCCATCCCTGCCGTCCGAACCTTCCCCGCGCGCCCGCCGCCACCACCGCCCTCTGCGGACGTCCGTTTCAGACGGGCCATCTGAGTCTCCCGAGGTGGAAAGCATCTCGCGTCGACGCGCAGAGCGGGGAGGAGCGATCTGCCCAAAGCGGTCTCTCGACCGGGCAGGGGCCGTCCCCAGGCGCGTCCAAAGTTCCTATCGACCAGGCGACCCCAGAGCGACGGCCCGAAGGAGGGGGTGCGCTCCTCCGGGCCCCGGGCAACCCGGAGGCGCCCGCGTTTGTTTTCCGATGCCCTTGTCCCGACGTCTACGGATCTGACTGTGACCCGGGGGGGGGGGGGAGGCGATGCCCTTGTCCCTCGCTTCTGCCTCGTACCGATGGGAGCCCCGTGTCCGCTCTCCCCGGTAAATCCCCAAAGGTCCGTTTTAGGACCGTCTCGGCTCCGGGCGGAGCTCCGGTAGGGACACCGGCCTGACTGTGCCCGGGACCGAGGCACTCTCCCTGGGCTGGCCAGGGAGCTCTGACAGCATGGAGCTCTCGGCACACGTCACTTTCTCAGACTCTGACGTTTTACCGACTTTGACCGCAGAGCCAAGCCCGCCATGGGCGCTCACCCTCTCTGGCTCGGTTCACTGCCTCGAAGCACCGCTTTGTCATTTTCACAGCTTGACACCAGAGTCAAGTCGTCCGAGTCCAGGGAGGGAGGGTCCGCTCTCTCCTCTCCCACAGAAGCCCCAAGGTCCGTTTTAGGACCGACTCTGCTCCGTGCTGAGCTCCGGCAGGGACACCGGCCTGCCTGTGCCCGGGACCGAGGCACCCTCGCCGGACTGGCCGGGGAGCTCTGACGGCATGGAGCTCTCGGCACACGTCACTTTCTCGGACTCTGTCCTTTTACCGACTTTGACCGCAGAGCCAAGCCCGCCATGGGCGCTTGAGCTCGATTCGTGCCCAGGAAAGCCGCGCTCTACCTGGGATGCCCTTTTGCGTAAGATCAGACCGTCTTTTTCCTGGAGGTTTCGTGTTTTATTCAGAGTTCCACCCCAAGGGGGATATTGAACTCGTTCCCCAGCCAGAGCTCACCCTCTCTGGCTCGGTTCACTGCCTTGAACCACCGCTTTGCCATTTTCACAGTTTGACACCAGAGTCAAGTCGTCCGAGCCCAGGGAGGGAGAGTCCGCTCTCTCCTCTCCCACAGAAGCCCCAAGGTCCGTTTTAGGACCGTCTCGGCTCCGGGCGGAGCTCCGGCAGGGACACCGATCTGACTGTGCCCGGGACCGAGGCACTCTCCCTGGGCTGGCCAGGGAGCTCTGACAGCATGGAGCTCTCAACCCACTGCGCATTTTTGGACTCTGTCGTTTTTCAAAATTTGACAGCAGAGTCAAGCCCGGGGGCTTCTCTCTCTACTCGGGATGCATCCTTTTCGGTAACCTAGCCTGCCATTGTTTTCCCGGGGGGGGGGGGGGGGGGGGGGGTGTTCCGTGCTTCCAGAGACCCCACCGCAGTGGGGGTGATTGCACATCGCTCTCTCGCTCTCCCGGAGGCCCTCTCCTCCAGGACTTCCAGAGTTCCAACCAACCCTGGCTTTCTTTACACCCACCCAGAACGACTCTGAGTGGGGCTCACGACGGTCTGACGATAGGGGGGGGGTGTGCCTCCACCTCACTATCCCCCCTCCTTACAGCCCCCAAGGTCCGTTTTAGGACCGACTCTGCTCCGTACTGAGCTCCGGCAGGGACACCGGCCTGCCTGTGCCCAGGACCGAGGCACCCTCGCCGGGCTGGCCGGGGAGCTCTGACGGCATGGAGCTCTCGGCACACGTCACTTTCTCGGACTCTGTCCTTTTACCGACTTTGACCGCAGAGCCAAGCCCGCCATGGGCGCTTGAGCTCGATTCGTGCCCAGGAAAGCCGCGCTCTACCTGGGATGCCCTTTTGCGTAAGATCAGACCGTCTTTTTCCTGGAGGTTTCGTGTTTTATTCAGAGTTCCACCCCAAGGGGGATGTTGAACTCGTTCCCCAGCCAGAGCTCACCCTCTCTGGCTCGGTTCACTGCCTTGAAGCACCGCTTTGCCATTTTCACAGCTTGACACCAGAGTCAAGTCGCCCGAGCCCAGGGAGGGAGAGTCCGCTCTCTCTCTCCTCTCCCACAGAAGCCCCAAGGTCCGTTTTAGGACCGTCTCGGCTCCGGGCGGAGCTCCGGCAGGGACACCGATCTGACTGTGCCCGGGACCGAGGCACTCTCCCTGGGCTGGCCAGGGAGCTCTGACAGCATGGAGCTCTCAACCCACTGCGCATTTTTGGACTCTGTCGTTTTTCAAAATTTGACAGCAGAGTCAAGCCCGGGGGCTTCTCTCTCTACTCGGGATGCATCCTTTTCGGTAACCTAGCCTGCCATTGTTTTCCCGGGGGGGGGGGGGGTGTTCCGTGCTTCCAGAGACCCCACCGCAGTGGGGGTGATTGCACATCGCTCTCTCTCGCTCTCCCGGAGGCCCTCTCCTCCAGGACTTCCAGAGTTCCAACCAACCCTGGCTTTCTTTACACCCACCCAGAACGACTCTGAGTGGGGCTCACGACGGTCTGACGATAGGGGGGGGTGTGCCTCCACCTCACTATCCCCCCTCCTTACAGCCCCCAAGGTCCGTTTTAGGACCGACTCTGCTCCGTACTGAGCTCCGGCAGGGACACCGGCCTGCCTGTGCCCGGGACCGAGGCACCCTCGCCGGGCTGGCCGGGGAGCTCTGACGGCATGGAGCTCTCGGCACACGTCACTTTCTCGGACTCTGTCCTTTTACCGACTTTGACCGCAGAGCCAAGCCCGCCATGGGCGCTTGAGCTCGATTCGTGCCCAGGAAAGCCGCGCTCTACCTGGGATGCCCTTTTGCGTAAGATCAGACCGTCTTTTTCCTGGAGGTTTCGTGTTTTATTCAGAGTTCCACCCCAAGGGGGATGTTGAACTCGTTCCCCAGCCAGAGCTCACCCTCTCTGGCTCGGTTCACTGCCTTGAACCACCGCTTTGCCATTTTCACAGTTTGACACCAGAGTCAAGTCGTCCGAGCCCAGGGAGGGAGAGTCCGCTCTCTCCTCTCCCACAGAAGCCCCAAGGTCCGTTTTAGGACCGTCTCGGCTCCGGGTGGAGCTCCGGCAGGGACACCGGCCTGCCTGTGCCCGGGACCGAGGCACTCTCCCTGGGCTGGCCAGGGAGCTCTGACAGCATGGAGCTCTCAACCCACTGCGCATTTTTGGACTCTGTCGTTTTTCAAAATTTGACAGCAGAGTCAAGCCCGGGGGCTTCTCTCTCTACTCGGGATGCATCCTTTTCGGTAACCTAGCCTGCCATTGTTTTCCCGGGGGGGGGGGGTGTTCCGTGCTTCCAGAGACCCCACCGCAGTGGGGGTGATTGCACATCGCTCTCTCTCGCTCTCCCGGAGGCCCTCTCCTCCAGGACTTCCAGAGTTCCAACCAACCCTGGCTTTCTTTACACCCACCCAGAACGACTCTGAGTGGGGCTCACGACGGTCTGACGATAGGGGGGGGGTGTGCCTCCACCTCACTATCCCCCCTCCTTACAGCCCCCAAGGTCCGTTTTAGGACCGACTCTGCTCCGTACTGAGCTCCGGCAGGGACACCGGCCTGCCTGTGCCCGGGACCGAGGCACCCTCGCCGGGCTGGCCGGGGAGCTCTGACGGCATGGAGCTCTCGGCACACGTCACTTTCTCGGACTCTGTCCTTTTACCGACTTTGACCGCAGAGCCAAGCCCGCCATGGGCGCTTGAGCTCGATTCGTGCCCAGGAAAGCCGCGCTCTACCTGGGATGCCCTTTTGCGTAAGATCAGACCGTCTTTTTCCTGGAGGTTTCGTGTTTTATTCAGAGTTCCACCCCAAGGGGGATGTTGAACTCGTTCCCCAGCCAGAGCTCACCCTCTCTGGCTCGGTTCACTGCCTTGAAGCACCGCTTTGCCATTTTCACAGCTTGACACCAGAGTCAAGTCGTCCGAGCCCAGGGAGGGAGAGTCCGCTCTCTCCTCTCCCACAGAAGCCCCAAGGTCCGTTTTAGGACCGTCTCGGCTCCGGGCGGAGCTCCGGCAGGGACACCGATCTGACTGTGCCCGGGACCGAGGCACTCTCCCTGGGCTGGCCAGGGAGCTCTGACAGCATGGAGCTCTCAACCCACTGCGCATTTTTGGACTCTGTCGTTTTTCAAAATTTGACAGCAGAGTCAAGCCCGGGGGCTTCTCTCTCTACTCGGGATGCATCCTTTTCGGTAACCTAGCCTGCCATTGTTTTCCCGGGGGGGGGGGGGGGTGTTCCGTGCTTCCAGAGACCCCACCGCAGTGGGGGTGATTGCACATCGCTCTCTCTCGCTCTCCCGGAGGCCCTCTCCTCCAGGACTTCCAGAGTTCCAACCAACCCTGGCTTTCTTTACACCCACCCAGAACGACTCTGAGTGGGGCTCACGACGGTCTGACGATAGGGGGGGGTGTGCCTCCACCTCACTATCCCCCCTCCTTACAGCCCCCAAGGTCCGTTTTAGGACCGACTCTGCTCCGTACTGAGCTCCGGCAGGGACACCGGCCTGCCTGTGCCCGGGACCGAGGCACCCTCGCCGGGCTGGCCGGGGAGCTCTGACGGCATGGAGCTCTCGGCACACGTCACTTTCTCGGACTCTGTCCTTTTACCGACTTTGACCGCAGAGCCAAGCCCGCCATGGGCGCTTGAGCTCGATTCGTGCCCAGGAAAGCCGCGCTCTACCTGGGATGCCCTTTTGCGTAAGATCAGACCGTCTTTTTCCTGGAGGTTTCGTGTTTTATTCAGAGTTCCACCCCAAGGGGGATGTTGAACTCGTTCCCCAGCCAGAGCTCACCCTCTCTGGCTCGGTTCACTGCCTTGAAGCACCGCTTTGCCATTTTCACAGCTTGACACCAGAGTCAAGTCGTCCGAGCCCAGGGAGGGAGGGTCCGCTCTCTCCTCTCCCACAGAAGCCCCAAGGTCCGTCTTAGGACCGTCTTTGCTCCGGTCGGAGCTCCAGGGGTCGCGGGGGCAAACCCGACTCGCGCCCGGGACGGGCCACCCTCCCTGGGCTGACCGAGGAGGTGAGAGCGCATGGAGCTCTCAACCCGTCAACACATTATGGACTTTGTCATTTTTGATGCCTTTGCTCCAGAGTCATGTTCTCCGCCCGCTTTGAGCTTTATTTGCGCCCGGGAGAGACGCACACTGCCCGGCATGCCATTTTGAGTAAGGTCAGACCGTCTTTTTCCTGGAGGTTTCGTGTTTTATTCAGAGTTCCACCCCCCCAAGGGGGAGATTGAACTCGTTCCCCAGCCAGAGCTCACCCTCTCTGGCTCGGTTCACTGCCTTGAAGCACCGCTTTGCCAGTTTCACAGCTTGACACCAGAGTCAAGTCGTCCCCCTGCAACCACCGGCTCCGAGCCCAGGGAGGGAGGGAGGGAGGGAGGGTCCGCTCTCTCTCCTCTCCCACAGAAACCCCAAGGCCCGTTTTAGGACCGTCTTCGCTCCGGGCTGAGCTCCAGGGGTGGCGGGAAAATCTGACTCGTGCCCAGGACGGGCCACCCTCCCTGGGCTGGCCGAGGGGGTGTGAGCGCATGGAGCTCTCAACCCACCGCCACCTTTTGGACTTTGCCATTTTTTGATGCCTTGGCTTCAGAGTCAAGCCCAGAGTCATGTTCTCCACCCTCTTTGAGCTTTATTTGCGTCCGGGAGAGACGCACACTTCCCGGCATGCCATTTTGAGTAAGGTCAGACCGTCTATTTCCTGGAGGTTTCGTGTTTTATTCAGAGTTCCACCCCCCCAAGGGGGAGATTGAACTCGTTCCCCAGCCAGAGCTCACCCTCTCTGGCTCGGTTCACTGCCTTGAAGCACCGCTTTGCCAGTTTCACAGCTTGACACCAGAGTCAAGTCGTCCCCCTGCAACCACCGGCTCCGAGCCCAGGGAGGGAGGGAGGGAGGGAGGGTCCGCTCTCTCTCCTCTCCCACAGAAACCCCAAGGCCCGTTTTAGGACCGTCTTGGCTCCGGGCTGAGCTCCAGGGGTGGCGGGAAAATCTGACTCGTGCCCAGGACGGGCCACCCTCCCTGGGCTGGCCGAGGGGGTGTGAGCGCATGGAGCTCTCAACCCACCGCCACCTTTTGGACTTTGCCAATTTTTTGACGCCTTGGCTTCAGAGTCAAGCCCAGAGTCATGTTCTCCACCCTCTTTGAGCTTTATTTGCGTCCGGGAGAGACGCGCACTGCCCGGCATGCCGTTTTGAGTAAGGTCAGACCGTCTTTTTCCTGGAGGTTTCGTGTTTTATTCAGAGCTCCACCACAGGGGGGAGATTGAACTCGTTCCCCAGCCAGAGCTCACCCTCTCTGGCTCGGTTCACTGCCTTGAAGCACCGCTTTGCCAGTTTCACAGCTTGACACCAGAGTCAAGTCGTCCCCCTGCAACCACCGGCTCCGAGCCCAGGGAGGGAGGGAGGGTCCGCTCTCTCTCCTCTCCCACAGAAACCCCAAGGCCCGTTTTAGGACCGTCTTCGCTCCGGGCTGAGCTCCAGGGGAGGCGGGAAAATCTGACTCGTGCCCAGGACGGGCCACCCTTCCTGGGCTGGCCGAGGAGGTGTGAGCGCATGGAGCTCCCAACCCATCAACACTTTATGGACTTTGTCATTTTTGATGCCTCGGCTTCAGAGTCAAGCCCAGAGTCATGTTCTCCGCCCGCGTTGGGCTTTATTTGCGCCCGGGAGAGGCGCGCACTGCCCGGCATGCCGTTTTGAGTAAGATCAGACCGTCTTTTTCCTGGAGGTTTCGTGTTTTTCGGAGCTCCACCACAGGGGAGGTTGAGCTCATTCCCCAGCCAGAGCTCACCCTCTCTGGCTCGGTCGACTGCCTCGAAGGCCCTGGATGTCCGAGACCACCGCACCATTTTGGACTCTGCCGTTTTGAAGGTTTTTGCCTCAGAGTCAAGCCCGGAACCAATTTCTCTATGGGCGTCGAGCTTTATTGGTGCCCGGGAGAGACGCACACTGCCGCGGCATGCCATTTTGAGTAAGGTCAGACCGTCTTTTTCCTGGAGGTTTCGTGTTTTTCAGAGCTCCACCCCAAGGGGGGAGATTGAGCTCATTCCCCAGCCAGAGCTCACCCTCTCTGGCTCAGGTTCACTGCCTTGAAGCGCCATTTTGACAGCTTGACACCAGAGTCAAGTCCTCCTCCAACCACCGGCTCCGAGGGAGGGAGGGAGGGTCCGCGCTCTCTCCTCTCCCACAGAAACCCCAAGGCCCGTTTTAGGACCGTCTTCGCTCCGGGCTGAGCTCCAGGGGAGGCGGGAAAATCTGACTCGTGCCCAGGACGGGCCACCCTTCCTGGGCTGGCCGAGGAGGTGTGAGCGCATGGAGCTCCCAACCCATCAACACTTTATGGACTTTGTCATTTTTGATGCCTCGGCTTCAGAGTCAAGCCCAGAGTCATGTTCTCCGCCCGCTTTGGGCTTTATTTGCGCCCCGGGAGAGACGCGCACTGCCCGGCATGCCATTTTGAGTCAGATCAGACCGTCTTTTTCCTGGAGGTTTCGTGTTTTATTCAGAGCTCCACCACAGGGGAGATTGAGCTCATTCCCCAGCCAGAGCTCACCCTCTCTGGCTCAGGTTCACTGCCTTGAAGCACCACTTTGCCAGTTTCACAGCTTGACACCAGAGTCAAGTCGTCCCCCCTGCAACCACCGGCTCCGAGCCCAGGGAGGGAGGGAGGGTCCGCTCTCTCTCCTCTCCCACAGAAACCCCAAGGCCCGTTTTAGGACCGTCTTCGCTCCGGGCTGAGCTCCAGGGGAGGCGGGAAAATCTGACTCGTGCCCGGGACGGGCCACCCTTCCTGGGCTGGCCGAGGAGGTGTGAGCGCATGGAGCTCCCAACCCATCAACACTTTATGGACTTTGTCATTTTTGATGCCTCGGCTTCAGAGTCAAGCCCAGAGTCATGTTCTCCGCCCGCTTCGGGCTTTATTTGCGCCCGGGAGAGACGCGCACTGCCCGGCATGCCATTTTGAGTAAGATCAGACCGTCTTTTTCCTGGAGGTTTCGTGTTTTATTCAGAGCTCCACCACAGGGGAGATTGAGCTCATTCCCCAGCCAGAGCTCACCCTCTCTGGCTCAGGTTCACTGCCTTGAACCACCACTTGGGCTTTGCCATTTTCAGAGCTTGACACCAGAGTCAAGCCGTCCTCCTCCAACCACCGGCTCCGAGCCCAGGGAGGGAGGGAGGGAGGGAGGGAGGGAGGGAGGGTAGGTGCGCCCACTCGATCTCCTCTCCTCTCCTCTCCTCTCCTCTCCCACAGAAACCCCAAGGCCCGTTTTAGGACCGTCTCGGCTCCGGGCTGAGCTCCAGGGGTGGCGGGCGGATCCGACCCGTGCCCGGGACGGGACGCCCTCCCTGGGCCGGCAGAGGAGACCCGGGCGCCTGGAGCTCTCCGCCACTCCGCACCTTTTGGGACTTTGGTTTTGGAGCGAGCTCGGCCCTGGAGTCAAGCCCAGGAGCCCGTGGCCCACCGGGGCAGAGCCGAGCTCCAGACTCCCATGGAGAAGGAGGCACTCTCCCATCTCTCCCCGAAAACCAAGCCAGCCAGCCAGCCAGCCAGCCAGCCAGCCAGCCAGCCAGCCAGCCAGCCAGCCAGCCAGCCAGCCAGCCCCTGCCCCGACGGGCCCTCCGGGACCGCGGGGCAGAGAGCTCGTGGCCGGGAAAGGGAGCTCCGAGCCGGGAGCTTGGAGCCCGCCGTCCGGGCCGGGGGATGCAACCAGTCACCGGCACGTGCACTTTGCAAGACGGTGACCCCCCTGAAAACGGCTTAAAACGACCTTAACTCGGCGAAGGAGGGTCCTATCGAGACGGGGTTTTTATCAGCTTTTAGAGCGGGGCGAGACCTTTCCAACGAGCCCGCCCACGGCCTCGGGGGCCCCCGGGGGCCTTAGATACAAAAAATAAAAGGTCGAAAAAACCGTAAAACGCAAATATCTCGGCCGATCCTCGACGGATCCGGCGAACACCGGGCTCGTTGGATGCGTCTAGTCGAGCTGAAAAGATCCGTGCCGGTCCCGCGATTTTCCGTGCCGTTTTCGCGGAGATATCGGCGGAAAACCGGCGGGCGCGAGTCAAAATGGCGGACGCCGGTGACGTCACGGCCAATCGGAGAAAATCGCCCGTATCTCGGGAACGCGAGCACCCAGAGAGCTCAGATTTGGGTGAGGGGGTCCCGGGGGGGGCCTCGCCCGAACCCCAGGCCGGCGGGCCTCGGGGACGCCCCCTGCGGGATCGCCGCGGGCTGGGGCCCCCGACTTTGAACGGCTCTGGCTCGGGCGCCCGGGCGAGTTGGGCCGCGCGGGTGGGCCCGTTGGAAAGGCCCCGTCGGGCCCCGTCGGACGACCCCGGTCCGGGGAAGATCCGTCGAGGATCCACCGAGAGGCGAGCCGACGAAGGTCGCGCCTTCGACCGGCCCTGGCTCCCTGGCCCGGGGGCCCAGGGGCTCGGGGGTGGGCTCGTTGGACGGGCCCCCTCGAGACCTCGACGACGAGCCCGGTTTGAGATTTTTTCGCCCGGCGGTTCCCGAGATATTCGCCGAAAACGAAAACGAGCGCCCCGAGACGACCCGGACTTCCGAGGGCCGTGGCTCGGGGACCCGGCCGCCCAGAGGCGCCAAACTCGGGTCGGAGCGGCGTCTCGGCGGGCCCCTTCCGACGAGCCCACCCCCGAGCCCCGGGGCCCCCCGGGGCCGGAGAAAAGGGGCCCCGCAGAACGAGGCGCGCCTCGGAAGGAAAGGTCCGGGGGCCCCGGGGAGGCGGGGTCCGAGAGGGCCCGGGGGGACCCCCCGACACCCGAAAGGGCGAGCCGCTGGGACCTCCCCCTCCCGAGATACGGGCCTTTTCGTCCGAAAGTCCCTCGCGCTCGACCGGGCCCCTCTCGGGACCGGGAGGGCCCGGAGGCTCGGGACGCCGGGCGCCGGGAGCCCCCGAGGGGACGCTACTTCTCCCGCCGTCCCGAGCCCCGGGGACCTCCCGGTCCCGAGATACGGCCACTTCCTGTCCGGCTTCGACCCGGCGTAACTCCGGAAGTGAGCCGAGTCGGGGCTCCAAACTCCGGGTGTGTGGGGAGTCCCCCGGGACCCCCCCGTGACCGGTGTATGGAGCCCCGACTCGGCTTGGTCCCGGAGATACGGTCACTTCCTGTCCAGCTTCGACCGGGCGTAACTCGGAGAGGAAGCCGAGTCGGGGCTCCAAACTCCGGGTGTGTGGGGAGTCCCCAGAGACCCCCCCGTGACCGGTGTATGGAGCCCCAACTCGGCTTGGTCCCGGAGATACGGGCACTTCCTGTCCAGCTTTGACCGGGCGTAACTCGGAGAGGAAGCCGAGTTGGGGCTCCAAACTCCGGGTGTGTGGGGAGTCCCCCGAGGCCCCCCCGTGACCGGTGTATGGAGCCCCAACTCGGCTTGGTCCCAGAGATATGGCAGCTTGAAGTTTCAACTTTGACCGGACGTAACTCGGAGAGGAAGCCGAGTTGGGGCTCCAAACTCCGGGTGTGTGGGGAGTCCCCCGAGACCCCCCTGTGGACAGTGTATGGAGCCCCAACTCGGCTTGGTCCCAGAGATGCACCGGTTCAAACTTAAACACTCAGCTTGACCCTACCTTAAGAGAGTCATAGTTAGTCCCTACTCTGCCCAAAAATAAAAAAGCCGAGTTGGGCCTCCATACTATGGGCCTGGGGGGGGGGACCCCTAGGAGACCCCCATGTGCCCAGTGTATGGAGCCCCAACTCGGCTTGGTCCCAGAGATACACAGGTTCAAACTTAAACACTCAGCTTGACCCTACCTTAAGAGAGTCATAGTTAGTCCCTACTCTGCCCAAAAATAAAAAAGCCGAGTTGGGCCTCCATACTGTGGGCCTGGGGGGGACCCCTAGGAGACCCCCATGTGCCCAGAGTACGGAGCCCCAACTCGGCTTCCTCAGTGAGATGCACCGGTTCAAACTTAAACACTCAGCTTGACCCTACCTTAAGAGAGTCATAGTTAGTCCCTACTCTGCCCAAAAATAAAAAAGCCGAGTTGGGCCTCCATACTGTGGGCCTGGGGGGGACCCCTAGGAGACCCCCATGTGCCCAGAGTACGGAGCCCCAACTCGGCTTCCTCAGTGAGATGCACCGGTTCAAACTTAAACACTCAGCTTGACCCTACCTTAAGAGAGTCATAGTTAGTCCCTACTCTGCCCAAAAATAAAAAAGCCGAGTTGGGCCTCCATACTATGGGCCTGGGGGGGGACCCCTAGGAGACCCCCATGTGCCCAGTGTATGGAGCCCCAACTCGGCTTGGTCCCAGAGATACACAGGTTCAAACTTAAACACTCAGCTTGACCCTACCTTAAGAGAGTCATAGTTAGTCCCTACTCTGCCCAAAAATAAAAAGCCGAGTTGGGCCTCCATACTATGGGCCTGGGGGGGACCCCTAGGAGACCCCCATGTGCCCAGAGTACGGAGCCCCAACTCGGCTTCCTCAGTGAGATGCACCGGTTCAAACTTAAACACTCAGCTTGACCCTACCTTAAGAGAGTCATAGTTAGTCCCTACTCTGCCCAAAAATAAAAAGCCGAGTTGGGCCTCCATACTATGGGCCTGGGGGGGACCCCTAGGAGACCCCCATGTGCCCAGAGTACGGAGCCCCAACTCGGCTTCCTCAGTGAGATGCACCGGTTCAAACTTAAACACTCAGCTTGACCCTACCTTAAGAGAGTCATAGTTAGTCCCTACTCTGCCCAAAAATAAAAAGCCGAGTTGGGCCTCCGTACTATGGGCCTGGGGGGGACCCCTAGGAGACCCCCATGTGCCCAGAGTACGGAGCCCCAACTCGGCTTCCTCAGTGAGATGCACCGGTTCAAACTTAAACACTCAGCTTGACCCTACCTTAAGAGAGTCATAGTTAGTCCCTACTCTGCCCAAAAATAAAAAGCCGAGTTGGGCCTCCATACTGTGGGCCTGGGGGGGACCCCTAGGAGACCCCCATGTGCCCAGAGTACGGAGCCCCAACTCGGCTTCCTCAGTGAGATGCACCGGTTCAAACTTAAACACTCAGCTTGACCCTACCTTAAGAGAGTCATAGTTAGTCCCTACTCTGCCCAAAAATAAAAAGCCGAGTTGGGCCTCCATACTATGGGCCTGGGGGGGGACCCCTAGGAGACCCCCATGTGCCCAGAGTACGGAGCCCCAACTCGGCTTCCTCAGTGAGATGCACCGGTTCAAACTTAAACACTCAGCTTGACCCTACCTTAAGAGAGTCATAGTTAGTCCCTACTCTGCCCAAAAATAAAAAGCCGAGTTGGGCCTCCATACTATGGGCCTGGGGGGGACCCCTAGGAGACCCCCATGTGCCCAGAGTACGGAGCCCCAACTCGGCTTGGTCCCAGAGATACACAGGTTCAAACTTAAACACTCAGCTTGACCCTACCTTAAGAGAGTCATAGTTAGTCCCTACTCTGCCCAAAAATAAAAAAAGCCGAGTTGGGCCTCCGTACTGTGGGCCTGGGGGGGACCCCTAGGAGACCCCCATGTGCCCAGAGTACGGAGCCCCAACTCGGCTTCCTCAGTGAGATGCACCGGTTCGAACTTAAACACTCAGCTTGACCCTACCTTAAGAGAGTCATAGTTAGTCCCTACTCTGCCCAAAAACAAAAAAGCCGAGTTGGGCCTCCGTACTGTGGGCCTGGGGGGGACCCCTAGGAGACCCCCATGTGCCCAGAGTACGGAGCCCCAACTCGGCTTCCTCAGTGAGATGCACCGGTTCGAACTTAAACACTCAGCTTGACCCTACCTTAAGAGAGTCATAGTTAGTCCCTACTCTGCCCAAAAATAAAAAAGCCGAGTTGGGCCTCCGTACTGTGGGCCTGGGGGGGACCCCTAGGAGACCCCCATGTGCCCAGAGTACGGAGCCCCAACTCGGCTTCCTCAGTGAGATGCACCGGTTCAAACTTAAACACTCAGCTTGACCCTACCTTAAGAGAGTCATAGTTAGTCCCTACTCTGCCCAAAAAATAAAAAGCCGAGTTGGGCCTCCATACTGTGGGCCTGGGGGGGGGACCATGAGCACGGAGCCCCGACTCGGCTTCGATGCACGCACACCCAACCCAGAGTCAAGCTTACTCCCACGCTGCTCCGGCCAGGGACCCACCCACACCCTGCCCGACACGGAGAACCACAGCTCCTGACGGGGACCACCACCGTGGTCCACCCTCCGCCCGACCCGGGGAACCACAGCTCCGGGCGGGGACCCCCACCGTGGTCCACCCTCCGCCCGACCCGGGGAACCACAGCTCCGGGCGGGGACCCCCACCGTGGTCCACCCTCCGCCCGACCCGGGGAA
>JAULUF010000082.1:115000-130000 GCA_031834385.1 Semotilus atromaculatus
ACGGAGCTCTTTTTGTTGTTCTGCATATGCGTGCGAGTTCTTTTCTCCAGGGGTGCAACCAAGCCCCTGGAGTTCGTTTTGCCCGTTTACCCAGACCGACAAGCATGTGGTAAAAGTGTGCGCCTACACTCCAGGATGGACCGAGGGAGCCCCGGGCGGCGAACCGCAGGCGCGCGTGGCTTCCTACACACGGGTCTCGCTCCGTTCGGGCCTGGGGCTCGAGACGTCACGGCCGCTCGTAGGGCGCGCTGGGGAAACGACCGCCGGGGCCGGAGGGCGGGAGGCCTCTGGATCGAGGCCGTAACCGGGGAAGGGTGCCTTTCGGGCGGGGAGGAGCGAGGCGAAGGGTCGGCTCGAAGAGCAGAGGGGTGTCGGCCCATCCCTGCCGTCCGAACCTTCCCCGCGCGCACGCGGCCTCCCTTTGCGGACGTCCTTTTCAGACGGGCCATCTGAGTCTCCCGAGGTGGAAAGCATCTCGCGTCGACGCGCAGAGCGGGGAGGAGCGATCTGCCCAAAGCGGTCTCTCGACCGGGCAGGGGCCGTCCCCAGGCGCGTCCCAAGTTCCGTTCGACCAGGCTACCCCCAAGCAAGCGACGGCCCGAAGGAGGGGGTGCTCCCCTCCGGGCCCCGGGCAACCCTGAGGCGCCCGCGTGGTTGTCCGTTGCCCTTGTCCCGACGTCTTCTGATCCGATCCCTTCCTCCCTCCCTGTGTTACGGCCAGGGAGGTCTGGCGAGCGCGGAGCTCTTTTGGTTCTTGCCCATATGTGTGTACATAGTCCCTTTTTATGAGGAGGAGGAGGAATTTCCTCCAGAGTGTCTTTCAAACTTTTGCACGCCCAGGACGGTGCGCCATGGTCTGGACGCCCGCCTGGAGGGGGATCTGGGTACCCAAACCAGAACCCTCCTTTCCTGGAAGTCTCAAGCCCGCACATAGTTAATGGGCTGGGTCAGACCGCTTCCCCACCCAGTCTGACCACCACGGTTCACCAAGCCGTGTGTTTTTGATTGTTCCTTTGTTTGCCTCGCACCGACCGGAGCCTCGTCAGCTCCACGACAACGCCCCAAAGGGAGGGTTTTTTATTTATTTTTCTCTCCAGGGGTGCACCAAGCCCCTGGAGTTGGTTTTGCCGTTTACCCAGACCGACCGTTCGACAAGCATATGGTATTATGTGTGTGTGTGTCTACACTCCAGGATGGACCGAGGAGCCCCGTACGGCGAACCGCAGGCGCGCGTGGTTTCCTACACACGGGTCTCGCTCCGTTCGGGCCTGGGGCTCGAGACGTCACGGCCGCTCGTAGGGCGCGCTGGGGAAACGACCGCCGGGGCCGGAGGGCGGGAGGCCTCTGGATCGAGGCCGTAACCGGGAAGGGTGCCTTTCGGGCGGGGAGGAGCGAGGCGAAGGGTCGGCTCGAAGAGCAGAGGGGTGTCGGCCCATCCCTGCCGTCCGAACCTTCCCCGCGCGCACGCGGCCTCCCTTTGCGGACGTCCTTTTCAGACGGGCCATCTGAGTCTCCCGAGGTGGAAAGCATCTCGCGTCGACGCGCAGAGCGGGGAGGAGCGATCTGCCCAAAGCGGTCTCTCGACCGGGCAGGGGCCGTCCCCAGGCGCGTCCCAAGTTCCGTTCGACCAGGCTACCCCCAAGCAAGCGACGGCCCGAAGGAGGGGGTGCTCCCCTCCGGGCCCCGGGCAACCCTGAGGCGCCCGCGTGGTTGTCCGTTGCCCTTGTCCCGACGTCTTCTGATCCGATCCCTTCCTCCCTCCCTGTGTTACGGCCAGGGAGGTCTGGCGAGCGCGGAGCTCTTTTGGTTCTTGCCCATATGTGTGTACATAGTCCCTTTTTATGAGGAGGAGGAGGAATTTCCTCCAGAGTGTCTTTCAAACTTTTGCACGCCCAGGACGGTGCGCCATGGTCTGGACGCCCGCCTGGAGGGGGATCTGGGTACCCAAACCAGAACCCTCCTTTCCTGGAAGTCTCAAGCCCGCACATAGTTAATGGGCTGGGTCAGACCGCTTCCCCACCCAGTCTGACCACCACGGTTCACCAAGCCGTGTGTTTTTGATTGTTTCTTTGTTTGCCTCGCACCGACCGGAGCCTCGTCAGCTCCACGACAACGCCCCAAAGGGAGGGTTTTTTATTTATTTTTCTCTCCAGGGGTGCACCAAGCCCCTGGAGTTGGTTTTGCCGTTTACCCAGACCGACCGTTCGACAAGCATATGGTATTATGTGTGTGTGTGTGTCTACACTCCAGGATGGACCGAGGAGCCCCGTACGGCGAACCGCAGGCGCGCGTGGTTTCCTACACACGGGTCTCGCTCCGTTCGGGCCTGGGGCTCGAGACGTCACGGCCGCTCGTAGGGCGCGCTGGGGAAACGACCGCCGGGGCCGGAGGGCGGGAGGCCTCTGGATCGAGGCCGTAACCGGGAAGGGTGCCTTTCGGGCGGGGAGGAGCGAGGCGAAGGGTCGGCTCGAAGAGCAGAGGGGTGTCGGCCCATCCCTGCCGCCCGAACCTTCCCCGCGCGCACGCGGCCTCCCTTTGCGGACGTCCTTTTCAGACGGGCCATCTGAGTCTCCCGAGGTGGAAAGCATCTCGCGTCGACGCGCAGAGCGGGGAGGAGCGATCTGCCCAAAGCGGTCTCTCGACCGGGCAGGGGCCGTCCCCAGGCGCGTCCCAAGTTCCTATCGACCAGGCTACCCCGAAGAAAGCGACGGCCCGAAGGAGGGGGTGCTCCCCTCCGGGCCCCGGGCAACCCTGAGGCGCCCGCGTGGTTGTCCGTTGCCCTTGTCCCGACGTCTTCTGATCCGATCCTTCCTCCCTCCCTGTGTTACGGCCAGGGAGGTCTGGCGAGCACGGAGCTCTTTTGGTTCTTGCCCATATGTGTGTATATAGTCCCTTTTTATGAGGAGGAGGAATTTCCTCCAGAGTGTCTTTCAAACTTTTGCACGCCCAGGACGGTGCGCCATGGTCTGGACGCCCGCCTGGAGGGGGATCTGGGTACCCAAACCAGAACCCTCCTTTCCTGGAAGTCTCACGCCCGCACATAGTGCATTGTTACTGGGCTGGGTCAGACCGCTTCCCCGTCCGGTCTGACCACCACGGTTCGCCAAGCCGTGTCGTGTGTTTCTTGCCTTGTTTGTTTGCCTCGTACCGACCGGAGCCTCGTCAACTCCTCGACAACACCCCAAAGGGAAGGGGGTTTTTTTCTTAAATTGTTCTCTCCAGGGGTGTCCCAAGTCCCTGAGAGTCTTTTTGCCATTTACCCAGACCGACAAGCATATGGTAGCATTGTGTGTGTCTATACTCCAGGATGGACCGAGGAGCCCCGGCCGGCGAACCGCGCGGCGCGTCCACCGGGGCCGTCCGCCGGGGCCAGAGGGGGAGGCCTCTGGATCGAGGCCGTAACCGGGAAGGGTGCTTTTCGGGCGGGGAGGAGCGAGGCGAAGGGTCGGCTCGAAGACTGGAGCAGAGGGGTGTCGGCCCATCCCTGCCGTCCGAACCTTCCCCGCGCGCCCGCCGCCACCACCGCCCTCTGCGGACGTCCGTTTCAGACGGGCCATCTGAGTCTCCCGAGGTGGAAAGCATCTCGCGTCGACGCGCAGAGCGGGGAGGAGCGATCTGCCCAAAGCGGTCTCTCGACCGGGCAGGGGCCGTCCCCAGGCGCGTCCAAAGTTCCTATCGACCAGGCGACCCCAGAGCGACGGCCCGAAGGAGGGGGTGCGCTCCTCCGGGCCCCGGGCAACCCGGAGGCGCCCGCGTTTGTTTTCCGATGCCCTTGTCCCGACGTCTACGGATCTGACTGTGACCCGGGGGGGGGGGGGAGGCGATGCCCTTGTCCCTCGCTTCTGCCTCGTACCGATGGGAGCCCCGTGTCCGCTCTCCCCGGTAAATCCCCAAAGGTCCGTTTTAGGACCGTCTCGGCTCCGGGCGGAGCTCCGGTAGGGACACCGGCCTGACTGTGCCCGGGACCGAGGCACTCTCCCTGGGCTGGCCAGGGAGCTCTGACAGCATGGAGCTCTCGGCACACGTCACTTTCTCAGACTCTGACGTTTTACCGACTTTGACCGCAGAGCCAAGCCCGCCATGGGCGCTCACCCTCTCTGGCTCGGTTCACTGCCTCGAAGCACCGCTTTGTCATTTTCACAGCTTGACACCAGAGTCAAGTCGTCCGAGTCCAGGGAGGGAGGGTCCGCTCTCTCCTCTCCCACAGAAGCCCCAAGGTCCGTTTTAGGACCGACTCTGCTCCGTGCTGAGCTCCGGCAGGGACACCGGCCTGCCTGTGCCCGGGACCGAGGCACCCTCGCCGGACTGGCCGGGGAGCTCTGACGGCATGGAGCTCTCGGCACACGTCACTTTCTCGGACTCTGTCCTTTTACCGACTTTGACCGCAGAGCCAAGCCCGCCATGGGCGCTTGAGCTCGATTCGTGCCCAGGAAAGCCGCGCTCTACCTGGGATGCCCTTTTGCGTAAGATCAGACCGTCTTTTTCCTGGAGGTTTCGTGTTTTATTCAGAGTTCCACCCCAAGGGGGATATTGAACTCGTTCCCCAGCCAGAGCTCACCCTCTCTGGCTCGGTTCACTGCCTTGAACCACCGCTTTGCCATTTTCACAGTTTGACACCAGAGTCAAGTCGTCCGAGCCCAGGGAGGGAGAGTCCGCTCTCTCCTCTCCCACAGAAGCCCCAAGGTCCGTTTTAGGACCGTCTCGGCTCCGGGCGGAGCTCCGGCAGGGACACCGATCTGACTGTGCCCGGGACCGAGGCACTCTCCCTGGGCTGGCCAGGGAGCTCTGACAGCATGGAGCTCTCAACCCACTGCGCATTTTTGGACTCTGTCGTTTTTCAAAATTTGACAGCAGAGTCAAGCCCGGGGGCTTCTCTCTCTACTCGGGATGCATCCTTTTCGGTAACCTAGCCTGCCATTGTTTTCCCGGGGGGGGGGGGGGGGGGGGGGGTGTTCCGTGCTTCCAGAGACCCCACCGCAGTGGGGGTGATTGCACATCGCTCTCTCGCTCTCCCGGAGGCCCTCTCCTCCAGGACTTCCAGAGTTCCAACCAACCCTGGCTTTCTTTACACCCACCCAGAACGACTCTGAGTGGGGCTCACGACGGTCTGACGATAGGGGGGGGGTGTGCCTCCACCTCACTATCCCCCCTCCTTACAGCCCCCAAGGTCCGTTTTAGGACCGACTCTGCTCCGTACTGAGCTCCGGCAGGGACACCGGCCTGCCTGTGCCCAGGACCGAGGCACCCTCGCCGGGCTGGCCGGGGAGCTCTGACGGCATGGAGCTCTCGGCACACGTCACTTTCTCGGACTCTGTCCTTTTACCGACTTTGACCGCAGAGCCAAGCCCGCCATGGGCGCTTGAGCTCGATTCGTGCCCAGGAAAGCCGCGCTCTACCTGGGATGCCCTTTTGCGTAAGATCAGACCGTCTTTTTCCTGGAGGTTTCGTGTTTTATTCAGAGTTCCACCCCAAGGGGGATGTTGAACTCGTTCCCCAGCCAGAGCTCACCCTCTCTGGCTCGGTTCACTGCCTTGAAGCACCGCTTTGCCATTTTCACAGCTTGACACCAGAGTCAAGTCGCCCGAGCCCAGGGAGGGAGAGTCCGCTCTCTCTCTCCTCTCCCACAGAAGCCCCAAGGTCCGTTTTAGGACCGTCTCGGCTCCGGGCGGAGCTCCGGCAGGGACACCGATCTGACTGTGCCCGGGACCGAGGCACTCTCCCTGGGCTGGCCAGGGAGCTCTGACAGCATGGAGCTCTCAACCCACTGCGCATTTTTGGACTCTGTCGTTTTTCAAAATTTGACAGCAGAGTCAAGCCCGGGGGCTTCTCTCTCTACTCGGGATGCATCCTTTTCGGTAACCTAGCCTGCCATTGTTTTCCCGGGGGGGGGGGGGGTGTTCCGTGCTTCCAGAGACCCCACCGCAGTGGGGGTGATTGCACATCGCTCTCTCTCGCTCTCCCGGAGGCCCTCTCCTCCAGGACTTCCAGAGTTCCAACCAACCCTGGCTTTCTTTACACCCACCCAGAACGACTCTGAGTGGGGCTCACGACGGTCTGACGATAGGGGGGGGTGTGCCTCCACCTCACTATCCCCCCTCCTTACAGCCCCCAAGGTCCGTTTTAGGACCGACTCTGCTCCGTACTGAGCTCCGGCAGGGACACCGGCCTGCCTGTGCCCGGGACCGAGGCACCCTCGCCGGGCTGGCCGGGGAGCTCTGACGGCATGGAGCTCTCGGCACACGTCACTTTCTCGGACTCTGTCCTTTTACCGACTTTGACCGCAGAGCCAAGCCCGCCATGGGCGCTTGAGCTCGATTCGTGCCCAGGAAAGCCGCGCTCTACCTGGGATGCCCTTTTGCGTAAGATCAGACCGTCTTTTTCCTGGAGGTTTCGTGTTTTATTCAGAGTTCCACCCCAAGGGGGATGTTGAACTCGTTCCCCAGCCAGAGCTCACCCTCTCTGGCTCGGTTCACTGCCTTGAACCACCGCTTTGCCATTTTCACAGTTTGACACCAGAGTCAAGTCGTCCGAGCCCAGGGAGGGAGAGTCCGCTCTCTCCTCTCCCACAGAAGCCCCAAGGTCCGTTTTAGGACCGTCTCGGCTCCGGGTGGAGCTCCGGCAGGGACACCGGCCTGCCTGTGCCCGGGACCGAGGCACTCTCCCTGGGCTGGCCAGGGAGCTCTGACAGCATGGAGCTCTCAACCCACTGCGCATTTTTGGACTCTGTCGTTTTTCAAAATTTGACAGCAGAGTCAAGCCCGGGGGCTTCTCTCTCTACTCGGGATGCATCCTTTTCGGTAACCTAGCCTGCCATTGTTTTCCCGGGGGGGGGGGGTGTTCCGTGCTTCCAGAGACCCCACCGCAGTGGGGGTGATTGCACATCGCTCTCTCTCGCTCTCCCGGAGGCCCTCTCCTCCAGGACTTCCAGAGTTCCAACCAACCCTGGCTTTCTTTACACCCACCCAGAACGACTCTGAGTGGGGCTCACGACGGTCTGACGATAGGGGGGGGGTGTGCCTCCACCTCACTATCCCCCCTCCTTACAGCCCCCAAGGTCCGTTTTAGGACCGACTCTGCTCCGTACTGAGCTCCGGCAGGGACACCGGCCTGCCTGTGCCCGGGACCGAGGCACCCTCGCCGGGCTGGCCGGGGAGCTCTGACGGCATGGAGCTCTCGGCACACGTCACTTTCTCGGACTCTGTCCTTTTACCGACTTTGACCGCAGAGCCAAGCCCGCCATGGGCGCTTGAGCTCGATTCGTGCCCAGGAAAGCCGCGCTCTACCTGGGATGCCCTTTTGCGTAAGATCAGACCGTCTTTTTCCTGGAGGTTTCGTGTTTTATTCAGAGTTCCACCCCAAGGGGGATGTTGAACTCGTTCCCCAGCCAGAGCTCACCCTCTCTGGCTCGGTTCACTGCCTTGAAGCACCGCTTTGCCATTTTCACAGCTTGACACCAGAGTCAAGTCGTCCGAGCCCAGGGAGGGAGAGTCCGCTCTCTCCTCTCCCACAGAAGCCCCAAGGTCCGTTTTAGGACCGTCTCGGCTCCGGGCGGAGCTCCGGCAGGGACACCGATCTGACTGTGCCCGGGACCGAGGCACTCTCCCTGGGCTGGCCAGGGAGCTCTGACAGCATGGAGCTCTCAACCCACTGCGCATTTTTGGACTCTGTCGTTTTTCAAAATTTGACAGCAGAGTCAAGCCCGGGGGCTTCTCTCTCTACTCGGGATGCATCCTTTTCGGTAACCTAGCCTGCCATTGTTTTCCCGGGGGGGGGGGGGGGTGTTCCGTGCTTCCAGAGACCCCACCGCAGTGGGGGTGATTGCACATCGCTCTCTCTCGCTCTCCCGGAGGCCCTCTCCTCCAGGACTTCCAGAGTTCCAACCAACCCTGGCTTTCTTTACACCCACCCAGAACGACTCTGAGTGGGGCTCACGACGGTCTGACGATAGGGGGGGGTGTGCCTCCACCTCACTATCCCCCCTCCTTACAGCCCCCAAGGTCCGTTTTAGGACCGACTCTGCTCCGTACTGAGCTCCGGCAGGGACACCGGCCTGCCTGTGCCCGGGACCGAGGCACCCTCGCCGGGCTGGCCGGGGAGCTCTGACGGCATGGAGCTCTCGGCACACGTCACTTTCTCGGACTCTGTCCTTTTACCGACTTTGACCGCAGAGCCAAGCCCGCCATGGGCGCTTGAGCTCGATTCGTGCCCAGGAAAGCCGCGCTCTACCTGGGATGCCCTTTTGCGTAAGATCAGACCGTCTTTTTCCTGGAGGTTTCGTGTTTTATTCAGAGTTCCACCCCAAGGGGGATGTTGAACTCGTTCCCCAGCCAGAGCTCACCCTCTCTGGCTCGGTTCACTGCCTTGAAGCACCGCTTTGCCATTTTCACAGCTTGACACCAGAGTCAAGTCGTCCGAGCCCAGGGAGGGAGGGTCCGCTCTCTCCTCTCCCACAGAAGCCCCAAGGTCCGTCTTAGGACCGTCTTTGCTCCGGTCGGAGCTCCAGGGGTCGCGGGGGCAAACCCGACTCGCGCCCGGGACGGGCCACCCTCCCTGGGCTGACCGAGGAGGTGAGAGCGCATGGAGCTCTCAACCCGTCAACACATTATGGACTTTGTCATTTTTGATGCCTTTGCTCCAGAGTCATGTTCTCCGCCCGCTTTGAGCTTTATTTGCGCCCGGGAGAGACGCACACTGCCCGGCATGCCATTTTGAGTAAGGTCAGACCGTCTTTTTCCTGGAGGTTTCGTGTTTTATTCAGAGTTCCACCCCCCCAAGGGGGAGATTGAACTCGTTCCCCAGCCAGAGCTCACCCTCTCTGGCTCGGTTCACTGCCTTGAAGCACCGCTTTGCCAGTTTCACAGCTTGACACCAGAGTCAAGTCGTCCCCCTGCAACCACCGGCTCCGAGCCCAGGGAGGGAGGGAGGGAGGGAGGGTCCGCTCTCTCTCCTCTCCCACAGAAACCCCAAGGCCCGTTTTAGGACCGTCTTCGCTCCGGGCTGAGCTCCAGGGGTGGCGGGAAAATCTGACTCGTGCCCAGGACGGGCCACCCTCCCTGGGCTGGCCGAGGGGGTGTGAGCGCATGGAGCTCTCAACCCACCGCCACCTTTTGGACTTTGCCATTTTTTGATGCCTTGGCTTCAGAGTCAAGCCCAGAGTCATGTTCTCCACCCTCTTTGAGCTTTATTTGCGTCCGGGAGAGACGCACACTTCCCGGCATGCCATTTTGAGTAAGGTCAGACCGTCTATTTCCTGGAGGTTTCGTGTTTTATTCAGAGTTCCACCCCCCCAAGGGGGAGATTGAACTCGTTCCCCAGCCAGAGCTCACCCTCTCTGGCTCGGTTCACTGCCTTGAAGCACCGCTTTGCCAGTTTCACAGCTTGACACCAGAGTCAAGTCGTCCCCCTGCAACCACCGGCTCCGAGCCCAGGGAGGGAGGGAGGGAGGGAGGGTCCGCTCTCTCTCCTCTCCCACAGAAACCCCAAGGCCCGTTTTAGGACCGTCTTGGCTCCGGGCTGAGCTCCAGGGGTGGCGGGAAAATCTGACTCGTGCCCAGGACGGGCCACCCTCCCTGGGCTGGCCGAGGGGGTGTGAGCGCATGGAGCTCTCAACCCACCGCCACCTTTTGGACTTTGCCAATTTTTTGACGCCTTGGCTTCAGAGTCAAGCCCAGAGTCATGTTCTCCACCCTCTTTGAGCTTTATTTGCGTCCGGGAGAGACGCGCACTGCCCGGCATGCCGTTTTGAGTAAGGTCAGACCGTCTTTTTCCTGGAGGTTTCGTGTTTTATTCAGAGCTCCACCACAGGGGGGAGATTGAACTCGTTCCCCAGCCAGAGCTCACCCTCTCTGGCTCGGTTCACTGCCTTGAAGCACCGCTTTGCCAGTTTCACAGCTTGACACCAGAGTCAAGTCGTCCCCCTGCAACCACCGGCTCCGAGCCCAGGGAGGGAGGGAGGGTCCGCTCTCTCTCCTCTCCCACAGAAACCCCAAGGCCCGTTTTAGGACCGTCTTCGCTCCGGGCTGAGCTCCAGGGGAGGCGGGAAAATCTGACTCGTGCCCAGGACGGGCCACCCTTCCTGGGCTGGCCGAGGAGGTGTGAGCGCATGGAGCTCCCAACCCATCAACACTTTATGGACTTTGTCATTTTTGATGCCTCGGCTTCAGAGTCAAGCCCAGAGTCATGTTCTCCGCCCGCGTTGGGCTTTATTTGCGCCCGGGAGAGGCGCGCACTGCCCGGCATGCCGTTTTGAGTAAGATCAGACCGTCTTTTTCCTGGAGGTTTCGTGTTTTTCGGAGCTCCACCACAGGGGAGGTTGAGCTCATTCCCCAGCCAGAGCTCACCCTCTCTGGCTCGGTCGACTGCCTCGAAGGCCCTGGATGTCCGAGACCACCGCACCATTTTGGACTCTGCCGTTTTGAAGGTTTTTGCCTCAGAGTCAAGCCCGGAACCAATTTCTCTATGGGCGTCGAGCTTTATTGGTGCCCGGGAGAGACGCACACTGCCGCGGCATGCCATTTTGAGTAAGGTCAGACCGTCTTTTTCCTGGAGGTTTCGTGTTTTTCAGAGCTCCACCCCAAGGGGGGAGATTGAGCTCATTCCCCAGCCAGAGCTCACCCTCTCTGGCTCAGGTTCACTGCCTTGAAGCGCCATTTTGACAGCTTGACACCAGAGTCAAGTCCTCCTCCAACCACCGGCTCCGAGGGAGGGAGGGAGGGTCCGCGCTCTCTCCTCTCCCACAGAAACCCCAAGGCCCGTTTTAGGACCGTCTTCGCTCCGGGCTGAGCTCCAGGGGAGGCGGGAAAATCTGACTCGTGCCCAGGACGGGCCACCCTTCCTGGGCTGGCCGAGGAGGTGTGAGCGCATGGAGCTCCCAACCCATCAACACTTTATGGACTTTGTCATTTTTGATGCCTCGGCTTCAGAGTCAAGCCCAGAGTCATGTTCTCCGCCCGCTTTGGGCTTTATTTGCGCCCCGGGAGAGACGCGCACTGCCCGGCATGCCATTTTGAGTCAGATCAGACCGTCTTTTTCCTGGAGGTTTCGTGTTTTATTCAGAGCTCCACCACAGGGGAGATTGAGCTCATTCCCCAGCCAGAGCTCACCCTCTCTGGCTCAGGTTCACTGCCTTGAAGCACCACTTTGCCAGTTTCACAGCTTGACACCAGAGTCAAGTCGTCCCCCCTGCAACCACCGGCTCCGAGCCCAGGGAGGGAGGGAGGGTCCGCTCTCTCTCCTCTCCCACAGAAACCCCAAGGCCCGTTTTAGGACCGTCTTCGCTCCGGGCTGAGCTCCAGGGGAGGCGGGAAAATCTGACTCGTGCCCGGGACGGGCCACCCTTCCTGGGCTGGCCGAGGAGGTGTGAGCGCATGGAGCTCCCAACCCATCAACACTTTATGGACTTTGTCATTTTTGATGCCTCGGCTTCAGAGTCAAGCCCAGAGTCATGTTCTCCGCCCGCTTCGGGCTTTATTTGCGCCCGGGAGAGACGCGCACTGCCCGGCATGCCATTTTGAGTAAGATCAGACCGTCTTTTTCCTGGAGGTTTCGTGTTTTATTCAGAGCTCCACCACAGGGGAGATTGAGCTCATTCCCCAGCCAGAGCTCACCCTCTCTGGCTCAGGTTCACTGCCTTGAACCACCACTTGGGCTTTGCCATTTTCAGAGCTTGACACCAGAGTCAAGCCGTCCTCCTCCAACCACCGGCTCCGAGCCCAGGGAGGGAGGGAGGGAGGGAGGGAGGGAGGGAGGGTAGGTGCGCCCACTCGATCTCCTCTCCTCTCCTCTCCTCTCCTCTCCCACAGAAACCCCAAGGCCCGTTTTAGGACCGTCTCGGCTCCGGGCTGAGCTCCAGGGGTGGCGGGCGGATCCGACCCGTGCCCGGGACGGGACGCCCTCCCTGGGCCGGCAGAGGAGACCCGGGCGCCTGGAGCTCTCCGCCACTCCGCACCTTTTGGGACTTTGGTTTTGGAGCGAGCTCGGCCCTGGAGTCAAGCCCAGGAGCCCGTGGCCCACCGGGGCAGAGCCGAGCTCCAGACTCCCATGGAGAAGGAGGCACTCTCCCATCTCTCCCCGAAAACCAAGCCAGCCAGCCAGCCAGCCAGCCAGCCAGCCAGCCAGCCAGCCAGCCAGCCAGCCAGCCAGCCAGCCAGCCAGCCAGCCAGCCAGCCAGCCAGCCCCTGCCCCGACGGGCCCTCCGGGACCGCGGGGCAGAGAGCTCGTGGCCGGGAAAGGGAGCTCCGAGCCGGGAGCTTGGAGCCCGCCGTCCGGGCCGGGGGATGCAACCAGTCACCGGCACGTGCACTTTGCAAGACGGTGACCCCCCTGAAAACGGCTTAAAACGACCTTAACTCGGCGAAGGAGGGTCCTATCGAGACGGGGTTTTTATCAGCTTTTAGAGCGGGGCGAGACCTTTCCAACGAGCCCGCCCACGGCCTCAGGGGCCCCCGGGGGCCTTAGATACAAAAAATAAAAGGTCGAAAAAACCGTAAAACGCAAATATCTCGGCCGATCCTCGACGGATCCGGCGAACACCGGGCTCGTTGGATGCGTCTAGTCGAGCTGAAAAGATCCGTGCCGGTCCCGCGATTTTCCGTGCCGTTTTCGCGGAGATATCGGCGGAAAACCGGCGGGCGCGAGTCAAAATGGCGGACGCCGGTGACGTCACGGCCAATCGGAGAAAATCGCCCGTATCTCGGGAACGCGAGCACCCAGAGAGCTCAGATTTGGGTGAGGGGGTCCCGGGGGGGGCCTCGCCCGAACCCCAGGCCGGCGGGCCTCGGGGACGCCCCCTGCGGGATCGCCGCGGGCTGGGGCCCCCGACTTTGAACGGCTCTGGCTCGGGCGCCCGGGCGAGTTGGGCCGCGCGGGTGGGCCCGTTGGAAAGGCCCCGTCGGGCCCCGTCGGACGACCCCGGTCCGGGGAAGATCCGTCGAGGATCCACCGAGAGGCGAGCCGACGAAGGTCGCGCCTTCGACCGGCCCTGGCTCCCTGGCCCGGGGGCCCAGGGGCTCGGGGGTGGGCTCGTTGGACGGGCCCCCTCGAGACCTCGACGACGAGCCCGGTTTGAGATTTTTTCGCCCGGCGGTTCCCGAGATATTCGCCGAAAACGAAAACGAGCGCCCCGAGACGACCCGGACTTCCGAGGGCCGTGGCTCGGGGACCCGGCCGCCCAGAGGCGCCAAACTCGGGTCGGAGCGGCGTCTCGGCGAGCCCCTTCCGACGAGCCCACCCCCGAGCCCCGGGGCCCCCCGGGGCCGGAGAAAAGGGGCCCCGCAGAACGAGGCGCGCCTCGGAAGGAAAGGTCCGGGGGCCCCGGGGAGGCGGGGTCCGAGAGGGCCCGGGGGGACCCCCCGACACCCGAAAGGGCGAGCCGCTGGGACCTCCCCCTCCCGAGATACGGGCCTTTTCGTCCGAAAGTCCCTCGCGCTCGACCGGGCCCCTCTCGGGACCGGGAGGGCCCGGAGGCTCGGGACGCCGGGCGCCGGGAGCCCCCGAGGGGACGCTACTTCTCCCGCCGTCCCGAGCCCCGGGGACCTCCCGGTCCCGAGATACGGCCACTTCCTGTCCGGATTCGACCCGGCGTAACTCCGGAAGTAAGCCGAGTCGGGGCTCCAAACTCCGGGTGTGTGGGGAGTCCCCCGAGGCCCCCCCGTGACCGGTGTATGGAGCCCCAACTCGGCTCGGTCCCGGAGATACGGGCACTTCCTGTCCAGATTTGACCGGGCGTAACTCGGAGAGGAAGCCGAGTTGGGGCTCCAAACTCCGGGTGTGTGGGGAGTCCCCCGAGGCCCCCCCGTGACCGGTGTATGGAGCCCCAACTCGGCTCGGTCACGGAGATACGGTCACTTCCTGTCCAGCTTCGACCGGGCGTAACTCGGAGAGGAAGCCGAGTCGGGGCTCCAAACTCCGGGTGTGTGGGGAGTCCCCCGAGGCCCCCCCGTGACCGGTGTATGGAGCCCCAACTCGGCTTGGTCCCAGAGATGTGGCAGCTTGAAGTTTCAACTTTGACCGGACGTAACTCGGAGAGGAAGCAGAGTTGGGGCTCCAAACTCCGGGTGTGTGGGGAGTCCCCCGAGACCCCCCTGTGGCCAGTGTATGGAGCCCCAACTCGGCTTGGTCCCAGAGATACACAGGTTCAAACTTAAACACTCAGCTTGACCCTACCTTAAGAGAGTCATAGTTAGTCCCTACTCTGCCCAAAAATAAAAAGCCGAGTTGGGCCTCCATACTGTGGGCCTGGGGGGGACCCCTAGGAGACCCCCATGTGCCCAGTGTACGGAGCCCCAACTCGGCTTGGTCCCAGAGATACACAGGTTCAAACTTAAACACTCAGCTTGACCCTACCTTAAGAGAGTCATAGTTAGTCCCTACTCTGCCCAAAAATAAAAAAGCCGAGTTGGGCCTCCATACTGTGGGCCTGGGGGGGGGACCCCTAGGAGACCCCCATGTGCCCAGAGTACGGAGCCCCAACTCGGCTTGGTCCCAGAGATACACAGGTTCAAACTTAAACACTCAGCTTGACCCTACCTTAAGAGAGTCATAGTTAGTCCCTACTCTGCCCAAAAATAAAAAGCCGAGTTGGGCCTCCATACTGTGGGCCTGGGGGGGACCCCTAGGAGACCCCCATGTGCCCAGTGTACGGAGCCCCAACTCGGCTTGGTCCCAGAGATACACAGGTTCAAACTTAAACACTCAGCTTGACCCTACCTTAAGAGAGTCATAGTTAGTCCCTACTCTGCCCAAAAATAAAAAAGCCGAGTTGGGCCTCCATACTGTGGGCCTGGGGGGGACCCCTAGGAGACCCCCATGTGCCCAGAGTACGGAGCCCCAACTCGGCTTGGTCCCAGAGATACACAGGTTCAAACTTAAACACTCAGCTTGACCCTACCTTAAGAGAGTCATAGTTAGTCCCTACTCTGCCCAAAAATAAAAAGCCGAGTTGGGCCTCCATACTGTGGGCCTGGGGGGGACCCCTAGGAGACCCCCATGTGCCCAGTGTAC
>JAULUF010000082.1:140000-143098 GCA_031834385.1 Semotilus atromaculatus
GTTTTTCGGAGGGGGACTTTTCCTCCAGAGCGCCCAGTTCATCGCCTACCACCCCAGGTTAAGCATCCTCACCGGGATGCGTGCAAAGGAAGCCCTGTCCGTCACCTCGCCCGAGCGGGGGGGGGCGGTCGCCCGTCCCCTTCTCGACAAAACCCCGAAGGTCCGTTTCGGGACCGTCTCGGCTCCGACGGCTGCCCCCGTCGAGCCGACGCGTTCGCCCGCGCCCGAGTCTGAGGCGCCCTCCCCGGCCGCCACCCGGGGAGGCGGGCGGTCAGTGGGAATCTCGTTCGACCGCACGCTACCGGACTCTGTCCGTTTTTCGGAGGGGGACTTTTCCTCCAGAGCCGCCAACCTTCTTCCGTCGCCTACCACCCCAGATAAAGCATCCTCGCCCGGGATGCGCGCAAGGGAAGCCCGGTCCGTCTCTGTCCAGTTTGTTTTTATCCTCCAGGGGTGTCTCAAGTCCCCGGGGAGTCGCTTTTTCGCCCAGACCGATCGTTCGACAAGCATATGGGTTTATTTTACTTTCGGGATGGACCAAAGAGGAGCCCCGGACGGCGAAACCGCAGGCGCGCGTGGCTTCCTACACACGGGTCTCGCTCCGTTCGGGCCTGGGGGCTCGAGACGGCACGGCCGCTCATAGGGCGCGCTGGGGAAACGTCCGCTTTTGGGGGGCCCTCTGCATCGAGGCCGTGTAACCGGAGTGCTTTTCGAGCGGGGAGGAGCGAGGCGAAGGGTCGGCTCGAAGACTGGAGCAGAGGGGTGTCGGCCCGTCCCTGCCGTCCGAACCTTCCCCGCGGCCACCGCCGCCCTCTGTTTCAGACGGGCCATCTGAGTCTCTCCCGAGGGGGTCGGAGGGTATCTCTCTCGCGTCGACGCGCAGAGCGGGGAGGAGCGATCTGCCCAAAGCGGTCTCTCGACCGGGCAGGGGCCGTCCCCAGGCGCGTCCAAAGTTCCGATCGACCAGGCTACCCCGCAGAAAGCGACGGCCCGAAGGAGGGGGTGCGCCCCTCCGGGCCCCGGGCAACCCTGAGGCGCCCGCGTTTGTTTTTTTCCGATGCCCTTGTCCCGACGTCTACGGATCTGACTGTGACCGGGGGAGACGATCCTTCCTCCCTGTGTTACGGCCAGGGAGGTCTGGCGAGCACGGAGCTCTTTTTCTGTTGGCGCCCGTCGTTCCGTTGCCCTTGTCCCGACGTCTACGGATCTGACTGTGACCGGGGGAGACGATCCTTCCTCCCTGTGTTACGGCCAGGGAGGTCTGGCGAGCACGGAGCTCTTTTTGTTGTTCTGCATATGCGTGCGAGTTCTTTTCTCCAGGGGTGCAACCAAGCCCCTGGAGTTCGTTTTGCCCGTTTACCCAGACCGACAAGCATGTGGTAAAAGTGTGCGCCTACACTCCAGGATGGACCGAGGGAGCCCCGGGCGGCGAACCGCAGGCGCGCGTGGCTTCCTACACACGGGTCTCGCTCCGTTCGGGCCTGGGGCTCGAGACGTCACGGCCGCTCGTAGGGCGCGCTGGGGAAACGACCGCCGGGGCCGGAGGGCGGGAGGCCTCTGGATCGAGGCCGTAACCGGGGAAGGGTGCCTTTCGGGCGGGGAGGAGCGAGGCGAAGGGTCGGCTCGAAGAGCAGAGGGGTGTCGGCCCATCCCTGCCGTCCGAACCTTCCCCGCGCGCACGCGGCCTCCCTTTGCGGACGTCCTTTTCAGACGGGCCATCTGAGTCTCCCGAGGTGGAAAGCATCTCGCGTCGACGCGCAGAGCGGGGAGGAGCGATCTGCCCAAAGCGGTCTCTCGACCGGGCAGGGGCCGTCCCCAGGCGCGTCCCAAGTTCCGTTCGACCAGGCTACCCCCAAGCAAGCGACGGCCCGAAGGAGGGGGTGCTCCCCTCCGGGCCCCGGGCAACCCTGAGGCGCCCGCGTGGTTGTCCGTTGCCCTTGTCCCGACGTCTTCTGATCCGATCCCTTCCTCCCTCCCTGTGTTACGGCCAGGGAGGTCTGGCGAGCGCGGAGCTCTTTTGGTTCTTGCCCATATGTGTGTACATAGTCCCTTTTTATGAGGAGGAGGAGGAATTTCCTCCAGAGTGTCTTTCAAACTTTTGCACGCCCAGGACGGTGCGCCATGGTCTGGACGCCCGCCTGGAGGGGGATCTGGGTACCCAAACCAGAACCCTCCTTTCCTGGAAGTCTCAAGCCCGCACATAGTTAATGGGCTGGGTCAGACCGCTTCCCCACCCAGTCTGACCACCACGGTTCACCAAGCCGTGTGTTTTTGATTGTTCCTTTGTTTGCCTCGCACCGACCGGAGCCTCGTCAGCTCCACGACAACGCCCCAAAGGGAGGGTTTTTTATTTATTTTTCTCTCCAGGGGTGCACCAAGCCCCTGGAGTTGGTTTTGCCGTTTACCCAGACCGACCGTTCGACAAGCATATGGTATTATGTGTGTGTGTGTCTACACTCCAGGATGGACCGAGGAGCCCCGTACGGCGAACCGCAGGCGCGCGTGGTTTCCTACACACGGGTCTCGCTCCGTTCGGGCCTGGGGCTCGAGACGTCACGGCCGCTCGTAGGGCGCGCTGGGGAAACGACCGCCGGGGCCGGAGGGCGGGAGGCCTCTGGATCGAGGCCGTAACCGGGAAGGGTGCCTTTCGGGCGGGGAGGAGCGAGGCGAAGGGTCGGCTCGAAGAGCAGAGGGGTGTCGGCCCATCCCTGCCGTCCGAACCTTCCCCGCGCGCACGCGGCCTCCCTTTGCGGACGTCCTTTTCAGACGGGCCATCTGAGTCTCCCGAGGTGGAAAGCATCTCGCGTCGACGCGCAGAGCGGGGAGGAGCGATCTGCCCAAAGCGGTCTCTCGACCGGGCAGGGGCCGTCCCCAGGCGCGTCCCAAGTTCCGTTCGACCAGGCTACCCCCAAGCAAGCGACGGCCCGAAGGAGGGGGTGCTCCCCTCCGGGCCCCGGGCAACCCTGAGGCGCCCGCGTGGTTGTCCGTTGCCCTTGTCCCGACGTCTTCTGATCCGATCCCTTCCTCCCTCCCTGTGTTACGGCCAGGGAGGTCTGGCGAGCGCGGAGCTCTTTTGGTTCTTGCCCATATGTGTGTAC
>JAULUF010000083.1:0-132500 GCA_031834385.1 Semotilus atromaculatus
CTGTCCTCTCACACACACACAGACTCACGTGTCGCTGTCCTCTCTCACACACACACAGACTCACGTGTCGCTGTCCTCTCTCACACACACACACAGATTCACGTGTCGCTGTCCTCTCTCACACACACACACAGATTCACGTGTCGCTGTCCTCTCTCACACACACACACACAGACTCACGTGTCACTGTCCTCTCTCTCACACACACACAGACTCACGTGTCACTGTCCTCTCTCACACACACACAGACTCACGTGTCACTGTCCTCTCTCTCACACACACACAGACTCACGTGTCACTGTCCTCTCTCACACACACACAGACTCACGTGTCACTGTCCTCTCTCACACACACACAGACTCACGTGTCACTGTCCTCTCTCACACACACACACACAGACTCACGTGTCGCTGTCCTCTCTCACACACACACACAGACTCACGTGTCACTGTCCTCTCTCACACACACACACAGACTCACGTGTCGCTGTCCTCTCACACACACACACACACAGACTCACGTGTCACTGTCCTCTCTCTCACACACACACAGACTCACGTGTCACTGTCCTCTCTCACACACACACACACAGACTCACGTGTCGCTGTCCTCTCTCACACACACACACAGACTCACGTGTCGCTGTCCTCTCTCACACACACACACAGACTCACGTGTCGCTGTCCTCTCTCACACACACACACAGATTCACGTGTCGCTGTCCTCTCTCACACACACACACACAGACTCACGTGTCGCTGTCCTCTCTCACACACACAGACTCACGTGTCGCTGTCCTCTCTCTCACACACACACACAGACTCACGTGTCGCTGTCCTCTCTCACACACACAGACTCGCGTGTCACTGTCCTCTCTCACACACACACACACACAGACTCACGTGTCACTGTCCTCTCTCACACACACACAGACTCACGTGTCGCTGTCCTCTCTCTCACACACACACACAGACTCACGTGTCGCTGTCCTCTCTCACACACACAGACTCGCGTGTCACTGTCCTCTCTCACACACACACACACAGACTCACGTGTCGCTGTCCTCTCTCACACACACACACACACAGACTCACGTGTCACTGTCCTCTCTCACACACACACAGACTCACGTGTCACTGTCCTCTCTCACACACACACAGACTCACGTGTCACTGTCCTCTCTCTCACACACACACAGACTCACGTGTCACTGTCCTCTCTCACACACACACAGACTCACGTGTCACTGTCCTCTCTCACACACACACAGACTCACGTGTCACTGTCCTCTCTCACACACACACACACAGACTCACGTGTCGCTGTCCTCTCTCACACACACACACAGACTCACGTGTCACTGTCCTCTCTCACACACACACACACAGACTCACGTGTCGCTGTCCTCTCTCACACACACACACAGATTCACGTGTCGCTGTCCTCTCTCACACACACACACACAGACTCACGTGTCGCTGTCCTCTCTCACACACACAGACTCACGTGTCGCTGTCCTCTCTCTCACACACACACACAGACTCACGTGTCGCTGTCCTCTCTCACACACACAGACTCGCGTGTCACTGTCCTCTCTCACACACACACACACACACACAGACTCAGGTGTCGCTGTCCTCTCTCACACACACACACAGATTCACGTGTCGCTGTCCTCTCTCACACACACACACACAGACTCACGTGTCGCTGTCCTCTCTCACACACACAGACTCACGTGTCGCTGTCCTCTCTCACACACACACACAGATTCACGTGTCGCTGTCCTCTCTCACACACACACACACAGACTCACGTGTCACTGTCCTCTCTCACACACACAGACTCACGTGTCGCTGTCCTCTCTCACACACACACAGACTCACGTGTCACTGTCCTCTCTCACACACACACACACTCACGTGTCGCTGTCCTCTCTCACACACACAGACTCACGTGTCACTGTCCTCTCTCACACACACACACACACACGTGTCGCTATCCTCTCTCACACACACAGACTCACGTGTCGCTGTCCTCTCTCACACACACACACACAGACTCACGTGTCGCTGTCCTCTCTCACACACACACAGACTCACGTGTCACTGTCCTCTCTCACACACACACACACACACGTGTCGCTGTCCTCTCTCACACACACAGACTCACGTGTCGCTGTCCTCTCTCACACACACACACACAGACTCACGTGTCGCTGTCCTCTCACACACACACACACAGACTCACGTGTCGCTGTCCTCTCTCACACACACACACACAGACTCACGTGTCGCTGTCCTCTCTCACACACACACACACAGACTCACGTGTCGCTGTCCTCTCTCACACACACACACACAGACTCACGTGTCGCTGTCCTCTCTCACACACACAGACTCACGTGTCGCTGTCCTCTCTCACACACACACACACACAGACTCACGTGTCGCTGTCCTCTCTCACACACACACACAGACTCACGTGTCGCTGTCCTCTCTCACACACACAGACTCACGTGTCACTGTCCTCTCTCACACACACACACACACAGACTCACGTGTCGCTGTCCTCTCTCACACACACACACAGACTCACGTGTCACTGTCCTCTCTCACACACACACACACAGACTCACGTGTCACTGTCCTCTCTCACACACACACACACACAGACTCACGTGTCACTGTCCTCTCTCTCACACACACACACACAGACTCACGTGTCGCTGTCCTCTCTCACACACACAGACTCACGTGTCGCTGTCCTCTCTCACACACACACACAGACTCACGTGTCGCTGTCCTCTCTCACACACACACACAGACTCACGTGTCACTGTCCTCTCTCTCACACACACACAGACTCACGTGTCGCTGTCCTCTCTCTCACACACACACAGACTCACGTGTCGCTGTCCTCTCTCACACACACACACACAGACTCACGTGTCGCTGTCCTCTCTCACACACACACACACAGACTCACGTGTCGCTGTCCTCTCTCACACACACACAGACTCACGTGTCGCTGTCCTCTCTCACACACACACAGACACGTGTCGCTGTCCTCTCTCACACACACACACAGACTCACGTGTCGCTGTCCTCTCTCACACACACACACAGACTCACGTGTCACTGTCCTCTCTCACACACACACACTCACGTGTCGCTGTCCTCTCTCACACACACACACAGACTCACGTGTCACTGTCCTCTCTCACACACACACAGACTCACGTGTCACTGTCCTCTCTCACACACACACAGACTCACGTGTCACTGTCCTCTCTCACACACACACACACAGACTCACGTGTCGCTGTCCTCTCTCACACACACACACAGACTCACGTGTCGCTGTCCTCTCTCACACACACACACAAACTCACGTGTCGCTGTCCTCTCTCACACACACACACAGACTCACGTGTCGCTGTCCTCTCTCACTCACACACACAGACTCACGTGTCACTGTCCTCTCTCACACACACACACAGACTCACGTGTCGCTGTCCTCTCTCACACACACACACAGACTCACGTGTCACTGTCCTCTCTCTCACTCACACACACAGACTCACGTGTCACTGTCCTCTCTCACACACACACAGACTCACGTGTCACTGTCCTCTCTCACACACACACACAGACTCACGTGTCGCTGTCCTCTCTCACACACACACACAGACTCACGTGTCGCTGTCCTCTCTCTCACACACACACAGACTCACGTGTCACTGTCCTCTCTCTCACACACACACAGACTCACGTGTCACTGTCCTCTCTCACACACACACACAGACTCACGTGTCGCTGTCCTCTCACACACACACAGACTCACGTGTCGCTGTCCTCTCTCACACACACACAGACTCACGTGTCGCTGTCCTCTCTCACACACACACAGACTCACGTGTCACTGTCCTCTCTCACACACACACACACACTCACGTGTCACTGTCCTCTCTCACACACACACACACAGACTCACGTGTCACTGTCCTGTAACACACACAGACTCACGTGTCACTGTCCTCTCTCACACACACACACACACACAGACTCACGTGTCGCTGTCCTCTCTCACACACACACAGACTCACGTGTCGCTGTCCTCTCTCACACACACAGACTCACGTGTCGCTGTCCTCTCTCACACACACACACACACACACACACTCACGTGTCACTGTCCTCTCTCACACACACACACAGACTCACGTGTCGCTGTCCTCTCTCACACACACACACAGACTCACGTGTCACTGTCCTCTCTCTCACACACACACAGACTCACGTGTCGCTGTCCTCTCTCACACACACACACACAGACTCACGTGTCACTGTCCTCTCTCACACACACACACAGACTCACGTGTCGCTGTCCTCTCTCACACACACACACAGACTCACGTGTCACTGTCCTCTCTCTCACACACACACACAGACTCACGTGTCACTGTCCTCTCTCACACACACACAGACTCACGTGTCGCTGTCCTCTCTCACACACACACACACACAGACTCACGTGTTGCTGTCCTCTCTCACACACACAGACTCACGTGTCACTGTCCTCTCTCACACACACACACAGACTCACGTGTCACTGTCCTCTCTCTCACACACACACAGACTCACGTGTCACTGTCCTCTCTCACACACACACAGACTCACGTGTCACTGTCCTCTCTCACACACACACACACAGACTCACGTGTCACTGTCCTCTCTCTCACACACACACAGACTCACGTGTCACTGTCCTCTCTCACACACACACACACAGACTCACGTGTCACTGTCCTCTCTCACACACACACACAGACTCACGTGTCGCTGTCCTCTCTCACACACACACACAGACTCACGTGTCACTGTCCTCTCTCTCACACACACACACAGACTCACGTGTCACTGTCCTCTCTCACACACACACAGACTCACGTGTCGCTGTCCTCTCTCACACACACACACACACAGACTCACGTGTTGCTGTCCTCTCTCACACACACAGACTCACGTGTCACTGTCCTCTCTCACACACACACACAGACTCACGTGTCACTGTCCTCTCTCTCACACACACACAGACTCACGTGTCACTGTCCTCTCTCACACACACACAGACTCACGTGTCACTGTCCTCTCTCACACACACACACACAGACTCACGTGTCACTGTCCTCTCTCTCACACACACACAGACTCACGTGTCACTGTCCTCTCTCACACACACACACACAGACTCACGTGTCACTGTCCTCTCTCTCACACACACAGACTCACGTGTCGCTGTCCTCTAACACACACACACACACACAGACTCACGTGTCGCTGTCCTCTCTCACACACACACAGACTCACGTGTCGCTGTCCTCTCTCACACACACAGACTCACGTGTCACTGTCCTCTCTCTCACACACACACACAGACTCACGTGTCACTGTCCTCTCTCACACACACACAGACTCACGTGTCGCTGTCCTCTCTCACACACACAGACTCACGTGTCGCTGTCCTCTCACACACACACACACACAGACTCACGTGTCACTGTCCTCTCTCACACACACACAGACTCACGTGTCGCTGTCCTCTCTCACACACACAGACTCACGTGTCACTGTCCTCTCTCTCACACACACAGACTCACGTGTCACTGTCCTCTCACACACACACACAGACTCACGTGTCGCTGTCCTCTCTCACACACACACAGACTCACGTGTCGCTGTCCTCTCTCACACACACACACACTCACGTGTCGCTGTCCTCTCTCACACACACACAGACTCACGTGTCACTGTCCTCTCACACACACACACAGACTCACGTGTCACTGTCCTCTCACACACACAGACTCACGTGTCGCTGTCCTCTCTCACACACACACACAGACTCACGTGTCGCTGTCCTCTCTCACACACACACACACAGACTCACGTGTCGCTGTCCTCTCTCACACACACACACACAGACTCACGTGTCGCTGTCCTCTCACACACAGACTCACGTGTCGCTGTCCTCTCTCACACACACACACTCACGTGTCGCTGTCCTCTCTCACACACACACACTCACGTGTCGCTGTCCTCTCTCACACACACACACAGACTCACGTGTCACTGTCCTCTCTCTCACACACACAGACTCACGTGTCGCTGTCCTCTCTCACACACACACACAGACTCACGTGTCACTGTCCTCTCTCACACACACACACTCACGTGTCGCTGTCCTCTCTCACACACACACACAGACTCACGTGTCGCTGTCCTCTCTCACACACACACACAGACTCACGTGTCACTGTCCTCTCTCTCACACACACACACTCACGTGTCGCTGTCCTCTCTCTCACACACACACACTCACGTGTCGCTGTCCTCTCTCACACACACACACAGACTCACGTGTCACTGTCCTCTCTCTCACACACACACACTCACGTGTCGCTGTCCTCTCTCACACACACACACAGACTCACGTGTCGCTGTCCTCTCTCACACACACACACTCACGTGTCGCTGTCCTCTCTCACACACACACACTCACGTGTCGCTGTCCTCTCTCTCACACACACACACTCACGTGTCGCTGTCCTCTCTCACACACACACACTCACGTGTCGCTGTCCTCTCTCACACACACACACACTCACGTGTCACTGTCCTCTCTCTCACACACACACACTCACGTGTCGCTGTCCTCTCTCTCACACACACACACTCACGTGTCGCTGTCCTCTCTCACACACACACACTCACGTGTCGCTGTCCTCTCTCACACACACACACTCACGTGTCGCTGTCCTCTCTCACACACACAGACTCACGTGTCACTGTCCTCTCTCTCACACACACAGACTCACGTGTCACTGTCCTCTCACACACACACACAGACTCACGTGTCGCTGTCCTCTCTCACACACACACAGACTCACGTGTCGCTGTCCTCTCTCACACACACACACACTCACGTGTCGCTGTCCTCTCTCACACACACACAGACTCACGTGTCACTGTCCTCTCACACACACACACAGACTCACGTGTCACTGTCCTCTCACACACACAGACTCACGTGTCGCTGTCCTCTCTCACACACACACACAGACTCACGTGTCGCTGTCCTCTCTCACACACACACACACAGACTCACGTGTCGCTGTCCTCTCTCACACACACACACACAGACTCACGTGTCGCTGTCCTCTCACACACAGACTCACGTGTCGCTGTCCTCTCTCACACACACACACTCACGTGTCGCTGTCCTCTCTCACACACACACACTCACGTGTCGCTGTCCTCTCTCACACACACACACAGACTCACGTGTCACTGTCCTCTCTCTCACACACACAGACTCACGTGTCGCTGTCCTCTCTCACACACACACACAGACTCACGTGTCACTGTCCTCTCTCACACACACACACTCACGTGTCGCTGTCCTCTCTCACACACACACACAGACTCACGTGTCGCTGTCCTCTCTCACACACACACACAGACTCACGTGTCACTGTCCTCTCTCTCACACACACACACTCACGTGTCGCTGTCCTCTCTCTCACACACACACACTCACGTGTCGCTGTCCTCTCTCACACACACACACAGACTCACGTGTCACTGTCCTCTCTCTCACACACACACACTCACGTGTCGCTGTCCTCTCTCACACACACACACAGACTCACGTGTCGCTGTCCTCTCTCACACACACACACTCACGTGTCGCTGTCCTCTCTCACACACACACACTCACGTGTCGCTGTCCTCTCTCTCACACACACACACTCACGTGTCGCTGTCCTCTCTCACACACACACACTCACGTGTCGCTGTCCTCTCTCACACACACACACACTCACGTGTCACTGTCCTCTCTCTCACACACACACACTCACGTGTCGCTGTCCTCTCTCTCACACACACACACTCACGTGTCGCTGTCCTCTCTCACACACACACACTCACGTGTCGCTGTCCTCTCTCACACACACACACTCACGTGTCGCTGTCCTCAGACTCGTAGGTGAGATCAGACGCCGCTGCTGTTGATTCCTCTGTGCAGCTCGAGCAGCTCTCCTCCACCTCCTCCACCTCTTCCTCTTCCTCTTTCACACGCTGCCTCTTGTTCTTTGGAGAACACGTTACATCAAGGCCGGGGCCGAGGCGCTCCGTGGAGCAGGACATCCCGATAGAGAGGCTGGGGGGTTTCACCTGGACCGCTGAAATACACACACACACACACTACTTTTTACATTAAAAAAACAAAAACAAAACATTCTGTATATTTATAAGCACACCGATTTATAACACGAGTCTCCATGAGTCTAACACACAAATAAACCTCAAACAAGTGCAACACACACACACACACACACACACTGAGACCTCACAGTAGAGTCAGTCAGTAGAGTATCGCTTGCCTTTGCTGCGTCGCTTGGGCCTGGGCGTGGAGCGCGTCGCCTGCACCGCGGTGCTCTTCTTCACCGCTGTGGGGGAACACTGGCAGCCCACGTCCCGTGTGAGAGGCTGTCGGGCGGGTGCAACACACACATCAAAATACATCTCACAACCTCGAAGTAAAACGTTACACGAGTGTTTGTAGTTAGACCGCGTCGGTCGGTCACTGACCTTGGTGCCCGGCGACGCCCCGACCGTGTAGACGCACGGCACCGCGGTGTCCGTCAGCAGCAGCAGCTTCACGAAGCCCATCTCGTGCTGGCGGAAGTTCTTGAAGCTGTCCTGCGTGAAGTGCCGCGCACACAGACGCGTGTTCTCCGTGACGCCTCCGTCGTCGAAGTGCAGAAACTGCAGCCAGCGGGCGCGCAGCCAGGGCACTTTCGGGATGGGGAACAGGGGTTGTGGAGGGGAACAGCCTAAGATACACCTCATCACCATGATGATGTTGTTGTTGTCTTGTCGTCTTCTTCTACTACTACATCTTAGTTGGTTGTCAAACCATCTGTTGGTGCATTTCCGCCACCTACTGGGACGGAGAGTCCCCTTCCGGTGGACCACCATGGGACCTTATTTCGGAAAAATATTATGACAACAAATATTTTGATCCCGTTTGAATTGTGCCCTGAATTACACATATGATGTTTGTCCATTTAAAATATACATTTTAAAGTTAAGAAAGTCGCAGTTTGATGTAAAACTGTCGAGGTATGTGACGTCATATATTTTCTCTCAATGAAGCTTATTAACTTCACTGAAGCTGACGTCTGTCATTTTTCCTATGAAGGTAAATTAGTAGCTAAACTCGAGAGCACGTAGATGTAGGGCTGTAGTACTCGAGTCCGGTCTTGGACTCGAGTCCGGACTCGAGACCGTTTTTCTATGGTCTCGGACTTGTCTCGGACTCGCTGGTATTCGGACTCGGACTTGTCTCGGTCTCAGCCACTGGTCTTGCCAAACATGGCTTTTGGTCTCGACCGAGTCCAACATTTTTGTATTTGTGTTCATTTATTACTAGCCTATTAGGGTATGTTAACTTAGAAAATGCCAAAATTAACCGACCAAGTGCTCACTACAATGGAGTGCGTCTTCTCATGCTGTTACTATAGTTACTATCTTACTAGCTACTACTTAAAAATCCTGGGTGTTGTGACACTTTTGCATTTAGATCAACAAATAATAACCCAAAATTACTGTCTTGATAATGTCATGCATAAGACCAGGGCTCGAATTTTGGCGCGGGATTGCGGGTATTGCGCATAATTCTAATCATTCCCGCAGGCAGTGGCGGCTCCAGACAATTTTGATTGGGGGGGCAATGGGGGGTCCTGGTCATTTCAAGGGGGGTCTCGTGAAAACCAACAAAAAAATACAGTGGACACGGCTAATAACTGCATATTACTGCTACTAATATGGGGGGTTTCTAGGCTTTTTATTTTAGGGGGCTAATCCCCCAATGATTATGATTATGATAAAAAAATTAATAAAAAGGTAACACTTTAGTTTAGGGTCTAATGCTCACTATTAACTAGTTTCATTACCATGCAATGTCAGGGTTTTATAATCACTGTGGTCCCGAATGTGAAGCAGGTTAGTTATGGGAGTTCTGGGTTTCCCAGAGACATTTTTTATTTCTCTGATCTACATGTGCATTTTAAGATGTTTTGAAGGCCATAAAATTGGATAACAACATTGATCTTATGCCTAATACAGGGCAGTAGACAGGATAAGAAATAGCTTTAAAACCATGTTAGCGGGCAGTAGACTGTCAATACCTGCTCTCACTTCATCTCCATCTATCATCCTTTCTTTTTTCTCAGTAACGTTATCCTCATCCTACCCTTTCTCTTCCCCTCCTAAAGCTGAGCTTTTTTACTAAAGGCTACAATTTGTATTATATTCTCAATATTTACGCAATACACATTCATTATTAATCATGTGCCTAACAGGATGAAAACGGCGTTGTTAATGTTTCTTCTCCCCTCACAATGATGGTAAACTAATTATTAGCCTACATTACATGAGTCACGTTATAGGCCTATTTTCAGTTCAAAATGGTGAAATTAGACAAAACTATATTAGTTTGCCTGATAATTTTTGGTATTCGTTTAACATTTATGACCTAAAAAAAATGTCCAATATGAAATGTTTAGTTTAGCTACTTACATCTTATCTCGCACTTGACCGTACACTGTCGAGTCGCTCTGCAAAAATTCGCGCTCAGCAGCGTCTGTGAACATAAAGACCGCCTACTTTGATTTGATTGGTCATCTCAAATATTCGGACATTGACGAGCAGAGACAGGCTCAGATGAACACGCGCGCGCGCGCGAACACACACACACCCTCATGTCCTCTGTTTCTGATTCTGACGTGCGCTTTGCTCGGCGCCGCAGCTGAAGAGAAATATTTTTAAATCTTTATTCCGGATATATTTTTTAATCAGGAAGTGGGTGGGGGGTCAAATGGGGGGTCGAAGCGTTTTTTTAGGAGGGTCTTGAGACCCCCCAAGACCCCCCGTGGCGCCGCCACTGCCCGCAGGTCTCCCATTTATAATGCGGGATATTCCTGCAATCGTAATCCACACAGATTCTAAAATCAAATCATTCTTTTAATAACTATCTGCCAGACGCAATTTCACAAACAGCGTGAGTGTTCAGCGGTGCCGCGTCTTCTCTCAAAATGTGTTGTGGAAGGCAAGCATCAAGCGCTGCCGCGATAATACACACTCGCGTTCAGGAGTCGGGACATGACGGAATATTCACTTGCACAATCGGGCCAGCAGTGCATCGTGAATAAAGTTTACCATTTGCACGTCTTTTTAAGTCTTACCAGTTTAACATTCAAGCAATTTTAAACTATCAGTGCTCGCGTGCTCTCTGGGATGACTATGCGCACATTCATAGAAAATCCGCACATTCATAGAAAATCCGCCTCAAGAACAGCTGAGCTGGCCAGTAACAAAAGTTATTTTTCACGGATTATATTGCTTTAACACGCAAAACTGTGTCAATTTCGGTCTTCGTGAGTATACTCTAAACATAGTCGGTTTTGTCTTTAATAAGCATAAAACGCATGCCAGTATAATGAACACAGAATCCGTGCACTAGCTCTTAAAGTGACAGCCACCATATGTGTCGGTCATTAATTTTGTCGTCAAAACAACAAAAGAGAGCTTTAAGGTAAAGGAATCAGGATTGATAGCCTATGTGTTTAATTTATTCAGGACTAAAATACTATCCAGTGTTATTTTCCATTTGATTACTTTATTCAGTTTCTGTCTATGAATACTAGTGTTAGACCTATTCAAAAACTTTACTCTTTATTTGTCTTTATTTGTATCTTTATTCTATTGTGTTTATTTGTGCAACTTTTTTCAATTTAATTGAACAATTTAAATCAAGCCTTGTGTTTTGTAAATTCTTAACAACATTACCCCATTGTAAAAATGCAATGAACACAAACATTTAGGCAAGATACATTTAATAATTTTGTTTGGCAAAAACGAAATTCAGGCCCTGAAGACTTTTTTTTTTCCTGTCCTGGACTCGGTCTTGACTCGGACTCGAACCTTTTTGGACTCGGTCTTGTCTTGGACTCGAACCTCTTTGGACTCGGTCTTGACTTGGACTCGACTAGTCCTGGTCTTGGACTTGTCTTGGACTCGACAAAGGTGGTCTTGACTACAGCCCTACGTAGATGTGAATTTGAGAACTTGTTGTACAATAAATATTCGTACTTGTACGCGAACATTTACACTTACGACTCCGATGTGAAAACCTGTCAAATAAAAATCTGAACTTGAACGCTGAGATTTGCACTCGCAGTGTTGAGGAAATGGAGCCGTTTTATTGGTTGGCGCCTAGCCAATGAAATCGGACTTGTATTGTACGCGATGATGTCACGAAATCCGCGTCCTCAGGGACGCTCTGTCTGAAACGCTATCATGGCTTAATGCATTAGACTGATATTAAAATAAAAAAATGATATTATCAAACTCAGTGATCCAAAATTCAGTAAACACCATACTAATAATGCATACTATGTACAGGAACTACAGCCCAGTTCAGCCCAGAACTACACGGGAGGAGCTGGTCAATGACCTGAAAAGAGCTGGGACCACCATTTCCAAGGTTACTGTTGGTAATACACTAAGACGTCATGGTTTGAAATCATGCATGGCACGGAAGGTTCCCCTGCTTAAACCAGCACATGTCAAGGCCCGTCTTAAGTTTGCCAATGACCATTTGGATGATCCAGAGGAGTCATGGGAGAAAGTCATGTGGTCAGATGAGACCAAAATAGAACTTTTTGGTCATAATTCCACAAATCGTGTTTGGAGGAAGAAGAATGATGAGAACCATCCCAAGAACACCATCCCTACTGTGAAGCATGGGGGTGGTAGCATCATGCTTTGGGTGTGTTTTTCTGCACATGGGACAGGGCGACTGCACTGTATTAAGGAGAGGATGACCGGGGCCATGTATTGCGAGATTGAGGAACAACCTCCTTCCCTCAGTTAGAGCATTGAAGATGGGTCGAGGCTGGGTCTTCCAACATGACAATGACCCGAAGCACACAGCCAGGATAACCAAGGAGTGGCTCTGTAAGAAGCATATCAAGGTTCTGGCGTGGCCTAGCCAGTCTCCAGACCTAAACCCAATAGAGAATCTTTGGAGGGAGCTCAAACTCTGTGTTTCTCAGCGACAGCCCAGAAACCTGACTGATCTAGAGAAGATCTGTGTGGAGGAGTGGGCCAAAATCCCTCCTGCAGTGTGTGCAAACCTGGTGAAAAACTACAGGAAACGTTTGACCTCTGTAATTGCAAACAAAGCCTACTGTACCAAATATTAACATTGATTTTCTCAGGTGTTCAAATACTTATTTGCTGCTGTATCTTACAAATAAATAATCTAAAAAAAAAACCCAGAAATCACAATGTATGGTTTTTTAACTATGTCTTTCACAGTGGACATGCACCTACGATGACAATTTCAGACCCCTCCATGATTTCTAAGTGGGAGAACTTGCAAAATAACAGGGTGTTCAAATACTTATTTTCTTCACTGTATATGTAAGAGCGGACATTGGTTTTAATCATAGAATGGATTTAAATAGTGAGCAGGTTGAAGCGGTCTGGTTAGATATTTTGCTACCGAAGAGAAGGCCATACTAATTTGCGCATGTTATAGACCGCCTGATCAAACACAGTTTTATGATCTTTTAGAGGATGTTTGTTCAAATTGCATGGACTTGGTTAAATCAGAAGTTATCATGTTGGGGGACTTTAACACTGATTTTCAGAAAAGTGATGTTTCTGGGTATAAAGCATTGATGCATTTCTGTCGCTTCCTATAGTTTAAACCAGCGGATTGATGAACCTACACGTGTGTGCTCTACCACCCAAACCACGATTTACCTTGTCCTAGTGTCAGACAAATCTAGGATAACTGAAAGCGGGGTTATAAAATTTGGGTTGAGTGACCATTCTATTATATTCTGTACTAGAAAGATCAAGCTTTAATAAGCATTTCTCATCAGTTGCCAGGAAGCTTGTGGAAAAGTTACCTGGCCAGACTGGTGCACATGGTGAAAGTGCAGGACCTTTACTCTCAGTTAGGTGTTCAGGCGGGGAGTTTCTCTTTTGAAAAGGTGAGGGAGGCACTTGTTCTTGAGAAGCTGAAGAGGCTTGATGGCTCTAAAGCCAGAGGATTAGATTCTATTCCATCTAGGTTCATGAGGGATGCCGCTGAAATCATTACTCCGAGCATTACTCATATCATAAACAGGTCGATAGAACAAGGATACTTTCCCAATGACCTCAAGATTGCCAGAGTGATTCCTATATATAAGAAAGGGAGTAAACTAGACCCTGGTAATTATAGACCTGTTTCAATTCTTGGTTGTCTGTCAAAGATAATTGAAAAGATAATTTTTGAACAGATTGATAATTACTTAAAATCACAAAACCTACTTTATGAGTTCCAGTCTGGTTTTCGTAAATCTCATTCTACGGATTCCTGTTTACTGTTTTTAACTGACTATATAAAAAAGGAGATAGATAATGGATGATGGCATGGTTATGTCAGACTTACAAAAAGCCTTTGATACAGTCGACCATTGTGTTTTAATGTATAAACTGAAAGCCATGGGTTTTAGTGAATTAGCACAGAAATGGGTGGGCTCCTGTCGGGAAAATAGAACGCAAGTAGTGGACATTGGGGGGAAATGTCTCAACCAAAAGGCATGGGCTGTGGGGTACCTCAAGGAAGCGTTTTGGGTCCACTTTTCTTTTTACTATATATAAATGATCTAAAGTCTGCTTGTTCATGCAGTCTTTTTTTATATGCAGATGATTCTGCGCTGATTGTTTCTCACAAGGATAATAATATGATTGAAAGCATACTTAGCACAGAACTTCTAAATGTTAGGATGTGGATGGCTGATAACAGATTATGACTTCATTTAGGGAAAACTGAATCCATATTGTTTGGAACAAAGATAAAGTTAAAGAAAGCCTCATGTTTTAAGGTCCTAGCTGGAGATATTGTAATTACTGCCAAGGAATCAATCAGTTATCTTGGATGTATGTTAGATTGTAATTTATCTGGAGTAGGTCAGGCCCAAAAGGTAATCACCAAAGTTAATCAGAGAGTTTGTTTTTTGGCCAGAATATCAAAGTTTTTGGATGAAAAAACAAAGCTAGTTTTGGCAGGAGCTTTAATTCAGCCTTATTTTGATTATGCGTGTGGCTCATGGCACAATGGTCTCACAGGGAACCTGAAACATAGGCTTCAGACATCTCAAAATAAATTAATAAGGCTAATTTTAGACCTCCCCATAAGAACTCATCTGGAATCTTCCCACTTTGAAAGGGTGGGATGGTTGAAAGTTGAGGATCGAGTGTCTCAGATGCAGCTGGGTATGGTACATACAATTGTTTATGGAGATGTTCCCAAATATTTTAGAAATTATTTTAATAGAGTAAACGAAGTTCACAGGTACTCCACTAGGGGTAGCTCAACCGATTTTGTACCCCCCAGATTTAATACAAATCTGGGCAAACAGTCTTTTCTTTATGCTGGAACTACCCTTTGGAATCGGTTACCTGGCACACTTAAGACAGTAAGAAGTACAGGAAGTTTTAAACAGGGTTTGAAAGTATGGTTTAGGTGCCAATTGTAGTTATTAGAATACCATAGTCTATTTTTAATGATCATTTTTTCTGTATAATATGTATGAATTTGTTTAATGTATGATGAATGATTGATGTGTGATTTGCTGCCACTTGTCCTCTTCTGCTGCTTTTATAAAGGACCACAATGGAAATAAGTCTTCGGGCTTTATTGTGTTATCCCTGGCTACTTATGTATTTTATTTTAATGTATGACACAGTTTCATACTGTTTTCATATTTTTATATTTAAGTGGTCAAATAAAATCAATCAATCAATCACAACTGAGGACTAAAGCAAGCGAGTCATCGGGAAGAGGCAAAAACAATGCAAGAAGTATTCAAAATACAAAGTTCAGGCATTGCTCAGAATCAGACAAGGGGAAGGATTTTTTTAAAAATTTTGCTCTCGGAAGAGATGAGTTTTCAGCTGACTTTTAAATGCTGACAGGGATTCTGCTTTCCGGATGAGGGTAGGAAGATCATTCCACCAGCATGGAACCGTGAATGAGAATGTTTTGGAGAGTGATTTTATGCCTCGCTGTGAGGGTACCACGAGCCGCCGCTCCTTGACCGATCGTAGGCTTCTGGTCGGGGTGTAGACTCATAGGAGTGGGTGGAAGTAGGAGGGAGCTGATTCAGTGGTAGATCTGTAAGCAAGCGTCAAAGCCTTAAATATGATGCGAGCAGCGAGTGGGAGCCAGTGTAGTGAGACAAACAGAGGAGTGACATGGGCCCTTTTGGGCTCGTTGAAGACAAGACGAGCTGCCGCATTCTGGATCATTTGTAGAGGTTTAGTTGCACATGATGGAAGTCCTGTCAAAAGAGCATTGCAGTAATCAAGCCTAGAGATAACCAGGGCCTGGACTAGAAGTTGTGTTGCATGCTCAGTTAGGAAAGGCCTGACCTTCCTGATGTTACGCATCACGTTTGAGCTTCTCAAGAACCAATTAGGTTCATTCTTGTGTTACGCATCACGTTTGAGCTTCTCAAGAACCAATGAGGTTCATTCTCGTGTTACGCATCACGTTTAAACTTCTACAAGAACCAATGAGGTTCATTCTCGTGTTACGCATCACGTTTAAACTTCTACAAGAACCAATGAGGTTCATTCTCGTGTTACGCATCACGTTTGAGCTTCTCAAGAACCAATGAGGTTCATTCTTGTGTTACGCATCACGTTTAAACTTCTACAAGAACCAATGAGGTTCATTCTCGTGTTACGCATCACGTTTGAGCTTCTCAAGAACCAATGAGGTTCATTCTTGTGTTACGCATCACGTTTGAACTTCTACAAGAACCAATGAGGTTCATTCTCGTGTTACGCATCACGTTTGAGCTTCTCAAGAACCAATGAGGTTCATTCTCGTGTTACGCATCACGTTTGAGCTTCTCAAGAACCAATGAGGTTCATTCTCGTGTTACGCATCACGTTTAAACTTCTACAAGAACCAATGAGGTTCATTCTCGTGTTACGCATCACGTTTGAGCTTCTCAAGAACCAATGAGGTTCATTCTCGTGTTACGCATCACGTTTGAGCTTCTCAAGAACCAATGAGGTTCATTCTCGTGTTACGCATCACGTTTAAACTTCTACAAGAACCAATGAGGTTCATTCTCGTGTTACGCATCACGTTTGAGCTTCTCAAGAACCAATGAGGTTCATTCTCGTGTTACGCATCACGTTTGAGCTTCTCAAGAACCAATGAGGTCCATTCTTGTGTTACGCATCACGTTTGAGCTTCTGCAAGAACCAATGAGGTTCATTCTCGTGTTACGCATCACGTTTGAGCTTCTGCAAGAACCAATGAGGTTCATTCTCGTGTTACGCATCACGTTTGAGCTTCTGCAAGAACCAATGAGGTCCATTCTCGTGTTACGCATCACGTTTGAGCTTCTCAAGAACCAATGAGGTTCATTCTTGTGTTACACATCACGTTTAAACTTCTACAAGAACCAATGAGGTTCATTCTCGTGTTACGCATCACGTTTGAGCTTCTCAAGAACCAATGAGGTTCATTCTCGTGTTACGCATCACGTTTGAGCTTCTCAAGAACCAATGAGGCTCATTCTCGTGTTACGCATCACGTTTGAGCTTCTGCAAGAACCAATGAGGTTCATTCTCGTGTTACGCATCACGTTTGAGCTTCTGCAAGAACCAATGAGGTTCATTCTCGTGTTACGCATCACGTTTGAGCTTCTGCAAGAACCAATGAGGTTCATTCTCGCGTTACGCATCACGTTTGAGCTTCTGCAAGAACCAATGAGGTTCATTCTCGCGTTACGCATCACGTTTGAGCTTCTGCAAGAACCAATGAGGTTCATTCTCGCGTTACGCATCACGTTTGAGCTTCTGCAAGAACCAATGAGGTTCATTCTCGCGTTACGCATCACGTTTGAGCTTCTAAAAGAACCAATGAGGTCCATTCTCGTGTTACGCATCACGTTTGAGCTTCTCAAGAACCAATGAGGTTCATTCTCGTGTTACGCATCACGTTTGAGCTTCTGCAAGAACCAATGAGGTTCATTCTCGTGTTACGCATCACGTTTGAGCTTCTCAAGAACCAATGAGGTTCATTCTCGTGTTACGCATCACGTTTGAGCTTCTACAAGAACCAATGAGGCTCATTCTCATGTTACGCATCACGTTTGAGCTTCTCAAGAACCAATGAGGTTCATTCTCGTGTTACGCATCACGTTTGAGCTTCTAAAAGAACCAATGAGGTCCATTCTCGTGTTACGCATCACGTTTGAGCTTCTCAAGAACCAATGAGGTTCATTCTCGCGTTACGCATCACGTTTGAGCTTCTGCAAGAACCAATGAGGTTCATTCTCGCGTTACGCATCACGTTTGAGCTTCTGCAAGAACCAATGAGGTTCATTCTCGCGTTACGCATCACGTTTGAGCTTCTGCAAGAACCAATGAGGTTCATTCTCGCGTTACGCATCACGTTTGAGCTTCTAAAAGAACCAATGAGGTCCATTCTCGTGTTACGCATCACGTTTGAGCTTCTCAAGAACCAATGAGGTTCATTCTCGTGTTACGCATCACGTTTGAGCTTCTGCAAGAACCAATGAGGTTCATTCTCGTGTTACGCATCACGTTTGAGCTTCTCAAGAACCAATGAGGTTCATTCTCGTGTTACGCATCACGTTTGAGCTTCTACAAGAACCAATGAGGCTCATTCTCATGTTACGCATCACGTTTGAGCTTCTCAAGAACCAATGAGGTTCATTCTCGTGTTACGCATCACGTTTGAGCTTCTAAAAGAACCAATGAGGTCCATTCTCGTGTTACGCATCACGTTTGAGCTTCTCAAGAACCAATGAGGTTCATTCTCGTGTTACGCATCACGTTTGAGCTTCTGCAAGAACCAATGAGGTTCATTCTCGTGTTACGCATCACGTTTGAGCTTCTCAAGAACCAATGAGGTCCATTCTCGTGTTACGCATCACGTTTGAGCTTCTCAAGAACCAATGAGGTTCATTCTCGTGTTACGCATCACGTTTGAGCTTCTAAAAGAACCAATGAGGTCCATTCTCGTGTTACGCATCACGTTTGAGCTTCTTAAGAACCAATGAGGTCCATTCTCGTGTTACGCATCACGTTTGAGCTTCTGCAAGAACCAATGAGGTCCATTCTCGTGTTACGCATAACGTTTGAGCTTCTACAAGAACCAATGAGGTCCATTCTCGTGTTACGCATCACGTTTGAGCTTCTGCAACAACCAATGAGGTTCATTCTCGTGTTACGCATCACGTTTGAGCTTCTCAAGAACCAATGAGGTTCATTCTCGTGTTACGCATCACGTTTGAGCTTCTCAAGAACCAATGAGGTTCATTCTCGTGTTACGCATCACGTTTGAGCTTCTGCAAGAACCAATGAGGTTCATTCTCGTGTTACGCATCACGTTTGAGCTTCTCAAGAACCAATGAGGTCCATTCTCGTGTTACGCATCACGTTTGAGCTTCTGCAAGAACCAATGAGGTCCATTCTCGTGTTACGCATCACGTTTGAGCTTCTGCAAGAACCAATGAGGTTCATTCTCGTGTTACGCATCACGTTTGAGCTTCTCAAGAACCAATGAGGTTCATTCTCGTGTTACGCATCACGTTTGAGCTTCTCAAGAACCAATGAGGTTCATTCTCGTGTTACGCATCACGTTTGAGCTTCTGCAAGAACCAATGAGGTTCATTCTCGTGTTACGCATCACGTTTGAGCTTCTCAAGAACCAATGAGGTCCATTCTCGTGTTACGCATCACGTTTGAGCTTCTGCAAGAACCATTGAGGTCCATTCTCGTGTTACGCATCACGTTTGAGCTTCTGCAAGAACCAATGAGGTCCATTCTCGTGTTACGCATCACGTTTGAGCTTCTGCAAGAACCAATGAGGTTCATTCTCGTGTTACGCATCACGTTTGAGCTTCTGCAAGAACCAATGAGGTTCATTCTCGTGTTACGCATCACGTTTGAGCTTCTCAAGAACCAATGAGGTCCATTCTCGGGTTACGCATCACGTTTGAGCTTCTCAAGAACCAATGAGGTCCATTCTCGTGTTACGCATCACGTTTGAGCTTCTACAAGAACCAATGAGGCTCATTCTCGTGTTACACATCACGTTTGAGCTTCTCAAGAACCAATGAGGTTCATTCTCGTGTTACGCATCACTTTTGAGCTTCTGCAAGAACCAATGAGGTTCATTCTCGCGTTACGCATCACGTTTGAGCTTCTGCAAGAACCAATGAGGTTCATTCTCGCGTTACGCATCACGTTTGAGCTTCTCAAGAACCAATGAGGTCCATTCTCGCGTTACGCATCACGTTTGAGCTTCTGCAAGAACCAATGAGGTCCATTCTCGCGTTACGCATCACGTTTGAGCTTCTCAAGAACCAATGAGGTCCATTCTCGCGTTACGCATCACGTTTGAGCTTCTCAAGAACCAATGAGGTTCATTCTCGCGTTACGCATCACGTTTGAGCTTCTAAAAGAACCAATGAGGTCCATTCTCGCGTTACGCATCACGTTTGAGCTTCTCAAGAACCAATGAGGTTCATTCTCGTGTTACGCATCACGTTTGAGCTTCTGCAAGAACCAATGAGGTTCATTCTCGTGTTACGCATCACATTTGAGCTTCTCAAGAACCAATGAGGTCCATTCTCGTGTTACGCATCACGTTTGAGCTTCTACAAGAACCAATGAGGTCCATTCTCGTGTTACGCATCACGTTTGAGCTTCTGCAAGAACCAATGAGGTCAATTCTCGTGTTACGCATCACGTTTGAGCTTCTGCAAGAACCAATGAGGTTCATTCTCGTGTTACGCATCACGTTTGAGCTTCTGCAAGAACCAATGAGGTTCATTCTCGTGTTACGCATCACATTTCAGCTTCTTAAGAACCAATGAGGTCCATTCTCGTGTTACGCATCACGTTTGAGCTTCTGCAAGAACCAATGAGGTCCATTCTCGTGTTACGCATCACGTTTGAGCTTCTGCAAGAACCAATGAGGTTCATTCTCGTGTTACGCATCACGTTTGAGCTTCTGCAAGAACCAATGAGGTTCATTCTCGTGTTACGCATCACGTTTGAGCTTCTGCAAGAACCAATGAGGTTCATTCTCGTGTTACGCATCACATTTGAGCTTCTCAAGAACCAATGAGGTTCATTCTCGTGTTACGCATCACGTTTGAGCTTCTCAAGAACCAATGAGGTTCATTCTCGTGTTACGCATCACGTTTGAGCTTCTGCAAGAACCAATGAGGTCCATTCTCGTGTTACGCATCACGTTTGAGCTTCTGCAAGAACCAATGAGGTCCATTCTCGTGTTACGCATCACGTTTGAGCTTCTGCAAGAACCAATGAGGTTCATTCTCGTGTTACGCATCACATTTGAGCTTCTGCAAGAACCAATGAGGTTCATTCTCGTGTTACGCATCACATTTGAGCTTCTCAAGAACCAATGAGGTTCATTCTCGTGTTACGCATCACGTTTGAGCTTCTCAAGAACCAATGAGGTTCATTCTCGTGTTACGCATCACGTTTGAGCTTCTGCAAGAACCAATGAGGTTCATTCTCGCGTTACGCATCACGTTTGAGCTTCTGCAAGAACCAATGAGGTCCATTCTCGCGTTACGCATCACGTTTGAGCTTCTCAAGAACCAATGAGGTCCATTCTCGCGTTACGCATCACGTTTGAGCTTCTGCAAGAACCAATGAGGTCCATTCTCGCGTTACGCATCACGTTTGAGCTTCTCAAGAACCAATGAGGTCCATTCTCGCGTTACGCATCACGTTTGAGCTTCTCAAGAACCAATGAGGTTCATTCTCGCGTTACGCATCACGTTTGAGCTTCTAAAAGAACCAATGAGGTCCATTCTCGCGTTACGCATCACGTTTGAGCTTCTCAAGAACCAATGAGGTTCATTCTCGTGTTACGCATCACGTTTGAGCTTCTGCAAGAACCAATGAGGTTCATTCTCGTGTTACGCATCACGTTTGAGCTTCTCAAGAACCAATGAGGTCCATTCTCGTGTTACGCATCACGTTTGAGCTTCTACAAGAACCAATGAGGTCCATTCTCGTGTTACGCATCACGTTTGAGCTTCTGCAAGAACCAATGAGGTCAATTCTCGTGTTACGCATCACGTTTGAGCTTCTGCAAGAACCAATGAGGTCCATTCTCGTGTTACGCATCACGTTTGAGCTTCTGCAAGAACCAATGAGGTCCATTCTCGTGTTACGCATCACGTTTGAGCTTCTGCAAGAACCAATGAGGTTCATTCTCGTGTTACGCATCACGTTTGAGCTTCTGCAAGAACCAATGAGGTTCATTCTCGTGTTACGCATCACGTTTGAGCTTCTGCAAGAACCAATGAGGTTCATTCTCGTGTTACGCATCACATTTGAGCTTCTCAAGAACCAATGAGGTTCATTCTCGTGTTACGCATCACGTTTGAGCTTCTCAAGAACCAATGAGGTTCATTCTCGTGTTACGCATCACGTTTGAGCTTCTGCAAGAACCAATGAGGTCCATTCTCGTGTTACGCATCACGTTTGAGCTTCTGCAAGAACCAATGAGGTCCATTCTCGTGTTACGCATCACGTTTGAGCTTCTCAAGAACCAATGAGGTCCATTCTCGTGTTACGCATCACGTTTGAGCTTCTGCAAGAACCAATGAGGTCCATTCTCGTGTTACGCATCACGTTTGAGCTTCTGCAAGAACCAATGAGGTTCATTCTCGTGTTACGCATCACGTTTGAGCTTCTCAAGAACCAATGAGGTTCATTCTCGTGTTACGCATCACGTTTGAGCTTCTCAAGAACCAATGAGGTTCATTCTCGTGTTACGCATCACGTTTGAGCTTCTGCAAGAACCAATGAGGTTCATTCTCGTGTTACGCATCACGTTTGAGCTTCTCAAGAACCAATGAGGTCCATTCTCGTGTTACGCATCACGTTTGAGCTTCTGCAAGAACCATTGAGGTCCATTCTCGTGTTACGCATCACGTTTGAGCTTCTGCAAGAACCAATGAGGTCCATTCTCGTGTTACGCATCACGTTTGAGCTTCTGCAAGAACCAATGAGGTTCATTCTCGTGTTACGCATCACGTTTGAGCTTCTGCAAGAACCAATGAGGTTCATTCTCGTGTTACGCATCACGTTTGAGCTTCTCAAGAACCAATGAGGTCCATTCTCGTGTTACGCATCACGTTTGAGCTTCTCAAGAACCAATGAGGTCCATTCTCGTGTTACGCATCACGTTTGAGCTTCTACAAGAACCAATGAGGCTCATTCTCGTGTTACACATCACGTTTGAGCTTCTCAAGAACCAATGAGGTTCATTCTCGTGTTACGCATCACTTTTGAGCTTCTGCAAGAACCAATGAGGTTCATTCTCGCGTTACGCATCACGTTTGAGCTTCTGCAAGAACCAATGAGGTTCATTCTCGCGTTACGCATCACGTTTGAGCTTCTCAAGAACCAATGAGGTCCATTCTCGCGTTACGCATCACGTTTGAGCTTCTGCAAGAACCAATGAGGTCCATTCTCGCGTTACGCATCACGTTTGAGCTTCTCAAGAACCAATGAGGTCCATTCTCGCGTTACGCATCACGTTTGAGCTTCTCAAGAACCAATGAGGTTCATTCTCGCGTTACGCATCACGTTTGAGCTTCTAAAAGAACCAATGAGGTCCATTCTCGCGTTACGCATCACGTTTGAGCTTCTCAAGAACCAATGAGGTTCATTCTCGTGTTACGCATCACGTTTGAGCTTCTGCAAGAACCAATGAGGTTCATTCTCGTGTTACGCATCACATTTGAGCTTCTCAAGAACCAATGAGGTCCATTCTCGTGTTACGCATCACGTTTGAGCTTCTACAAGAACCAATGAGGTCCATTCTCGTGTTACGCATCACGTTTGAGCTTCTGCAAGAACCAATGAGGTCAATTCTCGTGTTACGCATCACGTTTGAGCTTCTGCAAGAACCAATGAGGTTCATTCTCGTGTTACGCATCACGTTTGAGCTTCTGCAAGAACCAATGAGGTTCATTCTCGTGTTACGCATCACATTTCAGCTTCTTAAGAACCAATGAGGTCCATTCTCGTGTTACGCATCACGTTTGAGCTTCTGCAAGAACCAATGAGGTCCATTCTCGTGTTACGCATCACGTTTGAGCTTCTGCAAGAACCAATGAGGTTCATTCTCGTGTTACGCATCACGTTTGAGCTTCTGCAAGAACCAATGAGGTTCATTCTCGTGTTACGCATCACGTTTGAGCTTCTGCAAGAACCAATGAGGTTCATTCTCGTGTTACGCATCACGTTTGAGCTTCTGCAAGAACCAATGAGGTTCATTCTCGTGTTACGCATCACATTTGAGCTTCTCAAGAACCAATGAGGTTCATTCTCGTGTTACGCATCACGTTTGAGCTTCTCAAGAACCAATGAGGTTCATTCTCGTGTTACGCATCACGTTTGAGCTTCTGCAAGAACCAATGAGGTCCATTCTCGTGTTACGCATCACGTTTGAGCTTCTGCAAGAACCAATGAGGTCCATTCTCGTGTTACGCATCACGTTTGAGCTTCTGCAAGAACCAATGAGGTCCATTCTCGTGTTACGCATCACGTTTGAGCTTCTGCAAGAACCAATGAGGTTCATTCTCGTGTTACGCATCACATTTGAGCTTCTGCAAGAACCAATGAGGTTCATTCTCGTGTTACGCATCACATTTGAGCTTCTCAAGAACCAATGAGGTTCATTCTCGTGTTACGCATCACGTTTGAGCTTCTCAAGAACCAATGAGGTTCATTCTCGTGTTACGCATCACGTTTGAGCTTCTGCAAGAACCAATGAGGTTCATTCTCGCGTTACGCATCACGTTTGAGCTTCTGCAAGAACCAATGAGGTTCATTCTCGCGTTACGCATCACGTTTGAGCTTCTCAAGAACCAATGAGGTCCATTCTCGCGTTACGCATCACGTTTGAGCTTCTGCAAGAACCAATGAGGTCCATTCTCGCGTTACGCATCACGTTTGAGCTTCTCAAGAACCAATGAGGTCCATTCTCGCGTTACGAATCACGTTTGAGCTTCTCAAGAACCAATGAGGTTCATTCTCGCGTTACGCATCACGTTTGAGCTTCTAAAAGAACCAATGAGGTCCATTCTCGCGTTACGCATCACGTTTGAGCTTCTCAAGAACCAATGAGGTTCATTCTCGTGTTACGCATCACGTTTGAGCTTCTGCAAGAACCAATGAGGTTCATTCTCGTGTTACGCATCACGTTTGAGCTTCTCAAGAACCAATGAGGTCCATTCTCGTGTTACGCATCACGTTTGAGCTTCTACAAGAACCAATGAGGTCCATTCTCGTGTTACGCATCACGTTTGAGCTTCTGCAAGAACCAATGAGGTCAATTCTCGTGTTACGCATCACGTTTGAGCTTCTGCAAGAACCAATGAGGTCCATTCTCGTGTTACGCATCACGTTTGAGCTTCTGCAAGAACCAATGAGGTCCATTCTCGTGTTACGCATCACGTTTGAGCTTCTGCAAGAACCAATGAGGTTCATTCTCGTGTTACGCATCACGTTTGAGCTTCTGCAAGAACCAATGAGGTTCATTCTCGTGTTACGCATCACGTTTGAGCTTCTGCAAGAACCAATGAGGTTCATTCTCGTGTTACGCATCACATTTGAGCTTCTCAAGAACCAATGAGGTTCATTCTCGTGTTACGCATCACGTTTGAGCTTCTCAAGAACCAATGAGGTTCATTCTCGTGTTACGCATCACGTTTGAGCTTCTGCAAGAACCAATGAGGTCCATTCTCGTGTTACGCATCACGTTTGAGCTTCTGCAAGAACCAATGAGGTCCATTCTCGTGTTACGCATCACGTTTGAGCTTCTGCAAGAACCAATGAGGTCCATTCTCGTGTTACGCATCACGTTTGAGCTTCTGCAAGAACCAATGAGGTTCATTCTCGTGTTACGCATCACATTTGAGCTTCTCAAGAACCAATGAGGTTCATTCTCGTGTTACGCATCACGTTTGAGCTTCTCAAGAACCAATGAGGTTCATTCTCGTGTTACGCATCACGTTTGAGCTTCTCAAGAACCAATGAGGTCCATTCTCGTGTTACGCATCACGTTTGAGCTTCTGCAAGAACCAATGAGGTCCATTCTCGTGTTACGCATCACGTTTGAGCTTCTGCAAGAACCAATGAGGTCCATTCTCGTGTTACGCATCACGTTTGAGCTTCTGCAAGAACCAATGAGGTTCATTCTCGTGTTACGCATCACGTTTGAGCTTCTGCAAGAACCAATGAGGTTCATTCTCGTGTTACGCATCACATTTGAGCTTCTCAAGAACCAATGAGGTTCATTCTCGTGTTACGCATCACGTTTGAGCTTCTCAAGAACCAATGAGGTTCATTCTCGTGTTACGCATCACGTTTGAGCTTCTGCAAGAACCAATGAGGTTCATTCTCGTGTTACGCATCACATTTGAGCTTCTCAAGAACCAATGAGGTCCATTCTCGTGTTACGCATCACGTTTGAGCTTCTCAAGAACCAATGAGGTTCATTCTCGTGTTACGCATCACGTTTGAGCTTCTACAAGAACCAATGAGGCTCATTCTCGTGTTACGCATCACGTTTGAGCTTCTCAAGAACCAATGAGGTTCATTCTCGTGTTACGCATCACGTTTGAGCTTCTGCAAGAACCAATGAGGTTCATTCTCGCGTTACGCATCACGTTTGAGCTTCTGCAAGAACCAATGAGGTTCATTCTCGCGTTACGCATCACGTTTGAGCTTCTGCAAGAACCAATGAGGTTCATTCTCGCGTTACGCATCACGTTTGAGCTTCTGCAAGAACCAATGAGGTTCATTCTCGCGTTACGCAACACGTTTGAGCTTCTGCAAGAACCAATGAGGTTCATTCTCGCGTTACGCAGCACGTTTGAGCTTCTGCAAGAACCAATGAGGTTCATTCTCGCGTTACGCATCACGTTTGAGCTTCTGCAAGAACCAATGAGGTTCATTCTCGCGTTACGCATCACGTTTGAGCTTCTGCAAGAACCAATGAGGTCCATTCTCGCGTTACGCATCACGTTTGAGCTTCTGCAAGAACCAATGAGGTCCATTCTCGCGTTACGCAGCACGTTTGAGCTTCTGCAAGAACCAATGAGGTTCATTCTCGCGTTACGCATCACGTTTGAGCTTCTGCAAGAACCAATGAGGTCCATTCTCGCGTTACGCATCACGTTTGAGCTTCTGCAAGAACCAATGAGGTCCATTCTCGCGTTACGCATCACGTTTGAGCTTCTGCAAGAACCAATGAGGTCCATTCTCGCGTTACGCATCACGTTTGAGCTTCTCAAGAACCAATGAGGTCCATTCTCGCGTTACGCATCACGTTTGAGCTTCTACAAGAAACAATGAGGTTCATTCTCGCGTTACGCATCACGTTTGAGCTTCTACAAGAACCAATGAGGTTCATTCTCGCGTTACGCATCACGTTTGAGCTTCTGCAAGAACCAATGAGGTCCATTCTCGTGTTACGCATCACGTTTGAGCTTCTGCAAGAACCAATGAGGTCCATTCTCGTGTTACGCATCACGTTTGAGCTTCTGCAAGAACCAATGAGGTCCATTCTCGCGTTACGCATCACGTTTGAGCTTCTACAAGAACCAATGAGGTTCATTCTCGCGTTACGCATCACGTTTGAGCTTCTGCAAGAACCAATGAGGTCCATTCTCGCGTTACGCATCACGTTTGAGCTTCTGCAAGAACCAATGAGGTCCATTCTCGCGTTACGCATCACGTTTGAGCTTCTGCAAGAACCAATGAGGTCCATTCTCGTGTTACGCATCACGTTTGAGCTTCTGCAAGAACCAATGAGGTCCATTCTCGTGTTACGCATCACGTTTGAGCTTCTACAAGAACCAATGAGGTCCATTCTCGTGTTACGCATCACGTTTGAGCTTCTGCAAGAACCAATGAGGTCCATTCTCGTGTTACGCATCACGTTTGAGCTTCTGCAAGAACCAATGAGGTCCATTCTCGCGTTACGCATCACGTTTGAGCTTCTGCAAGAACCAATGAGGTCCATTCTCGCGTTACGCATCACGTTTGAGCTTCTGCAAGAACCAATGAGGTCCATTCTCGTGTTACGCATCACGTTTGAGCTTCTGCAAGAACCAATGAGGTCCATTCTCGTGTTACGCATCACGTTTGAGCTTCTGCAAGAACCAATGAGGTCCATTCTCGTGTTACGCATCACGTTTGAGCTTCTGCAAGAACCAATGAGGTCCATTCTCGTGTTACGCATCACGTTTGAGCTTCTGCAAGAACCAATGAGGTCCATTCTCGTGTTACGCATCACGTTTGAGCTTCTGCAAGAACCAATGAGGTTCATTCTCGTGTTACGCATCACATTTGAGCTTCTGCAAGAACCAATGAGGTTCATTCTCGTGTTACGCATCACATTTGAGCTTCTCAAGAACCAATGAGGTTCATTCTCGTGTTACGCATCACGTTTGAGCTTCTGCAAGAACCAATGAGGTCCATTCTCGTGTTACGCATCACATTTGAGCTTCTGCAAGAACCAATGAGGTCCATTCTCGTGTTACGCATCACATTTGAGCTTCTGCTCTTCTGCTGAAGACAATTTACACTCAAAGTAGCTCCAATGCTTTTCCTGGGAATAAGACCACCAGTTTAATCAAAGAAAAGGAGTTCCTTATTACATTCAGAGATGCACAGGATAGAGTTCAGAAAAAAGACAATAATAAAATGATGTTATGCGACCATTCTTGCAGAAAAACTGAAGCCTTTGGTAGTGACACAGCAAGATCTCTTCGTGACCAGGAGAGAATCCAGAGTAGTGTGTTTTCAAATGTAGTTTTGCTCAGGATCTGGAGTCATATGTACCATAAAATATGTATTGACATCATATCCTTTGGGACTAAGAAAAGCGGAAGTACAAATTTACACCGCATAACTTATATATACAAATTTTGTGTATAAATAAAAATAAAATAAAAAACTACACAGAGCAACAATTTACAGTGTTTGTTTTTCTTGGAAACTTGTATAATGAACGGTCAGCTAAATCTGACCCGAGTACAGGAGGATCTCCCTTATAGTTTTGGTGATAAGTCATAAAGTCCCTGTGCCACTCAGAATGAGAAACAAATCCACACGTTCATAAATAAAGACATCATGTGAGGAAGAAAACACTCATTTCAACTACCATTAAAAAAAGTCTTTAAATAAATTAAAGAGGAGTAAAAAATACAGAGCTCCACTGCATCATTAGACTCTCGTTGTTTAAAAGGCACCAGACCAGTGCATCCTGAACACAAATAATAAATACAGCACAGAGTGTCAAGGCAGACTCCACCAGTCACCAGCACTAGATGAAGAGATCACACACACAACATAGAAAACACCACACACACATCCGTCTCATGAAAATAGGCCCACAAAAAAAAACAAAAAAAAAATTATATTTTGCATTAAGAAAATCAAGCTTATTTTAACACCTATTAAAATTGTTGGCATTTTCATGAGAATTAAGACACCCCCCCCCCACCCAAAAATTCCTGTTGTGTCCAAATGTTTTACTTTTGAATTTGTAATTTTCATTACTCTAATCATTTGTAATTACATAAAAAAATTACTGTAATGCAAAGTCATTATTTTTTTGTGTAAATCAGCATATAAAAGCAGTAAAAAAACAAAAAACACAACCATGATGTCTAATTACTCTACAGTTTAAATAATACCTATTTGTTTGCATTACAGGTTTTAAATGTTCTTATCACACAATGCTGATATGATTGGTCCTTTATGTTCATGCAAAATATAATTTCTTTTGATTTCTGTGACGGGTTTAGAGAGATCCCCCCCCACACACACACACTACACATACACCAGGTCCCGGCTCTGCCTGGACGGGTCGCTGGGCTCGTCGTCCTCGTACTCCCCGCACTCGATGGGCTTGGGGCAGCTGTACGGGTCGCACTCGATGGGCTTGGGGCAGCTGTACGGGTGGCCGTTGTCGTCGAAGAAGCGGCGGAAGGTGAACTCGTAGAAGGCGTGCTCCGGGTGCTTGCCGTTCTTGAACCAGCGGTTGAGCGTGTCGTTGTGGTTGCTGTCGTCGCTCCAGAGTTTGTCCGGGTCCACGGGGTCAAAGTTGGAGGTGTCGGTGCAGTGTGTAATTTTAGGGATGTAGGGCGCGTGTTGTTGCTGCCGCAGGTCCGTGGAGAAGTCGATGCTCTTGAAGAAAGGCTGGGCTTTAATCTCGTCGGCTCCATCTTTCCCGAGCCGGTCGTCCGGGCCGCGGCACAGCTTCAGGATCAGGGCGGTGGCCTCGGGACTCAGCTTGGCCTGCAGCGGGATGTGGAGCGACGTCTGCCAGTTTATCACCTGACACACACACACACACTCTCAATCACCTGGGCATTATACGAATCAACTATGTGTACATGAGCAAACATAGACCACAAACACTGCCTGGCCAAAAAGCCACTGTTTGGATTTAAATGGGTAAATGCTTCAGAGTCTCTGACTGGATCATTATTGCAGTGATTATGATGTTTCCAGCATGTTTGACATCAGTTCTTCTAACAGTAACTGATGGAGCTTTTCTTTTCTTAAACAACCATGTATGAAACACATCATGATCATATTCCAGGATGACATTGTCAAGATTCCTCCGGCTCAGATTGTGAAAGAATGGTTGAGGAGCATGAAGAATCATTTCCACACATGAGCTGATGCTCCTCTGAGTCCAGATCTGGAACTCAGTGAAAGTCTTCAGGGTGTGCTGGACTTTACAGAGAGCTGGACTCATGCGTTCAAAATACAAGTTCTCCACCAAAAGTTGATGCACCTCTTGATGGAAATAAATGTTGTGATGCTATTGCCATCAAGGGCCTGAGGTGGATACATTTTTGGTGAAGATCTTGTTGATTTAAATGTGAAATCTTCTAGTTAAAGGATTAGTTCACTTTTAAAAAAAACTTTTGCTGATAATTTCCTCCCCCCATGTCATCCAAGATGTCCGTGTCTTTCTTTCTTCAGTCGAAAAGAAATGAAGGTTTTTGATGAAAACATTCCAGGATTTTTCTCCATATAATGGACTTCAACAGGACCCAAACGGTTCAAGGTCCAAATGACAGTTTCAGTGCAGCTTCAAAGGGCTTTAAACGACACCAGACGATGAATAAGGGTCTTATCTAGACAAACCATCGGCATTTCACAAATAAATAAAACAGTTTCAGTTTTATAAGCACAAATGCTGGCCTTGCTCTGTTCTGTGATGCGCGTTCGTGACTCACATAATACGCAATTACGTTGAAAAGGTCACGTTTCTGTCCTGACGAAAATGTTCTTTTAGCCTTTTTAATATTAAAACACCCAGGATACGCACACGAAATGGGCATTTAAACGATAAACTGACACAAAGACATTTGAATATGTGTATATGGTCCTCCTTCCTCACATTCGTAAACACTGACTCGGTACTTCCGCCGATGTGTGACCTTTTCAACGTTAATACGTATTACGTGAGTCACGGACGCGCATCACAGAACAGAGCAAGGCCAGCATTTGTGCTTATAAAACTTAAACTTTTTTATTTATTTGTGAAATGCCGATGGTTTGTCTAGATAAGACCCTTATTCATCGTCTGGTGTCGTTTAAAGCCCTTTGAAGCTGCACTGAAACTGTCATTTGGACCTTGAACCGTTTGGGTCCTGTTGAAGTCCATTATATGGAGAAAAATCCTGGAATGTTTTCATCAAAAACCTTCATTTCTTTTCGACTGAAGAAAGAAAGACATGGACATCTTGGATGACATGGGGGGAGTAAATTATCAGCAAAAGTTTTTTTAAAAGTGAACTAATCCTTTAATGCTGCATATGTGCATTACAAAATTATAGAGCAAAAAAATATTCTCACCTTCATCTGGGTCTCGAGAGGAGTTGTTGCCAGAAAAGGAGGCTGACCGACTAACATCTCATAGAGGATAACACCCACACTCCACCAATCACAGAGCTGCGTGTAACCTAGGAGTAAAAATAAAATAAAACGAAACAATCAATTCCCTTTCATCAATTTAAAGGGTAATGAAATCACAGTAAGTTTACAGCACTGGAAAGTTCTGCTGTGCTTTACAACATATCCTAAACCAGGGGTTCTGAATCCTGTTCCTGGAGATCTACCACTGCACACTTCGCATGTCTTCCTCAAACACAAACACACCTGATCCAGCTCATCAGCACACACTGCAGGACCTGAGGCGGTCGCGTCAGAGGAGAGACCTCCAAACGTGCACTGTTGGGGGTGCTGGGAGCCCTGTACTAGGCTTGCATACAATTAATTAGGTTAGAAAAAATTATTTCTCATTTATTTCTGTCACTGCTGCAAAACTAACCCCCGCACAGTATATAATAGTGCTGTCACTGAAATACTGACATCCTTTGAGCGCTGTTGAGCGGAATCATAAAACCCCTCTGATTGGCCATTGTGTTTCCCGCGCTCATCGGATACGTCTGTGATTGGCTACAATGACTACAATGATCCATCTTGTGGATCATGGAAACTTGATTGACTGCTTCATTTCCCCTTTAAATGCTCATGTGCGCTGGTCATTATAGACAATCACAGACGTATCCGATGAGTGTGTGAAACACAACGGCCAATCAGAGGGGTTTATGGTTCTGCTCAACAGCGCTCAAAGCGTCACAATTAAAAAAAATCTCAGTATCGACTTGGTACTACAGTCGGGACAAGTCGGTACTTTGTGACAACTCTAGTATATAAAGAATATCCAATGCTTTGGGAGTCAGCAGTCCTAAAACCATTACAGCACAATAACACACTCTGCAAAATATCACCTAATTATCGTTTACAACAAAATGCCAGAAACTATCGAGATGTTTTTTTTAATCAATTTAGCACACGCACATCAAGCACTCTTTGTCAATGTATAAACCGTGCTCAATACACAAGGCATATTATTGTTCCCAAATCAGGAGTAGGTGTGAGTACACACTAGGCCTGGACCCTGACTCACATTTCACAATTCCATTTAGATTCGATTTTGTCATAAAAACATGACAGATATATTCACACACATTAAATATTGAAGAACAGGTTAAGTAGAAATACAATGAATATGCAATAGTGCATATATTTATTAAAATACTCCTAGCGAAGTAAAACTCTAGCTGACTAAGGAGTTTTTGGACATGGCTTTTCTGAGGAAAATGTAACATTACGTGACATTGTTTACAAGCTGTTTTATTGACGTCTATCTGCGGTTGAAACACTGAGCGATTACACGGATTTCAGTAAGTTGTGCTAAATCTTTCAACATACCTTCTGATGTTCATGTTAATTTCATACTGTAACTAGTAGTAAAGCAGAAGAGATGATCAGGTCATGAGCGCTTTGAACTGAAGGTGCTATATATGATCTGTCATGCCACATTAAAGGGAGCCAAAATTGTATTTATTGTTTGAATAAAATTGACAGTATTTGAAAGATGAAACATTTCATACCAGAACAAGTAACAAAGCTTATTGTGATTTATAAGATGGGAGGGACGCTACGAAGCATTGACTGAAAGATTGATTCTTGGGATCTAAGAATCAATATCGGTTCTTCAAAATCAACAAATGATATTTTTTTACGAGCTGTCATGTTGTGGCGTACACACCTGTGCGCAGCAGGACCTCGGGGGCGATGTAATTGGGCGTGCCCACCAGCGAGTGAGCCAAGCAGCGCTGATGCTGTCGAGCGGCTCTGCGCTCCAGCGGCTTCAGTCGGTCCCCACAGCGGCAGCTCGCGGGGTCTTCCCAGTCCTTACTGAAGTCCATACTGTCCTGCCGCACATGATCACCTGACCACACAGACACACCCGGTCAACATCATTCATTATTCAATAGTGAACAATACAACTAGGGTCCATAAATATGAACAAAGTCCCGTTGATGTGATGGTAAAAGTGGGTGTTCTGTATCAGAATGCCAGTCGGACCTGAATGTGATTTTGCAGTGGTTTGTGGACGACTACTTCCCACTAAAACACACTTTTGAGGAGGCTTTTTAGAGGTTGAAGCACTTCTTTTTCAAATCTTTCATTATTTGCTATTGTAATGTTTTTGTAAACATTACATTAAAAGGCACACTATGTAATTGTTCGCCGCTACAGGTTTCAAGGTATTAAAAAGACGCTGTGGTTTGGTCTCGAGAGCAGTGGAGTTTCATTGTGCCGCGGACGACCTCTTCTGCTTCTTCCGGTCACATACATGGGGTCACAGTTTAGATACATTTGAGTGTGTTGAAAGTTGTTATAATGCTACTCTGTGTTCGCTACTATATGAGACACTTCAATATTAGGTATGGTAAAACATGGTACTCGCGGTAAATCAAGAAAACGAGATTTAAACAATAAGACTAACAGTGTTGAGCTGTATAACAATTCGTTTTCTGTCTATAAATGTCACGCAGTTGTTCCCTTGTCTAATAAAACACATACTATATTAAAGCGTCTGGTGTTTCCATGGTTTCTACTAAATAAAACCAGAAATCGAGGGTAACGATGAGGGTATGATGTCATTGATAGGCGACGCACAGACACAGTTCATGTCCTGGTTAAAATTGCTTAGGCTATTTCTCTGGATTTAAACATTCTTTGAAACATTTGGGGTAACGTAAGTATTCTAATCCCAAAATCTTACATAGTGTGCCTTTATGCATATAATATGTTTATTACATTAATGTTAAAGCATTAAATGACTGGCCAGGCTACATTCCATACAACAGTAGCCTAAAACAACGACGAAATAACTCATGTGATAATGAGCTAATGAGTTGAATCAGGTGTGTTTGATTAGGGAGACAAAGTAAACGTGCAGTGTTGGTGGGTCGCCAGGACAGGTTTGGAAACCACTGGCCTAAAACAACGACGAAGTAAGTATTGGCATAAAAATAGTTATAGTGGCACAAAATCATGGGGTCAAGTCATCAAAATAAGTTTTGGTCTCCGAGTTGTTGGGCTCACCGCTTTGGTAGTATTTGGAGTCGTGAGTCCACCGGAAGCCAGTGCACAGGCCAAAGTCAGTCAGTTTGATGTGTCCATCACGATCAATCAGGATGTTGTCAGGTTTGATGTCTCGATGGATAAAACCCATTTTGTGGACGCTTTCCACAGCACAGCTGAGCTCTGCGATGTAAAACTGAGCCAAGTCCTCTTGGAAAATGCCCATTCTGATCAAAAGACTCATCATGTCCCCGCCAGGGATGTAGTCCATGACAAAATACAAGTTATCTTTATCCTGGAAGGAGTAGTACAAGCGGACGACCCACTCATTATCGGCTTCGGCGAGAATGTCCCGCTCAGCTTTCACGTGGGCCACCTGGTTCCTCAACAGGACGTCCTTTTTACGGAGGGTCTTCATGGCATACAGCGCTCCCGTGTCCACTTTCCGAGCCAAGCACACTTCTCCAAACGCCCCAATTCCCAGAGTCTTGATCTTATCAAACATGGATTTGTCCATTTTGGCGCGCTTGAGGCGGATGTAGTTGGATTCCTTCTGGGACAGCATCATGCGCATCTGTTCCTGTGCGTCGCCCGAAAGCCCCACCTGAACACACGACACACGCGGTTACGCAAAACAGACAGTCGTACATAAACACAGGAAACTTGCTCACACAACACACAGATTACGTAAACTACTGAAATCATTTCAGACAACATACACAATCACAACACTGGCAGGCAGCGTCCAGCACTGAAAAACAGCAAAGCATGCAATGCACAGGGTTGCCCACAGTGATCTAAACGATTATTCACCACTGAAGTAGGGGTGTAACGATACACACGTCACGTTCGACACAAATCGCGGTACTGAACTCATGTTTCAATCGTGATATTTTGAGCCAAAATAAAGAGGTTTTTATTATCATTAAAAGGAACACTCCACTTTTTTTGGAAACAGGCTCAATTTAATTTTCATGATGTAACTGCAGAAGAGGCAAGTTTTAAATAGGAAAAATATCAAAACTCTTTGGTCATTTTTTTGAGAGAGATGCTAACGGTCTAATCAGATTCAATGATCTATGCTAAGCTATGCTAAAAGTGCTCCCGCCAGACCCGGAGATCGGCTGACCTGTTGAACTCTAGGGGAGATGGAAAATGAGATTATTTCCAAAAAAAGTGGAGTGTTCCTTTAAAAACATATATTATTTTATTATTATCAGGACCCACAGATATTACCCCCATTGCATTATATATTGATTATACATAGGCTAGTAGTTTAATGTAGTAACGTCACTGAAACTCTGTAAACTTGTACTGGCGCTTTCAACGCAGGCATTTGTTGGATCTCTTACACAGAAAAGCCACGCTGGTTTACTACAGTTTGCGTGTCGTTGTAAATCTGTTCATCATATAAAAGCCACTGTGTCTCTTCAGAAGACTTGGATTAGACTACTCGATTGATTATTCTTACGATGCCTTTATGACATTTATTGGATCTTTTAAGTTTTAGAGGAACGGACTTTAAATGGAGAGACAAATTTCTCATATAATTTTTAAAAAATGTGTGTTTGGAAGTTAAACGAAAATCTTATTGGTTTTAAATGACATGATGATGAGTACATGACAGAATTAAAATTAGACAAACTATACCTTTAAATACAGTAAGCTGAGTCTTGGATAAAAGTAACTATATCGCGAATTAATTTACATCAACGATACACATCGCCACATTTTTATATCCCGATATAATGATGTATCGTTACACCCCTATTTTAGTCATAGATTGTTCTTGCACAATTAGGAAATACAAATGTAAACTGAATTTGCAATGTCACTTGAAATCCACCTGGATATCCCTGCATGCTTTATCAGATCACATGCATCTAAATCAACTATAATTGCATGCTGTTTACTGCAAGAAGCTTGTTTTATGTTATTTAATCCATTTATATTACCATTCATATTTTGAGCTCAGATTTTCAACTGGTGAAATTTCGGTGCACCCCTACTGAAAAACACTTTCCATTATACATAAATGTAAAATTTGACCTGAAAATATTAACGTTGATTACAAAAAAAAAGTCTCATAGATATGTTATAAATCAACCCTGTTGAACATTTACTCCTAAATAATGCTGTGTTGGTATATGTTGTTGTAAATCTGTGTTGTGTTGGTATGAAAATTGGTATTTTATTGAAATGCTATCATAACCCTACACTGGAACACGATACAATAGTTCAATTAAAAAATAACGAGCAGCCAAGTAGCAGCAATTAAAAATGCACAGTGTGAGGTGGGTTATGAAACATGCAGATTTATATGTCTATCATTCTACCCACTCCACCCATACCCCTCCATCAGCGCAGAACATGTGAAAACACCGGATGGATCCCATGTGGGAGTAGATGTGAGCTTAAATCAGAAATACAGGAAACCCTTAAGATCACAGCTCCGTCCTAAAACCCACTGAACTGTCTAAATAGAACCATCACAAAACAGTGGCCATCTGAAACTCTTGTGATTGCTATTTGTGTGACACACAAAGTCTAGACTACCTTAATTTTAAATTGAGTTTGGGATTAGTGACAATATTCTGATTATCATAATAATACATAGGTATATGCACTGTTTTATTCCCATTTCCGTAAGGCTTTTAAACTTTTAAGGTGTCTGAATGTTGCTTTTGTGTGCATTAATATTAGGCAAAAATCAAAATTTCTGGGATTGCGTTCTCTGCAACAGACACCTAGCATTTTAGCCAATAACATGTCCATTACGCGTCATGCCTTTCCAACATAAAGGCTATGATGCTAGGTGATGATGTAGCTCAGTGGAGCTTTAGGACAGAGCTCATGACAAGACTCACACACTCATGCCGTCCAACTGACAGGGTCTTACTTTACCACACACTGAGTGACGACTACTCCAGAAGAAACCTTTAAACTATGAAAACCGGTTGATCAGACAAAGACAAGACGAGAGAAGGCAGCTTACAGAGGAGATCCACAAACTGAAAGATATTGAAGACAGACAGAGAATAAAAAGGCAGGAAATAATGAAGGGAAAAAGATGTCAACAGTAGAGTAGAGGGATCAGAGAGCATTGTGGGAGTATGTGGCGGTGAAGAAGCGCATGCTAACCCGCTGCATCTCGCTCTCCAACTGCTTCTTCCTTCGGTGTCTCTGCTGGTGGTTCTTCAGGACGTTCTCCACGTGCTGCTCCATGAAGAACTTGAAAGCCTGCGGCGAGTACATGGGAACTCTGCTTTCCCCTTTGCGCTCCTCGTCCCGCTTGAGTCGGCGCACCGGCACGGGAGAGGTGGTGATGAGCTTCTTCTCGCGCTCCTCGGAGGCCCCGGGGCTCTTCTCGCCGGAGCAGCTGCTGTCCGTGTCGGTGTCGTGCTCCACGCCGTCCTCCTCTCGGCCGCTGGGTTTGGGCTCGTAGCCCGGCGGCGGCGGCGGCTGCTGGAGCAGGTGTTTGGGGTAGGGAGGCGGTGGGCCCTGGTAGCTGGGCGCTTCGGCGCTGGGCTCCTGATACGCAGCGGGCGGCTGCTGGAGCCACGGCGGGTGCGTAGGGGCGACGGCCGTGTGCAGCTCCGGCTTCTGCACACGCATGCTCTTCACCGGCTGCAGGACGGGCGCCTGCGTGATGGTGGTGACGGTGGTGGCGGAGGGCTGAGAGCTGGGCACAGAGGTGCACTGACGCCCGCTGGTGAAGGAGTTGGAGCGGCCCGGCGCGCTGTGGGGCCATGACGGAGGAGCGTCCTGATTGGGCGAGGTTTGAGGTCTGACCTGGGGAAGCCCTCCGAGGTTGTACATATCAAGGTTGTGGCTATTGCGGTTGGGCACCAGCATGCTTGAGGGGAGGTTGTTTCCGTTCGAGGGTGTGGAGAGCGCGCTGGATTGCATCTGCTGGGCCGTGGGACTCTGTCTGTTGGACTGGTGCAGTGGATATGGAGGCGGCGGCGGCTGCCTGTTATTAATGCCCATGTATTCCCCTTGCATGGCACCATTCTGAGGCCAGGATGGGGGGAAGGTGAACTTGTTGCTCCCAGAGTTTTGCATAATGATGGGCTGCCGACCCACGGGCACTGGACTGAGCCCTCGTTGGTTCTGGGACGGAGGGTTTATGTAGCCGTCAGGTCGGGGCACCTGAGGCACAGGAGAGATCCGGGGCACCAGGTAATCCAAGTTCCCAGAATACCGCTTGGTCGAGGGATTGGAGTCCCATGAGGAGGGAGGAGGAGTGATGCTGCGCACCTGCCGAGGGTTCACCCGTTGGCCGCTGGCTGCAGCAGAAAGGTTCTGGGGAAAGGTGGCGGGCCGTGACAGGTCACTCGGAGGTCCAGGGCTACTGGGACGGTAAATCATGCCATCGGTCATAAGAGCGCTGTGTCGCTGTGGGGCAAGTGATTCCTTTGAACCCTACGCATCACGTTTGAGCTTCTAAAAGAACCAATGAGGTCCATTCTCGCGTTACGCATCACGTTTGAGCTTCTCAAGAACCAATGAGGTTCATTCTCGTGTTACGCATCACGTTTGAGCTTCTGCAAGAACCAATGAGGTTCATTCTCGTGTTACGCATCACGTTTGAGCTTCTCAAGAACCAATGAGGTCCATTCTCGTGTTACGCATCACGTTTGAGCTTCTACAAGAACCAATGAGGTCCATTCTCGTGTTACGCATCACGTTTGAGCTTCTGCAAGAACCAATGAGGTCAATTCTCGTGTTACGCATCACGTTTGAGCTTCTGCAAGAACCAATGAGGTCCATTCTCGTGTTACGCATCACGTTTGAGCTTCTCAAGAACCAATGAGGTTCATTCTCGTGTTACGCATCACGTTTGAGCTTCTACAAGAACCAATGAGGCTCATTCTCATGTTACGCATCACGTTTGAGCTTCTCAAGAACCAATGAGGTTCATTCTCGTGTTACGCATCACGTTTGAGCTTCTAAAAGAACCAATGAGGTCCATTCTCGTGTTACGCATCACGTTTGAGCTTCTCAAGAACCAATGAGGTTCATTCTCGCGTTACGCATCACGTTTGAGCTTCTGCAAGAACCAATGAGGTTCATTCTCGCGTTACGCATCACGTTTGAGCTTCTGCAAGAACCAATGAGGTTCATTCTCGCGTTACGCATCACGTTTGAGCTTCTGCAAGAACCAATGAGGTTCATTCTCGCGTTACGCATCACGTTTGAGCTTCTAAAAGAACCAATGAGGTCCATTCTCGTGTTACGCATCACGTTTGAGCTTCTCAAGAACCAATGAGGTTCATTCTCGTGTTACGCATCACGTTTGAGCTTCTGCAAGAACCAATGAGGTTCATTCTCGTGTTACGCATCACGTTTGAGCTTCTCAAGAACCAATGAGGTTCATTCTCGTGTTACGCATCACGTTTGAGCTTCTACAAGAACCAATGAGGCTCATTCTCATGTTACGCATCACGTTTGAGCTTCTCAAGAACCAATGAGGTTCATTCTCGTGTTACGCATCACGTTTGAGCTTCTAAAAGAACCAATGAGGTCCATTCTCGTGTTACGCATCACGTTTGAGCTTCTCAAGAACCAATGAGGTTCATTCTCGTGTTACGCATCACGTTTGAGCTTCTGCAAGAACCAATGAGGTTCATTCTCGTGTTACGCATCACGTTTGAGCTTCTCAAGAACCAATGAGGTCCATTCTCGTGTTACGCATCACGTTTGAGCTTCTCAAGAACCAATGAGGTTCATTCTCGTGTTACGCATCACGTTTGAGCTTCTAAAAGAACCAATGAGGTCCATTCTCGTGTTACGCATCACGTTTGAGCTTCTTAAGAACCAATGAGGTCCATTCTCGTGTTACGCATCACGTTTGAGCTTCTGCAAGAACCAATGAGGTCCATTCTCGTGTTACGCATAACGTTTGAGCTTCTACAAGAACCAATGAGGTCCATTCTCGTGTTACGCATCACGTTTGAGCTTCTGCAACAACCAATGAGGTTCATTCTCGTGTTACGCATCACGTTTGAGCTTCTCAAGAACCAATGAGGTTCATTCTCGTGTTACGCATCACGTTTGAGCTTCTCAAGAACCAATGAGGTTCATTCTCGTGTTACGCATCACGTTTGAGCTTCTGCAAGAACCAATGAGGTTCATTCTCGTGTTACGCATCACGTTTGAGCTTCTCAAGAACCAATGAGGTCCATTCTCGTGTTACGCATCACGTTTGAGCTTCTGCAAGAACCAATGAGGTCCATTCTCGTGTTACGCATCACGTTTGAGCTTCTGCAAGAACCAATGAGGTTCATTCTCGTGTTACGCATCACGTTTGAGCTTCTCAAGAACCAATGAGGTTCATTCTCGTGTTACGCATCACGTTTGAGCTTCTCAAGAACCAATGAGGTTCATTCTCGTGTTACGCATCACGTTTGAGCTTCTGCAAGAACCAATGAGGTTCATTCTCGTGTTACGCATCACGTTTGAGCTTCTCAAGAACCAATGAGGTCCATTCTCGTGTTACGCATCACGTTTGAGCTTCTGCAAGAACCATTGAGGTCCATTCTCGTGTTACGCATCACGTTTGAGCTTCTGCAAGAACCAATGAGGTCCATTCTCGTGTTACGCATCACGTTTGAGCTTCTGCAAGAACCAATGAGGTTCATTCTCGTGTTACGCATCACGTTTGAGCTTCTGCAAGAACCAATGAGGTTCATTCTCGTGTTACGCATCACGTTTGAGCTTCTCAAGAACCAATGAGGTCCATTCTCGGGTTACGCATCACGTTTGAGCTTCTCAAGAACCAATGAGGTCCATTCTCGTGTTACGCATCACGTTTGAGCTTCTACAAGAACCAATGAGGCTCATTCTCGTGTTACACATCACGTTTGAGCTTCTCAAGAACCAATGAGGTTCATTCTCGTGTTACGCATCACTTTTGAGCTTCTGCAAGAACCAATGAGGTTCATTCTCGCGTTACGCATCACGTTTGAGCTTCTGCAAGAACCAATGAGGTTCATTCTCGCGTTACGCATCACGTTTGAGCTTCTCAAGAACCAATGAGGTCCATTCTCGCGTTACGCATCACGTTTGAGCTTCTGCAAGAACCAATGAGGTCCATTCTCGCGTTACGCATCACGTTTGAGCTTCTCAAGAACCAATGAGGTCCATTCTCGCGTTACGCATCACGTTTGAGCTTCTCAAGAACCAATGAGGTTCATTCTCGCGTTACGCATCACGTTTGAGCTTCTAAAAGAACCAATGAGGTCCATTCTCGCGTTACGCATCACGTTTGAGCTTCTCAAGAACCAATGAGGTTCATTCTCGTGTTACGCATCACGTTTGAGCTTCTGCAAGAACCAATGAGGTTCATTCTCGTGTTACGCATCACATTTGAGCTTCTCAAGAACCAATGAGGTCCATTCTCGTGTTACGCATCACGTTTGAGCTTCTACAAGAACCAATGAGGTCCATTCTCGTGTTACGCATCACGTTTGAGCTTCTGCAAGAACCAATGAGGTCAATTCTCGTGTTACGCATCACGTTTGAGCTTCTGCAAGAACCAATGAGGTTCATTCTCGTGTTACGCATCACGTTTGAGCTTCTGCAAGAACCAATGAGGTTCATTCTCGTGTTACGCATCACATTTCAGCTTCTTAAGAACCAATGAGGTCCATTCTCGTGTTACGCATCACGTTTGAGCTTCTGCAAGAACCAATGAGGTCCATTCTCGTGTTACGCATCACGTTTGAGCTTCTGCAAGAACCAATGAGGTTCATTCTCGTGTTACGCATCACGTTTGAGCTTCTGCAAGAACCAATGAGGTTCATTCTCGTGTTACGCATCACGTTTGAGCTTCTGCAAGAACCAATGAGGTTCATTCTCGTGTTACGCATCACATTTGAGCTTCTCAAGAACCAATGAGGTTCATTCTCGTGTTACGCATCACGTTTGAGCTTCTCAAGAACCAATGAGGTTCATTCTCGTGTTACGCATCACGTTTGAGCTTCTGCAAGAACCAATGAGGTCCATTCTCGTGTTACGCATCACGTTTGAGCTTCTGCAAGAACCAATGAGGTCCATTCTCGTGTTACGCATCACGTTTGAGCTTCTGCAAGAACCAATGAGGTTCATTCTCGTGTTACGCATCACATTTGAGCTTCTGCAAGAACCAATGAGGTTCATTCTCGTGTTACGCATCACATTTGAGCTTCTCAAGAACCAATGAGGTTCATTCTCGTGTTACGCATCACGTTTGAGCTTCTCAAGAACCAATGAGGTTCATTCTCGTGTTACGCATCACGTTTGAGCTTCTGCAAGAACCAATGAGGTTCATTCTCGCGTTACGCATCACGTTTGAGCTTCTGCAAGAACCAATGAGGTCCATTCTCGCGTTACGCATCACGTTTGAGCTTCTCAAGAACCAATGAGGTCCATTCTCGCGTTACGCATCACGTTTGAGCTTCTGCAAGAACCAATGAGGTCCATTCTCGCGTTACGCATCACGTTTGAGCTTCTCAAGAACCAATGAGGTCCATTCTCGCGTTACGCATCACGTTTGAGCTTCTCAAGAACCAATGAGGTTCATTCTCGCGTTACGCATCACGTTTGAGCTTCTAAAAGAACCAATGAGGTCCATTCTCGCGTTACGCATCACGTTTGAGCTTCTCAAGAACCAATGAGGTTCATTCTCGTGTTACGCATCACGTTTGAGCTTCTGCAAGAACCAATGAGGTTCATTCTCGTGTTACGCATCACGTTTGAGCTTCTCAAGAACCAATGAGGTCCATTCTCGTGTTACGCATCACGTTTGAGCTTCTACAAGAACCAATGAGGTCCATTCTCGTGTTACGCATCACGTTTGAGCTTCTGCAAGAACCAATGAGGTCAATTCTCGTGTTACGCATCACGTTTGAGCTTCTGCAAGAACCAATGAGGTCCATTCTCGTGTTACGCATCACGTTTGAGCTTCTGCAAGAACCAATGAGGTCCATTCTCGTGTTACGCATCACGTTTGAGCTTCTGCAAGAACCAATGAGGTTCATTCTCGTGTTACGCATCACGTTTGAGCTTCTGCAAGAACCAATGAGGTTCATTCTCGTGTTACGCATCACGTTTGAGCTTCTGCAAGAACCAATGAGGTTCATTCTCGTGTTACGCATCACATTTGAGCTTCTCAAGAACCAATGAGGTTCATTCTCGTGTTACGCATCACGTTTGAGCTTCTCAAGAACCAATGAGGTTCATTCTCGTGTTACGCATCACGTTTGAGCTTCTGCAAGAACCAATGAGGTCCATTCTCGTGTTACGCATCACGTTTGAGCTTCTGCAAGAACCAATGAGGTCCATTCTCGTGTTACGCATCACGTTTGAGCTTCTCAAGAACCAATGAGGTCCATTCTCGTGTTACGCATCACGTTTGAGCTTCTGCAAGAACCAATGAGGTCCATTCTCGTGTTACGCATCACGTTTGAGCTTCTGCAAGAACCAATGAGGTTCATTCTCGTGTTACGCATCACGTTTGAGCTTCTCAAGAACCAATGAGGTTCATTCTCGTGTTACGCATCACGTTTGAGCTTCTCAAGAACCAATGAGGTTCATTCTCGTGTTACGCATCACGTTTGAGCTTCTGCAAGAACCAATGAGGTTCATTCTCGTGTTACGCATCACGTTTGAGCTTCTCAAGAACCAATGAGGTCCATTCTCGTGTTACGCATCACGTTTGAGCTTCTGCAAGAACCATTGAGGTCCATTCTCGTGTTACGCATCACGTTTGAGCTTCTGCAAGAACCAATGAGGTCCATTCTCGTGTTACGCATCACGTTTGAGCTTCTGCAAGAACCAATGAGGTTCATTCTCGTGTTACGCATCACGTTTGAGCTTCTGCAAGAACCAATGAGGTTCATTCTCGTGTTACGCATCACGTTTGAGCTTCTCAAGAACCAATGAGGTCCATTCTCGTGTTACGCATCACGTTTGAGCTTCTCAAGAACCAATGAGGTCCATTCTCGTGTTACGCATCACGTTTGAGCTTCTACAAGAACCAATGAGGCTCATTCTCGTGTTACACATCACGTTTGAGCTTCTCAAGAACCAATGAGGTTCATTCTCGTGTTACGCATCACTTTTGAGCTTCTGCAAGAACCAATGAGGTTCATTCTCGCGTTACGCATCACGTTTGAGCTTCTGCAAGAACCAATGAGGTTCATTCTCGCGTTACGCATCACGTTTGAGCTTCTCAAGAACCAATGAGGTCCATTCTCGCGTTACGCATCACGTTTGAGCTTCTGCAAGAACCAATGAGGTCCATTCTCGCGTTACGCATCACGTTTGAGCTTCTCAAGAACCAATGAGGTCCATTCTCGCGTTACGCATCACGTTTGAGCTTCTCAAGAACCAATGAGGTTCATTCTCGCGTTACGCATCACGTTTGAGCTTCTAAAAGAACCAATGAGGTCCATTCTCGCGTTACGCATCACGTTTGAGCTTCTCAAGAACCAATGAGGTTCATTCTCGTGTTACGCATCACGTTTGAGCTTCTGCAAGAACCAATGAGGTTCATTCTCGTGTTACGCATCACATTTGAGCTTCTCAAGAACCAATGAGGTCCATTCTCGTGTTACGCATCACGTTTGAGCTTCTACAAGAACCAATGAGGTCCATTCTCGTGTTACGCATCACGTTTGAGCTTCTGCAAGAACCAATGAGGTCAATTCTCGTGTTACGCATCACGTTTGAGCTTCTGCAAGAACCAATGAGGTTCATTCTCGTGTTACGCATCACGTTTGAGCTTCTGCAAGAACCAATGAGGTTCATTCTCGTGTTACGCATCACATTTCAGCTTCTTAAGAACCAATGAGGTCCATTCTCGTGTTACGCATCACGTTTGAGCTTCTGCAAGAACCAATGAGGTCCATTCTCGTGTTACGCATCACGTTTGAGCTTCTGCAAGAACCAATGAGGTTCATTCTCGTGTTACGCATCACGTTTGAGCTTCTGCAAGAACCAATGAGGTTCATTCTCGTGTTACGCATCACGTTTGAGCTTCTGCAAGAACCAATGAGGTTCATTCTCGTGTTACGCATCACGTTTGAGCTTCTGCAAGAACCAATGAGGTTCATTCTCGTGTTACGCATCACATTTGAGCTTCTCAAGAACCAATGAGGTTCATTCTCGTGTTACGCATCACGTTTGAGCTTCTCAAGAACCAATGAGGTTCATTCTCGTGTTACGCATCACGTTTGAGCTTCTGCAAGAACCAATGAGGTCCATTCTCGTGTTACGCATCACGTTTGAGCTTCTGCAAGAACCAATGAGGTCCATTCTCGTGTTACGCATCACGTTTGAGCTTCTGCAAGAACCAATGAGGTCCATTCTCGTGTTACGCATCACGTTTGAGCTTCTGCAAGAACCAATGAGGTTCATTCTCGTGTTACGCATCACATTTGAGCTTCTGCAAGAACCAATGAGGTTCATTCTCGTGTTACGCATCACATTTGAGCTTCTCAAGAACCAATGAGGTTCATTCTCGTGTTACGCATCACGTTTGAGCTTCTCAAGAACCAATGAGGTTCATTCTCGTGTTACGCATCACGTTTGAGCTTCTGCAAGAACCAATGAGGTTCATTCTCGCGTTACGCATCACGTTTGAGCTTCTGCAAGAACCAATGAGGTTCATTCTCGCGTTACGCATCACGTTTGAGCTTCTCAAGAACCAATGAGGTCCATTCTCGCGTTACGCATCACGTTTGAGCTTCTGCAAGAACCAATGAGGTCCATTCTCGCGTTACGCATCACGTTTGAGCTTCTCAAGAACCAATGAGGTCCATTCTCGCGTTACGAATCACGTTTGAGCTTCTCAAGAACCAATGAGGTTCATTCTCGCGTTACGCATCACGTTTGAGCTTCTAAAAGAACCAATGAGGTCCATTCTCGCGTTACGCATCACGTTTGAGCTTCTCAAGAACCAATGAGGTTCATTCTCGTGTTACGCATCACGTTTGAGCTTCTGCAAGAACCAATGAGGTTCATTCTCGTGTTACGCATCACGTTTGAGCTTCTCAAGAACCAATGAGGTCCATTCTCGTGTTACGCATCACGTTTGAGCTTCTACAAGAACCAATGAGGTCCATTCTCGTGTTACGCATCACGTTTGAGCTTCTGCAAGAACCAATGAGGTCAATTCTCGTGTTACGCATCACGTTTGAGCTTCTGCAAGAACCAATGAGGTCCATTCTCGTGTTACGCATCACGTTTGAGCTTCTGCAAGAACCAATGAGGTCCATTCTCGTGTTACGCATCACGTTTGAGCTTCTGCAAGAACCAATGAGGTTCATTCTCGTGTTACGCATCACGTTTGAGCTTCTGCAAGAACCAATGAGGTTCATTCTCGTGTTACGCATCACGTTTGAGCTTCTGCAAGAACCAATGAGGTTCATTCTCGTGTTACGCATCACATTTGAGCTTCTCAAGAACCAATGAGGTTCATTCTCGTGTTACGCATCACGTTTGAGCTTCTCAAGAACCAATGAGGTTCATTCTCGTGTTACGCATCACGTTTGAGCTTCTGCAAGAACCAATGAGGTCCATTCTCGTGTTACGCATCACGTTTGAGCTTCTGCAAGAACCAATGAGGTCCATTCTCGTGTTACGCATCACGTTTGAGCTTCTGCAAGAACCAATGAGGTCCATTCTCGTGTTACGCATCACGTTTGAGCTTCTGCAAGAACCAATGAGGTTCATTCTCGTGTTACGCATCACATTTGAGCTTCTCAAGAACCAATGAGGTTCATTCTCGTGTTACGCATCACGTTTGAGCTTCTCAAGAACCAATGAGGTTCATTCTCGTGTTACGCATCACGTTTGAGCTTCTCAAGAACCAATGAGGTCCATTCTCGTGTTACGCATCACGTTTGAGCTTCTGCAAGAACCAATGAGGTCCATTCTCGTGTTACGCATCACGTTTGAGCTTCTGCAAGAACCAATGAGGTCCATTCTCGTGTTACGCATCACGTTTGAGCTTCTGCAAGAACCAATGAGGTTCATTCTCGTGTTACGCATCACGTTTGAGCTTCTGCAAGAACCAATGAGGTTCATTCTCGTGTTACGCATCACATTTGAGCTTCTCAAGAACCAATGAGGTTCATTCTCGTGTTACGCATCACGTTTGAGCTTCTCAAGAACCAATGAGGTTCATTCTCGTGTTACGCATCACGTTTGAGCTTCTGCAAGAACCAATGAGGTTCATTCTCGTGTTACGCATCACATTTGAGCTTCTCAAGAACCAATGAGGTCCATTCTCGTGTTACGCATCACGTTTGAGCTTCTCAAGAACCAATGAGGTTCATTCTCGTGTTACGCATCACGTTTGAGCTTCTACAAGAACCAATGAGGCTCATTCTCGTGTTACGCATCACGTTTGAGCTTCTCAAGAACCAATGAGGTTCATTCTCGTGTTACGCATCACGTTTGAGCTTCTGCAAGAACCAATGAGGTTCATTCTCGCGTTACGCATCACGTTTGAGCTTCTGCAAGAACCAATGAGGTTCATTCTCGCGTTACGCATCACGTTTGAGCTTCTGCAAGAACCAATGAGGTTCATTCTCGCGTTACGCATCACGTTTGAGCTTCTGCAAGAACCAATGAGGTTCATTCTCGCGTTACGCAACACGTTTGAGCTTCTGCAAGAACCAATGAGGTTCATTCTCGCGTTACGCAGCACGTTTGAGCTTCTGCAAGAACCAATGAGGTTCATTCTCGCGTTACGCATCACGTTTGAGCTTCTGCAAGAACCAATGAGGTTCATTCTCGCGTTACGCATCACGTTTGAGCTTCTGCAAGAACCAATGAGGTCCATTCTCGCGTTACGCATCACGTTTGAGCTTCTGCAAGAACCAATGAGGTCCATTCTCGCGTTACGCAGCACGTTTGAGCTTCTGCAAGAACCAATGAGGTTCATTCTCGCGTTACGCATCACGTTTGAGCTTCTGCAAGAACCAATGAGGTCCATTCTCGCGTTACGCATCACGTTTGAGCTTCTGCAAGAACCAATGAGGTCCATTCTCGCGTTACGCATCACGTTTGAGCTTCTGCAAGAACCAATGAGGTCCATTCTCGCGTTACGCATCACGTTTGAGCTTCTCAAGAACCAATGAGGTCCATTCTCGCGTTACGCATCACGTTTGAGCTTCTACAAGAAACAATGAGGTTCATTCTCGCGTTACGCATCACGTTTGAGCTTCTACAAGAACCAATGAGGTTCATTCTCGCGTTACGCATCACGTTTGAGCTTCTGCAAGAACCAATGAGGTCCATTCTCGTGTTACGCATCACGTTTGAGCTTCTGCAAGAACCAATGAGGTCCATTCTCGTGTTACGCATCACGTTTGAGCTTCTGCAAGAACCAATGAGGTCCATTCTCGCGTTACGCATCACGTTTGAGCTTCTACAAGAACCAATGAGGTTCATTCTCGCGTTACGCATCACGTTTGAGCTTCTGCAAGAACCAATGAGGTCCATTCTCGCGTTACGCATCACGTTTGAGCTTCTGCAAGAACCAATGAGGTCCATTCTCGCGTTACGCATCACGTTTGAGCTTCTGCAAGAACCAATGAGGTCCATTCTCGTGTTACGCATCACGTTTGAGCTTCTGCAAGAACCAATGAGGTCCATTCTCGTGTTACGCATCACGTTTGAGCTTCTACAAGAACCAATGAGGTCCATTCTCGTGTTACGCATCACGTTTGAGCTTCTGCAAGAACCAATGAGGTCCATTCTCGTGTTACGCATCACGTTTGAGCTTCTGCAAGAACCAATGAGGTCCATTCTCGCGTTACGCATCACGTTTGAGCTTCTGCAAGAACCAATGAGGTCCATTCTCGCGTTACGCATCACGTTTGAGCTTCTGCAAGAACCAATGAGGTCCATTCTCGTGTTACGCATCACGTTTGAGCTTCTGCAAGAACCAATGAGGTCCATTCTCGTGTTACGCATCACGTTTGAGCTTCTGCAAGAACCAATGAGGTCCATTCTCGTGTTACGCATCACGTTTGAGCTTCTGCAAGAACCAATGAGGTCCATTCTCGTGTTACGCATCACGTTTGAGCTTCTGCAAGAACCAATGAGGTCCATTCTCGTGTTACGCATCACGTTTGAGCTTCTGCAAGAACCAATGAGGTTCATTCTCGTGTTACGCATCACATTTGAGCTTCTGCAAGAACCAATGAGGTTCATTCTCGTGTTACGCATCACATTTGAGCTTCTCAAGAACCAATGAGGTTCATTCTCGTGTTACGCATCACGTTTGAGCTTCTGCAAGAACCAATGAGGTCCATTCTCGTGTTACGCATCACATTTGAGCTTCTGCAAGAACCAATGAGGTCCATTCTCGTGTTACGCATCACGTTTGAGCTTCTGCAAGAACCAATGAGGTCCATTCTCGTGTTACGCATCACATTTGAGCTTCTGCAAGAACCAATGAGGTTCATTCTCGTGTTACGCATCACATTTGAGCTTCTCAAGAACCAATGAGGTTCATTCTCGTGTTACGCATCACGTTTGAGCTTCTGCAAGAACCAATGAGGTCCATTCTCGTGTTACGCATCACATTTGAGCTTCTGCAAGAACCAATGAGGTCCATTCTCGTGTTACGCATCACATTTGAGCTTCTCAAGAACCAATGAGGTCCATTCTCGTGTTACGCATCACGTTTGAGCTTCTGCAAGAACCAATGAGGTCCATTCTCGTGTTACGCATCACATTTGAGCTTCTCAAGAACCAATGAGGTCCATTCTCGTGTTACGCATCACGTTTGAGCTTCTGCAAGAACCAATGAGGTCCATTCTCGTGTTACGCATCACATTTGAGCTTCTGCAAGAACCAATGAGGTTCATTCTCGTGTTACGCATCACATTTGAGCTTCTCAAGAACCAATGAGGTTCATTCTCGTGTTACGCATCACGTTTGAGCTTCTGCAAGAACCAATGAGGTCCATTCTCGTGTTACGCATCACATTTGAGCTTCTGCAAGAACCAATGAGGTCCATTCTCGTGTTACGCATCACATTTGAGCTTCTGCTCTTCTGCTGAAGACAATTTACACTCAAAGTAGCTCCAATGCTTTTCCTGGGAATAAGACCACCAGTTTAATCAAAGAAAAGGAGTTCCTTATTACATTCAGAGATGCACAGGATAGAGTTCAGAAAAAAGACAATAATAAAATGATGTTATGCGACCATTCTTGCAGAAAAACTGAAGCCTTTGGTAGTGACACAGCAAGATCTCTTCGTGACCAGGAGAGAATCCAGAGTAGTGTGTTTTCAAATGTAGTTTTGCTCAGGATCTGGAGTCATATGTACCATAAAATATGTATTGACATCATATCCTTTGGGACTAAGAAAAGCGGAAGTACAAATTTACACCGCATAACTTATATATACAAATTTTGTGTATAAATAAAAATAAAATAAAAAACTACACAGAGCAACAATTTACAGTGTTTGTTTTTCTTGGAAACTTGTATAATGAACGGTCAGCTAAATCTGACCCGAGTACAGGAGGATCTCCCTTATAGTTTTGGTGATAAGTCATAAAGTCCCTGTGCCACTCAGAATGAGAAACAAATCCACACGTTCATAAATAAAGACATCATGTGAGGAAGAAAACACTCATTTCAACTACCATTAAAAAAAGTCTTTAAATAAATTAAAGAGGAGTAAAAAATACAGAGCTCCACTGCATCATTAGACTCTCGTTGTTTAAAAGGCACCAGACCAGTGCATCCTGAACACAAATAATAAATACAGCACAGAGTGTCAAGGCAGACTCCACCAGTCACCAGCACTAGATGAAGAGATCACACACACAACATAGAAAACACCACACACACATCCGTCTCATGAAAATAGGCCCACAAAAAAAAACAAAAAAAAAATTATATTTTGCATTAAGAAAATCAAGCTTATTTTAACACCTATTAAAATTGTTGGCATTTTCATGAGAATTAAGACACCCCCCCCCCACCCAAAAATTCCTGTTGTGTCCAAATGTTTTACTTTTGAATTTGTAATTTTCATTACTCTAATCATTTGTAATTACATAAAAAAATTACTGTAATGCAAAGTCATTATTTTTTTGTGTAAATCAGCATATAAAAGCAGTAAAAAAACAAAAAACACAACCATGATGTCTAATTACTCTACAGTTTAAATAATACCTATTTGTTTGCATTACAGGTTTTAAATGTTCTTATCACACAATGCTGATATGATTGGTCCTTTATGTTCATGCAAAATATAATTTCTTTTGATTTCTGTGACGGGTTTAGAGAGATCCCCCCCCACACACACACACTACACATACACCAGGTCCCGGCTCTGCCTGGACGGGTCGCTGGGCTCGTCGTCCTCGTACTCCCCGCACTCGATGGGCTTGGGGCAGCTGTACGGGTCGCACTCGATGGGCTTGGGGCAGCTGTACGGGTGGCCGTTGTCGTCGAAGAAGCGGCGGAAGGTGAACTCGTAGAAGGCGTGCTCCGGGTGCTTGCCGTTCTTGAACCAGCGGTTGAGCGTGTCGTTGTGGTTGCTGTCGTCGCTCCAGAGTTTGTCCGGGTCCACGGGGTCAAAGTTGGAGGTGTCGGTGCAGTGTGTAATTTTAGGGATGTAGGGCGCGTGTTGTTGCTGCCGCAGGTCCGTGGAGAAGTCGATGCTCTTGAAGAAAGGCTGGGCTTTAATCTCGTCGGCTCCATCTTTCCCGAGCCGGTCGTCCGGGCCGCGGCACAGCTTCAGGATCAGGGCGGTGGCCTCGGGACTCAGCTTGGCCTGCAGCGGGATGTGGAGCGACGTCTGCCAGTTTATCACCTGACACACACACACACACTCTCAATCACCTGGGCATTATACGAATCAACTATGTGTACATGAGCAAACATAGACCACAAACACTGCCTGGCCAAAAAGCCACTGTTTGGATTTAAATGGGTAAATGCTTCAGAGTCTCTGACTGGATCATTATTGCAGTGATTATGATGTTTCCAGCATGTTTGACATCAGTTCTTCTAACAGTAACTGATGGAGCTTTTCTTTTCTTAAACAACCATGTATGAAACACATCATGATCATATTCCAGGATGACATTGTCAAGATTCCTCCGGCTCAGATTGTGAAAGAATGGTTGAGGAGCATGAAGAATCATTTCCACACATGAGCTGATGCTCCTCTGAGTCCAGATCTGGAACTCAGTGAAAGTCTTCAGGGTGTGCTGGACTTTACAGAGAGCTGGACTCATGCGTTCAAAATACAAGTTCTCCACCAAAAGTTGATGCACCTCTTGATGGAAATAAATGTTGTGATGCTATTGCCATCAAGGGCCTGAGGTGGATACATTTTTGGTGAAGATCTTGTTGATTTAAATGTGAAATCTTCTAGTTAAAGGATTAGTTCACTTTTAAAAAAAACTTTTGCTGATAATTTCCTCCCCCCATGTCATCCAAGATGTCCGTGTCTTTCTTTCTTCAGTCGAAAAGAAATGAAGGTTTTTGATGAAAACATTCCAGGATTTTTCTCCATATAATGGACTTCAACAGGACCCAAACGGTTCAAGGTCCAAATGACAGTTTCAGTGCAGCTTCAAAGGGCTTTAAACGACACCAGACGATGAATAAGGGTCTTATCTAGACAAACCATCGGCATTTCACAAATAAATAAAACAGTTTCAGTTTTATAAGCACAAATGCTGGCCTTGCTCTGTTCTGTGATGCGCGTTCGTGACTCACATAATACGCAATTACGTTGAAAAGGTCACGTTTCTGTCCTGACGAAAATGTTCTTTTAGCCTTTTTAATATTAAAACACCCAGGATACGCACACGAAATGGGCATTTAAACGATAAACTGACACAAAGACATTTGAATATGTGTATATGGTCCTCCTTCCTCACATTCGTAAACACTGACTCGGTACTTCCGCCGATGTGTGACCTTTTCAACGTTAATACGTATTACGTGAGTCACGGACGCGCATCACAGAACAGAGCAAGGCCAGCATTTGTGCTTATAAAACTTAAACTTTTTTATTTATTTGTGAAATGCCGATGGTTTGTCTAGATAAGACCCTTATTCATCGTCTGGTGTCGTTTAAAGCCCTTTGAAGCTGCACTGAAACTGTCATTTGGACCTTGAACCGTTTGGGTCCTGTTGAAGTCCATTATATGGAGAAAAATCCTGGAATGTTTTCATCAAAAACCTTCATTTCTTTTCGACTGAAGAAAGAAAGACATGGACATCTTGGATGACATGGGGGGAGTAAATTATCAGCAAAAGTTTTTTTAAAAGTGAACTAATCCTTTAATGCTGCATATGTGCATTACAAAATTATAGAGCAAAAAAATATTCTCACCTTCATCTGGGTCTCGAGAGGAGTTGTTGCCAGAAAAGGAGGCTGACCGACTAACATCTCATAGAGGATAACACCCACACTCCACCAATCACAGAGCTGCGTGTAACCTAGGAGTAAAAATAAAATAAAACGAAACAATCAATTCCCTTTCATCAATTTAAAGGGTAATGAAATCACAGTAAGTTTACAGCACTGGAAAGTTCTGCTGTGCTTTACAACATATCCTAAACCAGGGGTTCTGAATCCTGTTCCTGGAGATCTACCACTGCACACTTCGCATGTCTTCCTCAAACACAAACACACCTGATCCAGCTCATCAGCACACACTGCAGGACCTGAGGCGGTCGCGTCAGAGGAGAGACCTCCAAACGTGCACTGTTGGGGGTGCTGGGAGCCCTGTACTAGGCTTGCATACAATTAATTAGGTTAGAAAAAATTATTTCTCATTTATTTCTGTCACTGCTGCAAAACTAACCCCCGCACAGTATATAATAGTGCTGTCACTGAAATACTGACATCCTTTGAGCGCTGTTGAGCGGAATCATAAAACCCCTCTGATTGGCCATTGTGTTTCCCGCGCTCATCGGATACGTCTGTGATTGGCTACAATGACTACAATGATCCATCTTGTGGATCATGGAAACTTGATTGACTGCTTCATTTCCCCTTTAAATGCTCATGTGCGCTGGTCATTATAGACAATCACAGACGTATCCGATGAGTGTGTGAAACACAACGGCCAATCAGAGGGGTTTATGGTTCTGCTCAACAGCGCTCAAAGCGTCACAATTAAAAAAAATCTCAGTATCGACTTGGTACTACAGTCGGGACAAGTCGGTACTTTGTGACAACTCTAGTATATAAAGAATATCCAATGCTTTGGGAGTCAGCAGTCCTAAAACCATTACAGCACAATAACACACTCTGCAAAATATCACCTAATTATCGTTTACAACAAAATGCCAGAAACTATCGAGATGTTTTTTTTAATCAATTTAGCACACGCACATCAAGCACTCTTTGTCAATGTATAAACCGTGCTCAATACACAAGGCATATTATTGTTCCCAAATCAGGAGTAGGTGTGAGTACACACTAGGCCTGGACCCTGACTCACATTTCACAATTCCATTTAGATTCGATTTTGTCATAAAAACATGACAGATATATTCACACACATTAAATATTGAAGAACAGGTTAAGTAGAAATACAATGAATATGCAATAGTGCATATATTTATTAAAATACTCCTAGCGAAGTAAAACTCTAGCTGACTAAGGAGTTTTTGGACATGGCTTTTCTGAGGAAAATGTAACATTACGTGACATTGTTTACAAGCTGTTTTATTGACGTCTATCTGCGGTTGAAACACTGAGCGATTACACGGATTTCAGTAAGTTGTGCTAAATCTTTCAACATACCTTCTGATGTTCATGTTAATTTCATACTGTAACTAGTAGTAAAGCAGAAGAGATGATCAGGTCATGAGCGCTTTGAACTGAAGGTGCTATATATGATCTGTCATGCCACATTAAAGGGAGCCAAAATTGTATTTATTGTTTGAATAAAATTGACAGTATTTGAAAGATGAAACATTTCATACCAGAACAAGTAACAAAGCTTATTGTGATTTATAAGATGGGAGGGACGCTACGAAGCATTGACTGAAAGATTGATTCTTGGGATCTAAGAATCAATATCGGTTCTTCAAAATCAACAAATGATATTTTTTTACGAGCTGTCATGTTGTGGCGTACACACCTGTGCGCAGCAGGACCTCGGGGGCGATGTAATTGGGCGTGCCCACCAGCGAGTGAGCCAAGCAGCGCTGATGCTGTCGAGCGGCTCTGCGCTCCAGCGGCTTCAGTCGGTCCCCACAGCGGCAGCTCGCGGGGTCTTCCCAGTCCTTACTGAAGTCCATACTGTCCTGCCGCACATGATCACCTGACCACACAGACACACCCGGTCAACATCATTCATTATTCAATAGTGAACAATACAACTAGGGTCCATAAATATGAACAAAGTCCCGTTGATGTGATGGTAAAAGTGGGTGTTCTGTATCAGAATGCCAGTCGGACCTGAATGTGATTTTGCAGTGGTTTGTGGACGACTACTTCCCACTAAAACACACTTTTGAGGAGGCTTTTTAGAGGTTGAAGCACTTCTTTTTCAAATCTTTCATTATTTGCTATTGTAATGTTTTTGTAAACATTACATTAAAAGGCACACTATGTAATTGTTCGCCGCTACAGGTTTCAAGGTATTAAAAAGACGCTGTGGTTTGGTCTCGAGAGCAGTGGAGTTTCATTGTGCCGCGGACGACCTCTTCTGCTTCTTCCGGTCACATACATGGGGTCACAGTTTAGATACATTTGAGTGTGTTGAAAGTTGTTATAATGCTACTCTGTGTTCGCTACTATATGAGACACTTCAATATTAGGTATGGTAAAACATGGTACTCGCGGTAAATCAAGAAAACGAGATTTAAACAATAAGACTAACAGTGTTGAGCTGTATAACAATTCGTTTTCTGTCTATAAATGTCACGCAGTTGTTCCCTTGTCTAATAAAACACATACTATATTAAAGCGTCTGGTGTTTCCATGGTTTCTACTAAATAAAACCAGAAATCGAGGGTAACGATGAGGGTATGATGTCATTGATAGGCGACGCACAGACACAGTTCATGTCCTGGTTAAAATTGCTTAGGCTATTTCTCTGGATTTAAACATTCTTTGAAACATTTGGGGTAACGTAAGTATTCTAATCCCAAAATCTTACATAGTGTGCCTTTATGCATATAATATGTTTATTACATTAATGTTAAAGCATTAAATGACTGGCCAGGCTACATTCCATACAACAGTAGCCTAAAACAACGACGAAATAACTCATGTGATAATGAGCTAATGAGTTGAATCAGGTGTGTTTGATTAGGGAGACAAAGTAAACGTGCAGTGTTGGTGGGTCGCCAGGACAGGTTTGGAAACCACTGGCCTAAAACAACGACGAAGTAAGTATTGGCATAAAAATAGTTATAGTGGCACAAAATCATGGGGTCAAGTCATCAAAATAAGTTTTGGTCTCCGAGTTGTTGGGCTCACCGCTTTGGTAGTATTTGGAGTCGTGAGTCCACCGGAAGCCAGTGCACAGGCCAAAGTCAGTCAGTTTGATGTGTCCATCACGATCAATCAGGATGTTGTCAGGTTTGATGTCTCGATGGATAAAACCCATTTTGTGGACGCTTTCCACAGCACAGCTGAGCTCTGCGATGTAAAACTGAGCCAAGTCCTCTTGGAAAATGCCCATTCTGATCAAAAGACTCATCATGTCCCCGCCAGGGATGTAGTCCATGACAAAATACAAGTTATCTTTATCCTGGAAGGAGTAGTACAAGCGGACGACCCACTCATTATCGGCTTCGGCGAGAATGTCCCGCTCAGCTTTCACGTGGGCCACCTGGTTCCTCAACAGGACGTCCTTTTTACGGAGGGTCTTCATGGCATACAGCGCTCCCGTGTCCACTTTCCGAGCCAAGCACACTTCTCCAAACGCCCCAATTCCCAGAGTCTTGATCTTATCAAACATGGATTTGTCCATTTTGGCGCGCTTGAGGCGGATGTAGTTGGATTCCTTCTGGGACAGCATCATGCGCATCTGTTCCTGTGCGTCGCCCGAAAGCCCCACCTGAACACACGACACACGCGGTTACGCAAAACAGACAGTCGTACATAAACACAGGAAACTTGCTCACACAACACACAGATTACGTAAACTACTGAAATCATTTCAGACAACATACACAATCACAACACTGGCAGGCAGCGTCCAGCACTGAAAAACAGCAAAGCATGCAATGCACAGGGTTGCCCACAGTGATCTAAACGATTATTCACCACTGAAGTAGGGGTGTAACGATACACACGTCACGTTCGACACAAATCGCGGTACTGAACTCATGTTTCAATCGTGATATTTTGAGCCAAAATAAAGAGGTTTTTATTATCATTAAAAGGAACACTCCACTTTTTTTGGAAACAGGCTCAATTTAATTTTCATGATGTAACTGCAGAAGAGGCAAGTTTTAAATAGGAAAAATATCAAAACTCTTTGGTCATTTTTTTGAGAGAGATGCTAACGGTCTAATCAGATTCAATGATCTATGCTAAGCTATGCTAAAAGTGCTCCCGCCAGACCCGGAGATCGGCTGACCTGTTGAACTCTAGGGGAGATGGAAAATGAGATTATTTCCAAAAAAAGTGGAGTGTTCCTTTAAAAACATATATTATTTTATTATTATCAGGACCCACAGATATTACCCCCATTGCATTATATATTGATTATACATAGGCTAGTAGTTTAATGTAGTAACGTCACTGAAACTCTGTAAACTTGTACTGGCGCTTTCAACGCAGGCATTTGTTGGATCTCTTACACAGAAAAGCCACGCTGGTTTACTACAGTTTGCGTGTCGTTGTAAATCTGTTCATCATATAAAAGCCACTGTGTCTCTTCAGAAGACTTGGATTAGACTACTCGATTGATTATTCTTACGATGCCTTTATGACATTTATTGGATCTTTTAAGTTTTAGAGGAACGGACTTTAAATGGAGAGACAAATTTCTCATATAATTTTTAAAAAATGTGTGTTTGGAAGTTAAACGAAAATCTTATTGGTTTTAAATGACATGATGATGAGTACATGACAGAATTAAAATTAGACAAACTATACCTTTAAATACAGTAAGCTGAGTCTTGGATAAAAGTAACTATATCGCGAATTAATTTACATCAACGATACACATCGCCACATTTTTATATCCCGATATAATGATGTATCGTTACACCCCTATTTTAGTCATAGATTGTTCTTGCACAATTAGGAAATACAAATGTAAACTGAATTTGCAATGTCACTTGAAATCCACCTGGATATCCCTGCATGCTTTATCAGATCACATGCATCTAAATCAACTATAATTGCATGCTGTTTACTGCAAGAAGCTTGTTTTATGTTATTTAATCCATTTATATTACCATTCATATTTTGAGCTCAGATTTTCAACTGGTGAAATTTCGGTGCACCCCTACTGAAAAACACTTTCCATTATACATAAATGTAAAATTTGACCTGAAAATATTAACGTTGATTACAAAAAAAAAGTCTCATAGATATGTTATAAATCAACCCTGTTGAACATTTACTCCTAAATAATGCTGTGTTGGTATATGTTGTTGTAAATCTGTGTTGTGTTGGTATGAAAATTGGTATTTTATTGAAATGCTATCATAACCCTACACTGGAACACGATACAATAGTTCAATTAAAAAATAACGAGCAGCCAAGTAGCAGCAATTAAAAATGCACAGTGTGAGGTGGGTTATGAAACATGCAGATTTATATGTCTATCATTCTACCCACTCCACCCATACCCCTCCATCAGCGCAGAACATGTGAAAACACCGGATGGATCCCATGTGGGAGTAGATGTGAGCTTAAATCAGAAATACAGGAAACCCTTAAGATCACAGCTCCGTCCTAAAACCCACTGAACTGTCTAAATAGAACCATCACAAAACAGTGGCCATCTGAAACTCTTGTGATTGCTATTTGTGTGACACACAAAGTCTAGACTACCTTAATTTTAAATTGAGTTTGGGATTAGTGACAATATTCTGATTATCATAATAATACATAGGTATATGCACTGTTTTATTCCCATTTCCGTAAGGCTTTTAAACTTTTAAGGTGTCTGAATGTTGCTTTTGTGTGCATTAATATTAGGCAAAAATCAAAATTTCTGGGATTGCGTTCTCTGCAACAGACACCTAGCATTTTAGCCAATAACATGTCCATTACGCGTCATGCCTTTCCAACATAAAGGCTATGATGCTAGGTGATGATGTAGCTCAGTGGAGCTTTAGGACAGAGCTCATGACAAGACTCACACACTCATGCCGTCCAACTGACAGGGTCTTACTTTACCACACACTGAGTGACGACTACTCCAGAAGAAACCTTTAAACTATGAAAACCGGTTGATCAGACAAAGACAAGACGAGAGAAGGCAGCTTACAGAGGAGATCCACAAACTGAAAGATATTGAAGACAGACAGAGAATAAAAAGGCAGGAAATAATGAAGGGAAAAAGATGTCAACAGTAGAGTAGAGGGATCAGAGAGCATTGTGGGAGTATGTGGCGGTGAAGAAGCGCATGCTAACCCGCTGCATCTCGCTCTCCAACTGCTTCTTCCTTCGGTGTCTCTGCTGGTGGTTCTTCAGGACGTTCTCCACGTGCTGCTCCATGAAGAACTTGAAAGCCTGCGGCGAGTACATGGGAACTCTGCTTTCCCCTTTGCGCTCCTCGTCCCGCTTGAGTCGGCGCACCGGCACGGGAGAGGTGGTGATGAGCTTCTTCTCGCGCTCCTCGGAGGCCCCGGGGCTCTTCTCGCCGGAGCAGCTGCTGTCCGTGTCGGTGTCGTGCTCCACGCCGTCCTCCTCTCGGCCGCTGGGTTTGGGCTCGTAGCCCGGCGGCGGCGGCGGCTGCTGGAGCAGGTGTTTGGGGTAGGGAGGCGGTGGGCCCTGGTAGCTGGGCGCTTCGGCGCTGGGCTCCTGATACGCAGCGGGCGGCTGCTGGAGCCACGGCGGGTGCGTAGGGGCGACGGCCGTGTGCAGCTCCGGCTTCTGCACACGCATGCTCTTCACCGGCTGCAGGACGGGCGCCTGCGTGATGGTGGTGACGGTGGTGGCGGAGGGCTGAGAGCTGGGCACAGAGGTGCACTGACGCCCGCTGGTGAAGGAGTTGGAGCGGCCCGGCGCGCTGTGGGGCCATGACGGAGGAGCGTCCTGATTGGGCGAGGTTTGAGGTCTGACCTGGGGAAGCCCTCCGAGGTTGTACATATCAAGGTTGTGGCTATTGCGGTTGGGCACCAGCATGCTTGAGGGGAGGTTGTTTCCGTTCGAGGGTGTGGAGAGCGCGCTGGATTGCATCTGCTGGGCCGTGGGACTCTGTCTGTTGGACTGGTGCAGTGGATATGGAGGCGGCGGCGGCTGCCTGTTATTAATGCCCATGTATTCCCCTTGCATGGCACCATTCTGAGGCCAGGATGGGGGGAAGGTGAACTTGTTGCTCCCAGAGTTTTGCATAATGATGGGCTGCCGACCCACGGGCACTGGACTGAGCCCTCGTTGGTTCTGGGACGGAGGGTTTATGTAGCCGTCAGGTCGGGGCACCTGAGGCACAGGAGAGATCCGGGGCACCAGGTAATCCAAGTTCCCAGAATACCGCTTGGTCGAGGGATTGGAGTCCCATGAGGAGGGAGGAGGAGTGATGCTGCGCACCTGCCGAGGGTTCACCCGTTGGCCGCTGGCTGCAGCAGAAAGGTTCTGGGGAAAGGTGGCGGGCCGTGACAGGTCACTCGGAGGTCCAGGGCTACTGGGACGGTAAATCATGCCATCGGTCATAAGAGCGCTGTGTCGCTGTGGGGCAAGTGATTCCTTTGAACCCTTCCAGCTTTGGCGCCGCAACACCGTCTGTTGAATTTGGGATGGAGCTAGAAGGGAAACATTCATAAATCAATAGGAGTGTAACAATATATCGCAATACAATAATGCAAAAATATGTAGCATGGATAGTGACAATATGTATTGTGTATAGTCCACCTAAAATAAACATTACAAAGTTTTCAGAGTTAGTGTCAGTAGTACATTAAACTACTATAGCCTATATAATGTTTAATAATGCAATGTGGGAATATTTGTGTGTCCTGATAATGCCAATTGTCTGATGTTACCAGTAAAAAGTGTCCGACATTATTTTAAATATATCTAGTCAGTGTCGGAGTGAAAGCATATTCGTCTGAAACAATTCAGAATTTTCAGCTTCAGAATCATGAATATTGTTATTCTGGTGTCTCTATTGTCCTGTGCTTTGGGTTTCAGCACCAAGTCCTGTTCATTTACACACACAATGGAATATCAAATTTATCATTTTAATCAACAGTACATTTGTTAACCTTTTATCATATGTCATGGAGTATCGCAATAACATTGTATCGTGAGTTCAGTATCGTATCGTGACACCCCTATAAATCACCAACACTAACAGGAGCCTCTGTGCAGAAATGTCAGAAGCCCCGTTAACAAGCCTGTTCATTTACACTTAAGGGCCGAGAGAAATCTCCTCCTGGGTACATTACGGTGCCTTTACACTGATCATCTGAGCTGCACTAAACGCACAGCATTGTGTCACTGCACATTTGCATGAACTTTGGAGTATTACCTTAAAGGTGCCATATGTAAAAATTGAGGTAAAAATATCCAAAAAATGAGCTACACGCATCAAAAGAATGAGAAGAAATAAGTGCGATGATGTCATTAAAAAAATGACAAGTTATAGTGCTGCTGAGATATAAACCTGAATTAGCATGCTAAATTACTAGCCCCGGCCCGGCCGGTGTCATAATACCAGTTTCGGCCATGGGAGGCGGTATGCGGGCAACATACATAACCACCAGCCAAACTGCAACACACGAATAACTCGCACGGCTTGTGGGCGGACTTGAACCTGATGTCAATCGTGTAAAGGACAAAAAAGGACTTTGGTACAGCCCACTACTACATTTCAGTTCAGGGAAGAGTTCAAAAAAATGATTGGTCGATATTATGTATGAGGAATACATTTTGGTAAGTTGCAGCATACTGTATCTTTCAACAGTGTTCGTGTTTTTTTACTATTAGCTAGTAGAGATAATCGGTTCACGTGCGCTAGGGATCTGTCGTGTAACATTTACAAGCGCCAAAACGGTATTTATTGTTTGAATTGCGTAATAAAATTGACAGAATCTGAGAGCTGAGATTTGTTTATATCATAACTAACCTGCTCTGTCTAGTCTGTTGGTCTCCGTGTCCTCTTTGCTTTGCGATTTTTCTGTGCGTGACAAAATTGATGTGTGGCATGAGAGCGTGAAAAGTCTCAATTGCGTGTGTCATAAAAAATGTAATATGAACAAAACGAATACCGTAAAACTTCACATAATAGCCCGGGCTTTTATTTTCCCAAATCGTCGAACTGCACCAGCTTGTATTTGAGACAGGCGTCTATATGAGACCGGCCTTTATAATTTAGTGTTGAGATGTTGTTAATTGAGTCTCTAATCTCTAAAAATCTCCAAATGCTCCACGTGAAACTGCGGTCTTACTATCGTCTCTCTCTCTCTCCGTAACGTGCCCTGTCAAGCGCAGCGGCAGCAGTCATTCTATTTTACATGCCTCACCGATCAAAATAGGCTTTGGCGGGACAAAGCGGACTATTTGACGGTTTTAGAAGATTAACAACCTGAAACTAAAAAACAGACTACAGTACTGGAGACTAGGAGATGTTGTTAATTGAGTCTCTAATCTCTAAAAATCTCCAAATGCTCCACGTGAAACTGCGGTCTCTCTCTCTCTCTCTCTCTCTCTCTCTCTGTGCGCGTGTGCGGAAGTGAGTGTGGAAGGAGCCGGTTGTTGGGAGTGAAAGTGAAAGTGTCTCTCTGGTTGAGTGAGATCTTCTTACCTTTTTTCTTTTTTTTGTTTTGTTTTCTAGGTATAGATAATAGGTTTAGTTTAGTTTTCCCCTGACTGCGGTCAGAGAGTGGGGATATGGGGTCGGAAACGGGGGATCTCTCACGGTTAACCATCAAACATGGGTGTAAATGCATGCCTGAGGCCGCGGTGTCAGTGGAGGATTGCCTGATAGCTGTGAGTGCGGCGATCGGTGGTGCAAACATCAAATCTGCCTCCCGTATGAATAAAGCCATTGTGTTCTTTCTAAGTGAAAGCCAAATGGTGGACGATTTGATTGAAACTGGTTTGGTAATAAAGGACATTTTTGTGCCTGTATTGCCTTTGTCAAGCCCGGCCAAGAAAGTTATTTTATCAAACATTCCACCGTTTGTTAAAAACGAAAAATTTGAAGAAATACTTCAGAGGTATGGTAAACTAGTGAGCACTATTAAAATGATCCCTCTTGGATGTAAAAATCCTGAGATTAGACATGTAATGTCTTTCCGGCGTCAGGTTTTGATGATTTTAAATTCTCATAGTGATCCATTAAATCTGTCAGTCAAATTAAGCATCGATGGCAAAGATTACACCGTTTTTATTAGTTCGGAGTCGATGAAATGCTTTGTTTGTGGTGAGTTTGGACATGTCAGGCAAACTTGTCCGAGGCGAGACAGGCCAGGCTGCAGGTGCGGTGAACAGCGAGAGGGCGGCCGCCGCGGATGTTGCTGCGACCGCTGTGGCGTCAGAACCGCAGCCGAGCGGAGCGATCTCTGCGCCCGGTGACTTGCCCGAGGAGAGACCGGAGCTGGAAACCTCCGGAGACGGCCTGGCGGAGGCCGTTGAGGAGGAGGCCGGCCCGAGTCATGCTCCCGCTGTAACGCAGGCAGAGGCGAGCTCGGGACAGGTGTGTTTGCAAGCAATGTCTGGGAATGATTTTATTTCTGAAGGGAAACAAACGAAGCCTGATGAGAATGAGAATGATAAAATTAACGTTACCGATGATTCATTAAAATCGGGTAAAGATGATATTTTATCTCAAGAATCTGTGGATTTAATGGATGACTCTGACAATGAACATGATTATACAGAGATGGAAAATGACGCGGAGGACTCGGAGTTTGTCTCTGGAGGTAAGATAAAACTTTATTCTGTTCAGCAGATTAATCACTTTTTGGATACAACGAAGGGACACCGTAAACCGAAAATTGAGTTAAACTTTCCGGACGCAAAATTGTTTTTGTTGTCTGGTACCATGGCGATGAGAAAAGCTTCCTTGGAAGAGCTTGACAAACCCAAACGGTACCGTCTTAAGAAGCTTCTTAGTAATGTTAGAAGTTCTCTGAACTTACAAGGGAAAAAATGAATATAATTTGGTTATTTAAAAACTCTGGTCGATTAGTTGTAGGCTTATTGTGTGTTTTTCTTATACTTATTTTCATGGCACCTTTGAGGATTAGTTCATTGAACGTTAATGGGTGTCGTGATGCTATGAAAAGAGCTAGTCTCTTTGATTATATAATGATGAAAAGCGCCAGTGTAGTTTTTCTGCAAGAAACGCACACAGATGAGAACAACCAGATACAGTGGCTGAGTGAATGGAAGGGTCAGGCTATTTTGAGTCATGGCTCTAATGTCAGTGCAGGGGTGGCTATTTTGCTGACACCTGAATATAAAGAGCAACCTGTTAGTGTGTTTGAACTCATTTCTGGGCGTTTACTGAGAGTTGATGTAACTGTTCAGGGTAATAATTGTTCTTTTGTCAATGTATATGCACCCAATATTGGGTCAGAACGTGTTCATTTTTTTAAAAAGCTTAAAACTGCTCTAAGTGATATCTCGCATGATAGGACTATTGTTCTGGCAGGAGATTTTAATTGCACTTTAAGTCATACTCTGGATAGGAATCATGAAGAGCCTCACAGTCAATCTGCAGACATGCTTCGGTCTTTAATTGTTTATCATAACCTTGTAGATGTTTGGAGAGAATCATTTCCTCAGATTAGGCAATACACCTGGGTGAAAATAAATTCTAATATGGTATCTGGGGCTAGGTTGGACAGGATTTATGTACAAAAAAGCAAAAGAGATCATTTCTATAATAGCTGCATTCTTCCTACTGCTTTGTCTGATCACCATTTTGTATCTATTAATTTCTTTACTGCAGAGAGCACGTGTAAGACATTTTTTTGGAAATTTAATAATAGACTATTATTAGATAAAAATGTTGTGCACTCTTTCACTAATTTCTGGGAGATCTGGAGAGAGAGTAAAACACAGTATAAGTCCCTGAGCCAGTGGTGGGATATTGGCAAAGCTCAAATTAAATTGTTTTGCCAGAGTTACTCTGCTTACAATAAAAGTTTTCTGGACAAGAAGATGGAACAGCTTGAACAAGAAATACTTCTACTTAATTTTGAAGGGGACCGTGATACTGAGTCTTTGAAACAGAATAAATTTCTTTTGCGGAATCTACTGGAGGAAAGAGCTCAGGAGACGCTGATCCGTGCAAGACTTTCATCGTTCAATAGCATGGACTCTCCTACTTCGTTCTTATTTAACTTAGAGAAGAAGACAGTGGATAAGAAGATTTTAGGCTGTTTGAGACTTCCGGAGGGGAGGAAAGTTACCGATAGTCATGTGATTATTTCTTACGCACTGTCTTTTTTTGAGGATCTCTACAGAGCTGAACCTTGCGATGATGAGATGGCTGAAATTCTCTTTAAGGATTTAACTCAGCTTTCAGAAGGAGAGAAAACCAAGCTTGATAAACTATTGACTTTTGATGAACTATCTGTTGCTGTTAAAGAACTGTCTTCTGGCAAAGCTCCGGGATTGGATGGACTTAAAGCTGCCGTCTGCAACTTTATTTTGATCATATTCAGCGAATTCGACACTATATTCCGACAGAACAACATAAATAAAGTGGTTTTAGAAAAAACCCGAGCTTCTAACTCCACCTGGAGCGTGTTATTTGTTTTGCAAAAATCCACCGCTCCCGGTTCATTGTGTCCAATCAGCGCAGGGGGGTGTGAGATATGACTGTCAATCACAAGTCGTGCACGCACACGTCAATCACATGCGTGTGCCTGAAGTAGCGAATAGTGATGGCGCAATAGCGAGCACGAACTCGGTGGGAGGGTATTCGTTGATAGTAGGGGAGGGGCATGAGAGTTGTAAACATTCAAAGTTTTGCCTAAGTCCACTCAATCAGCCAGAGTTGCCGACGGCAGCTTTAATGCAGAGTTTTATAAACATTTCTGGCCAGTCATCGGAGAGGATTTGTTTGCTGTTTTTATGGAGAGTTTTAAAAGAGGTACACTTCCTTTGAGTCTACGAAGAGCTGTGGTTACCCTATTACCTAAAAAGGGGGATCTTGAAGACATTAGATGCTGGCGTCCGGTCTCCTTACTCGGAGTAGACTACAAGATACTTTCAAAGTCGTTAAATAACAGAGTTAAATTGTACATTTCCTCAGTGATTCATCCAGATCAGTCATACTGCATTCCGGGAAGGACTATTTTGATAACCTTTTTTTGATTCGGGACCTGATTTCTTTTGCAAATATACAAAATGTTGACATTGGTTTTGTGTCTTTGGACCAGGAGAAAGCATTTGACCGGGTCGATCATGGTTTCCTGTTTAAGTGCCTTGAGGCTTTTGGTTTTGGTCCATCTATTATTGCCTATATAAAACTGTTGTATACTGACACCTACAGCATGCTGAAAATTAATGGTACCATTACAAGACCTTTCAGAGTAAGCAGAGGCATAAGGCAGGGGTGTGGTCTCTCAGGAATTCTGTATGCAATTGCAATTGAACCTTTTTTGGTCGCACTGAGAGACAAGTTGGGTGGCATATCATCAGTGTGTCCGTCCATCTCAGACCTCAAAACTGTTAAGCTTAGTGCTTATGCTGATGATGTCACTGTTTTTATTAGATCTGCTCAGGATGTTAGGATTTTGAGTGATTCTTTGGAGGTTTATCAGAAAGCTTCCTCATCTCGAATTAATTGGCAAAAGTGTGCATCTTTTTTACTGGGTGAATGGGAGAACGGAGGCCCTCCAGTACTTCCTCAGAACTGTTCTTGGAGCTTAGTGGGGTTTAAAGTGCTGGGAATTTTTCTTGGGACTGATCAATATATTCAAAAAAACTGGGATGGAATGTTTGAAAAAGTTTCTGGGTGTATACAAAGATGGAGATGGATACTAACTCAAATGTCATATAGAGGAAGAGTTCTCATCATTAACAACTTAGCAGCTTCCATGATGTGGCATAGCTTAAATGTGCTTGACCCACCAAAAGATTTGTTAAAACGTCTACAGAAGACTTTTGTTGAATTTTTCTGGGATGGTTACCATTGGCTTCCCCCTGCAATTCTGTATTTGCCAGTTAATGAAGGGGGCCAAGGCTTGATTGAGTTGGCAGCTAAGGTTAAAGCTATGAGGCTAAAGACGGTTCAGAGCCTACTCTACCCTGTGGATTTTAAGCCATGGGTATCGTTTGGTCTGGCGTTGCTCAGAACTTTTGGTGGGTTCTGTTTTGATAGGCAATTGTTTTTAATGTCTTCTTATAATGGAAAGTTTCCAGATGATGTACAATTTTATACTTCTGTGTTAAACTCCTGGACAGGTTTTAAATTGATTATAAATGGGAATAATCATTTTGGCCTTGAAGAACCATTGTTTCACAACCCAATACTGGGTGATAACATTTGGACATCTAATACAGTTGTTAATATCTTTATGGAAAAAAGACTGACTAAAGTTTCGGACTTGATTGATACCTTGTCTAAAAAATGGAGGCCAATTATAGAGATTGCTAATCAGGTTGGTATTAAATCGGTCAGGATGGTGGAGAGGCTCATTGGTGGGTTGAAAGCGGCTTTTCCCTCCACACTCCTCCTGTTTGTTAACAGTTTTCTGTCTGGAGGTCCTTCTGAAGTTTTGTTTCCCAAGTTATTTGTTTCTCCCAAGGTGGGTTTTGAAGATAATCATGTAGGAAAGCTGATGACATTTAACAGTTTACAAGAGCTTGATTTTCAGTTAGTAGGAAAAAGAGACCTATATCAGTTATGTGTTAAAGTAGATTACTTTGAGAATATTAAGGACAGGGATGATACAAAATGGAGAGATTTTTTAACAGTTCCTGCAGCTCTTTCTCCTTCATGGAGGCTTTTTTATAAGGGTCCTCTACCTAAACGATCGGGAGACCTACAGTGGAGGTTATTACATTGTGCACTGCCTACTAATTCTCATGTTTCTAAATTTAATCTGAATGTACTACCGTTTTGTTTTTTCTGTTCTTTACCAGAATCTGTTTTTCATGTTTTTACTGAATGTTCTAGATTGGTTCCATTATTTAGTTTGCTTGAAAGACTATTTGGGAATTTAGGTTTTGTTTTTAACAGGACGTTATTTATATATGGTTGCAAGTATTCAAGAGCACACCGACAGCAGTGTACTGTAGCAAATTTCATAACTGGACAAGCCAAATTAGCCATTTGGAAGTCTTGCAGACTGGCTGCTGAAGGGCGAAATGTAGATGTTGTTCTGCTTTTTATTGCTTTGGTGGAGTCCAGAATAAAAGTAGAACATAGTTTTTTTCAAATAACAAATAACTTGCTTGAGTTTGAGTTCAAATGGTGTGCAAATGGAGCTTTACTGACAGTTTCTGAGGAAGGAGGAATAATGTTTAATTGGTGATGTATGGTGGTCATCTGGAGTGGAATTTTATTTTATTTGTTTATGAGTACTATTATTTTTGTTTGTCTCTTTGAGGACACATGATGTGTGAAGTATAGCGAAGTGTTCAGTTTTAAGATGTTTTAATAAAGTGTGTTAAAAGTCAAAAGTCTCTCTCTCTCTCTCTCTCAAGCGCAGCGGCAGCAGTCATTCTATTTTACATGCCTCACCGATCAAAATAGGCTTTGGTGGGACAAAGCGGACTATTTGACGGTTTTAGAAGATTAACAACCTGAAACTAAAAAACAGACTAGAGTAGGCCAACTTTCTGGAGGTATACTGCCCCCATCTGGTATGGAATATGTGGAGTATGAATTTATTTTTTTGACATAGGGCACCTTTAAAGGGGCACTAAGGAAGAATTACTCCCATCTAGCGGTGAAATTGTATTTTGCATTTACATTGTTAGATATCATCATCAGATGATTCAACGGTAGGGAGAGGAAGTAGTAGAGGAGGAGGAAGAGGACAGAGGCAGTGGATCAGTGGATCTAGGTGAGGAAGAGGAGGAGAGGAAGAAGTAGAGGAAGAGGAAGAAGTAGAGGAAGAGGAAGAGGAGGAGAGGAAGAGGACCGAGGAAGTGGATCAGTGGATCTAGGTGAGGAAGAGGAGGAGAGGAAGAAGTAGAGGAAGAGGAAGAAGTAGAGGAAGAGGAAGAGGAGGAGAGGAAGAGGACCGAGGAAGTGGATCAGTGGATCTAGGCGAGGAAGAGAGGAAGTAGAGGAAGAGGAAGAGGACAGAGGAAGTGGATCAGTCAATACAACGATGACAAGAGTCGATCTTGATAGAAGTGAAAGTTTCCAAAGGCAGAGAAGAGACCGAGGTTTGTATGTTGCAGCAGTAACTGTAGCAATTCATTTTCATTCTCTGTACAATCTTATGCACGTAGCAAAATATTCACAACTTGATCTAATTGATTGTTTATGAAAAAAGAGAGCTATAGAAAATGTTTCAAAGAACAATGTTTTCTTTTGCGTCAGTTACGTCACGCTGGCTCTGAACGAAAAGGCGTTGGCGTACTTTTTGTCCCTCTCTGCTATTATAGTTGTTCAAGATGGCGGACCTACATGGAGGCCTCCGTGGACTTACCCGTCCCATGTATATATAATAAATTCTTCAATTACGAGGATAAATCAGATAATTGGCAGAGGTATTTGTACACCATTGGGGACATATTTATGAATAAAAATATTGATTTAAGATAATAAATTACCTAAAAAGTTACTTAGAGTCCCTTTAAATGAACAATTCACAATGAAAATGCATGACTAGGGCTGGGTAATGACAATTCAATCAACTATGATTTATATTCCTTTGATCTGATTCAATATAAATTAATTTGGGTATAGCAGTGTATATACATACATTTTGCTTAAGGACTTTTTTTTTTTATTAAATAAATAATAATAAATCAACACTCAAACTATACAAAAATTTTAATTCCACATAAGCTGGCGTTTATATTTAATGATATAAATGTTTCCACTCCAATTAATTTGTTAAGTTTGTTAAGAACTTCTTCCTACTCCTTTTTGAACATGGGAATTATTTACAATAAAAGTACATGACCTTGTATAGCCGTTATTTTCATTTTAATTTGATATATGTATGCATGTCTGTATCTATATTTTTTATTTTATTTTTACATGTTCAAAATAAATAAAAGAAAAAAGAAATACGCATTAAAATTGTGACTGTCAGTACTTGTTTTCATGACAGATTTATTCAAACCCACTCAGTAACACATAATAAATATGCAAAAGTATATTTACACTGAATGTCTTAAAAGCTATTTTAGTGATGTCTTCCAGTGGTTGAAACACTGACGGAGCAATTACATGATACATTTCATCAAGTTGTACGGTTTCTTTCAACATACCTTCCGTTTACATGTTTATTTTGTGCTGTAACTAGTAGTAAAGTGCAAGAGATGATGGTTCACATGCGCTCAACGCGTTTCCGCTTAAACAGTGGAGCCTTAAGATTGATCTTGGGATTTAAGAATCATTATTGGTTCATCAAATTGAAGATTAATGAAAACTGTCAGCCAGCCCTGTTAATGACTTCTCATGCACATTTCTAAGTTTCACCAAATTGCTATACATCATACTCTACTGTTAGTCCACAAGCGCTCCGTTCCACTCCGGGAACTCTATTAGAGCTAATCAACAGCCAAGGTCAGAGGATGGTTTAGTATGAAAATGTTCAGTATTCCTGGAATACCTGGATAACCTACTGAAGTGGGCAAGAGCACTCCCAATGTGACCAACATGAAGCAAAACAAGTCATGTTGATCAGACTGACAAAAGGGTTTTTATACCCAGTATTTCTACCCAAGAGTCATGCAAAAAAAAAAGCCTCTTGGTTGTCTAAATAACTCTTCAGTGTGAAGAATGTGTAATAAGGGTAGTTTAGGGTCAGGCTACAAAAACTATTATAGTTTCATCTTTTCTTACTGCTACCCAAAACAACTGAGTCAATATGAGTCAAAATCTGCTGAGGGGTAATTATATGTAACGTAGAAATGTATCATCTTTTACTGGAAAATTTTGATAATTGCTTTAAATATTTTAAACAACTGAGAAGACAGTGATTAAACTACATTTTATAAAAATCACCCTGAAGTTTCTGAATCCTACATTAGCACAGAGTCAGATTGGACGACTACAGGGACTCAAGATCACTCATTTAACAGCTCATCTACTGCCAGAAATATGGGGAAAAAAGATCAGTCAAGAATACAACACATTAAAAACAAGATTGTCAGAGTCAGAATATGTAGGTTTTGCATAAAAATGTCCGTCAAAATATAATATACAACGTGTTGAATGATATTGACTAATCTTTTTTTTTAAAGCCATGAAAATGCAGATCCTGTTCTACATAATAGTACATAAATCACTTTTTACAGCTGTTGTGTCATTCTAACCCCTTAGCAGATTTTGACTGATATATCAAACTGGAAGTGTGTGTTGGTGGTGTGTGTGTTGGTGGTGTGACGCACCGGTCTGCTTTATCCCCGCGCTCCCAGGCCGTGCAGCGGCGGCCGATATCTGCTCCCTCGCCGGCTCCTGGAAGTTCATCCGGCTGATGTACTCGATGGCTGCCTCCACACTACGGCTGTTCGTCTGCTTCAGCGCACGGACCACCATCTCCTGCACACACACACACACACACACACACACACACACACACACACGCACACACACACAGACACACAGACACACGCACACACAGACACATGCACACACACACACACGCACACACACACACACACGCACACACAGACACACACAGACACACGCACACACAGACACATGCACACACACACACGCACACACAGACACATGCACACACACACACGCACACAGACACGCACGCACACACAGACACGACCATTGAGTGACATCCAGACTTACCATATACATTTATAAACAACTGGCATTCACAATGCATCTGAAGACATCATATTCATTATTGTTGTCCATACATAAACACTTTTGGACACTATTAACACCTGGACACTATTTACCTTTCCCGGCTACAACTGAGTTCCCACGGGACTTCAGCACGAGACTACAGCCGTCTAAAACACTATTTAAACCATGGCTACGTTTCTAAACGCATCTTGTTCACTGGTAAGGCCCCTGTTCATGTTGGACAGACATTTTAATTGCATTTTGTGTCTGTTAAGAGGCTCATAAACGCTCTGTATGTATATGCCCCCAGAGCTGCCGTTTTAGCTGAGTGGGAGCTCTGGGCATTCGCGGTCGCAGCTCCGCGTCACAAGCTCCAATCCGGTTCGTTTTTCTATAGACAGTACTCACAAAGGTCTAACGATCCAGATTAACTTAAAAATTGCCCGGGGTTCTCCTTTAATTGTGATTGGTCATGGCATTCTGCGGTCAGATATTTGTGCACATAAAGCTGTCCCAGGGAACGGCACTCCCACAGAGCTGTGCTAGTTTCACGTCACTGCACACATTATAGTCACATAATGAACTCATTTTGTGCTCAAATCACTATTTCATAACCTTGTATTTTAGTTATTTGGCAAGCACAACCATGTATTAATTGTGAAGCAGCAGACAGTACGTTATCCCATCGAGTCCTGATGTTCTGTCGACTTTGGCTTGCTTAGTTGGGGACATTCAATATTCAACAATATTATTGATCTCCTGCATTGACACCATTATATGAGAATTGAGCTGGACGATGATGTCACGGTTTTCTCTAGAGCGGCTATATATATATATATATATAAATGAACTAAATAACTTTTTTACAACAAAAATGAACCATTACTAAACTTAAGCTGGAATGAGAAGCTATTTACTTCTAGAAATAAACTCTGTTGCATTATTTTCCTGTTATCACTGTAAAGCTGATTTGAAACAATCTGTATTGTAAAAAGCGCTATATAAATAAAAATGACGTGTCTGGGTTTCTGACTGCACATGATCATTATTAAAGTATGCTGAAGCATTTTCTGTCTGCCTGTACAACCAGAGTTAGAGACCAAAATCTGTTTGGTCAATCTGTAAGCACATCCATCTATTTCACGAGGAATGCTGAGCAATTCATCTTATTGGAAAAAACTAAAATATGTACATCACACCCACATTGTTGTTAGTGAGCATGAGCCGTTGAGCTCGCCGCTTCAGCCAGAGCCGGTCTGGCAACATACCGTGACCTCAAATAATTCATTCCTCAAATAAGCGAAATTATAAAGTGACAGGAGAGAACATTCCCGGCACAAACGATGGATATGACGCATACGAGGAGCAGTAAACGAAGGTCTCGTGTCAGTGCGCCGACCGAACCCAGTTACCTCATCGAAGCCGGCGTCCTGCAGCACCGTCAGCATGTGCTGGTTGATGTCTGTGGCGTGTCCACTGGAGGGAGCTTCATTAAAAGCGAAGGGCATGAGTGATTTGCGTATCTCCAGCAGGGCCCGGTGGTGGTGCGGGGTCCTGGGGTTGGAGCCGCGGCCCTGCTGTCGGGGGTCGTCCGGCGGGCCCTTCCCGGCGCTCCCGTCGGCCTTGGGAGCGTCCGAGGGCCGGGACAGGTTCCTCAGGCTCTCGCGGATCTCCTGCAGCATCTGCTGACTGTTGCCGCTGTAGTTGCTCGCAGGGAACGTCTTGGGTCGCATCTGTCGGTAGCCCTCGGGCTTCTCGCCCCTCTTCATGTAAAAACACACGTTAGGCGCCGAGGTGGAGAAGAGGCTTCCAGGAGGAAGAGTGGAGCTGTCCAGAGTTCAGGGTCCGCTTGCCCTGCACACTAGAGAGATGTCGGCGCATTACAAACATCTATGTCACTTCAAATGCATAATTAAAGGGTTGCCTCACCTAAAAAATGTACTCACCCTCAAGACATCCAAGGTGTTTATGTGACTTTCTTCTTTCAGCCAAACACATTCTGAGTTATTTTTAAAAATATCCTGGCTCTTGGAAGCTTTATAACGGGAGTGAATGGTACCATTTGTTTTTGAAGCCCAAAAAAAAAAAAGTGCATCATCATAACAGTAATCCATACGACTCTCCAGGGGTTAATAAAGGCCTTCTGAAGCAAAACGATGCGTTTGTGTTAGGGATGCTCACGTTGACCGTTTAACCGTTAACCGAAAGTAAAAATTGACCGATTAATCCTATCAGTATTTTTTTTTAAAGCTTTTTTACATATTTTTTTTTGCTTCATGGTTAAAAAAACAAAAACATACTATATATAGCCAATATGTGTTAACTCACTGGGCGCGTCGATATGCCCAACCACACGCGCCCACAGACATACTCTCCCCGAGCAAGCAAAAGGAAGCGAGCGAGAAGAAGCTAGGCTACTATGTGGGACCATTTCGACAGAAAGGGCGACGGCGTTACTTGCAAAATATGCTACGCGGTATTAAAATAAAGCAGTAGTTCAAGTACAATGCGATATCACTTGCGAGGCAAACACCCACAAGCCAATGAAAGGAGCTCCCCGAAGCCGGCCACTCCAGCGAGACGTCACCTGTGTTCCCGAACATCTGTGTTTTCTCTCTGCGCTCCAGACTCACCCCACAGCATGTACGCTGTAATGCTACTTTTTAAAATAAAAACTAGACAAGCTGTGGATTGAGGTAGGCCTGCTATTTTTAATTGACGGAAAAAAATGCCGGTTTTTCAACGCTTCAAACTGATTCAGTGTTTTCTTTTCGTCATTGTAATTTGTTAATTATTTAAGCTAAAAAATCTATATTTATTGTAGGCTTATTTTATGTTTTTTATTTATATTATTTTATTCTGTTTTTCTCTGTTGTCACTGTCAGAAATGCGGCAGGTGCGTGAAAATGTGATCTGAATCCCGGTTCTGTTGTTGATCCGTTCTGTATGCTGCTGTTTACACGTTAAAATAAACCCTTTGATAAAAACTTTTTTTGTTGTATTTTTACAACACAGATACGCGTCAATTTTTTCAATTCAATATAATCTTATCAGTTAAAGGTTAATAACCGATTAACAAGTGGCAGTTGTCGTCAGGAAAATTAACCGAAATGAGCATCCCTAGTTTTTGTAAGAAAAATATCCATGTTTATAACTTTATAAACTGTAATCACTAGCTTCCGGGAACAACCGTCCACGCACTCACTCACCAGAGAGTCTAGTTTTGGCGGAGGAGTGACCTCTGACCTCTGAGTAGCATAAGCTTCAAACTAACAGGACTGGGTAACAAACTCAAGGTCCTCTGACAATTCTCTTGACAAATTCTGGTTTTAGACTTCGAATTCATGACCGGTGTTTTGTTTTGCTCTATCCTCTTCAGTGTTCATCAATCATCACGCGTCGGGTCAGAGGTCACTCTTCCACCGGAACTAGACTTGCGTACGGCCGTTACCGTAAGCCAATGATTATAGTTTATGAAGTTGAAAATGTGGATATTGTTCTTACAAAAATGCATGGCTTCACTTCAGAAGGCCTTTATTAACCCTTGCAGAGTCGTATGGATTACTGTTATGACGGATGGATGGGCTTTTTTGGGCTTCAAAATCTAAGGCACCATTCACTCCCATTATAAAGCTTGAAACAGCTTATACATATCAGATTGTGGTAGGCTTAAAGAAGAAAGAAGGTCATATACACCAGAGATAATTTTCATTTTTGGTTGAACTAACCTTTTAATGCTTGTAACAGCTAGGCTACATGGTGATCCTCATAAAAGTAAAACAAGAAAATTAAGCCTAGGCTAATTTACAGATTTTTTTTATGCTAAATATCATCTTTACTTTTATGTTACTCAGTGATAATGATAGTTCAAGATCATATGACAACATTTTATTTTGTGGTAACGTTACATGTCTAAAGCTCACTACACCACAAATATGTAAGACAATAAATAAAACGCCAATAGGAACCAGTGATTGTGATGATCACAGATAAACAGGTTAAACAAAGTATGCGTCTGAAACCTACACACAGCCTAGACAGGATCAGTGCCCAGGAACGATGGCCAGATGCTGTCTATGTAACTTAGGTTTATGTCTATGTAACTTAGGTTTATGTCTATGTAACTTAGGTTTATGTCTATGTAACTTAGGTTTATGTCTATGTAACTTAGGTTTATGTCTATGTAACTTAGGTTTATGTCTATGTAACTTAGGCATCTCCACAGGTTCTGGAACACAGTCGTAGTGTCCAACAGATTCACACACTGCTAACGTTAATCCAGTTAGCCACTCACAGTATGTCACACGTTCACAAGACTGAGTGTAGACGTATTGCCACATAATGCCCTTGAAAAACTTTAACCATTATTCCTACCGTGTAATGAGCATGTTAATGCTGATCAATCATTAATGAATCGGTACAACAGGTACCTGAGGCCTAAAGCTGAGGCGATAGCATAGTGCTATCATACACCGAATAAGAGCGAATCACATTCACTTACCGCTTACTGAGGGAACAACACCATGTTTGTACATGTATCGACCTCTGCGCACTGTGAAATCCTCATGAGTGCCCGTTCTGCTGTGTCTGACAGATACATGTATTTGTTGACGGACCGTCTGATGCTCTTTGGTATTTACTGTCGTCTTGAGTTGTTTTACAACGGCTGTCATGCGCGTCACAAGAGCCCGGATGTAGTGACACGCCCTCTCTGCAGAACCACGCCCCCTCCCAGAAGCCCCGCCCACAGAGGAACCTGCACGAGACCACAGACCCTTCCTTCAGCGGGAACGATGACGATGATGATGGATGATGAACACAAGAGGTGCGTCAGCTGCCTTTGTGGACACAGTTTGTTACGTAATACATTGACCTCCTAGCCATTGTTCATGTTCAAAATGTTTCCAGTCCCAGAACAGCTCTGCCCTACATTCATTCTCAGAAAACGGTGCCATTTCTGACTGATTTTTTTTTATTTTCCATTTTTGTTGTTTAATTTTTAAAGGTTAGGCCTAGTGTTGAGATTTCAATAAAACAATTCCAGCCTCAGGCCCAAATACTAACAGGACTGTAAACAACAAGAAGGACTGTACCACCAGATGATGAATTACACATTTTAAAGGGATTTGCTATGTGAGATAAGATATTATTCAACAGTTCAAAACTGTCCATAAACATAGTAAAACATATTTTTATTTTTTAAATAAAGTAGCACAAAATGTTTTCAGACAACTTCATAAAATAACATGTCATAGCCTAACCACACATATCAAACTAATATTAACTTTTAGGTACATTATTTTAAATTACCTGGCAAATCCAGAGAAACACGCACCAATTAGATGCACAAGAAGCTGCCATAAAGTAGAGATTATTTATTTATTTTTAGGAATGAACCTCCTAAACAAAAGGCCCTAATAAAAGTCAATTAGAAAAATCTTAGGAAAGGCACCCAAATAAATAAAAGAACCCAGTGGTCAGTGAAAGATTTTCACAAGGTTATTGTTTAGGACTTAAAGGATTAGTTCACTTTTAAAAAACCTTTTGCTGATAATTTACTCACTCCCATGTCATCCAAGATGTCCATGTCTTTCTTTCTTCAGTCGAAAAGAGATTAAATTAAAAGGTCACGCGTCGGCGGAAGTACCGAGTCAGTGTTTACGAATGTGAGGAAGGAGGACCATATACACATATTCAAATGTCTTTGTGTCAGTTTATCGTTTAAATGCCCATTTCGTGTGCGTATCCTGGGTGTTTTATATCAAAAAGGCTAAAAGAACATTTTCGTCAGGACAGAAGCGTGACCTTTTCAACGTAATTGCGCATTACGTGAGTCACAAACGCGCATCACAGAACAGAGCAAGGCCAGCATTTGTGAAAAAAATTACCTCATGTAATACTCATGTAATACTAATCCAGTGCGAATAGATCCGCTGTACGTATGTACATATTCCATCGTTTCCTCTTTAAAATTAGTTTTCCACGGTTTTCTCAAGTATGGAGGATCTTGAAAAAGCATCAGTTGCGTTCTGGGCGATGGAACAAGTCTGTGTCAAACCTCAAGGGTTTTCCACAGACCATTCAGATTACAAAGAAGATCGAAAGCACTTGTTAGAGGCACGAAACATATTTTAGCTTTAGGTAAGTGCCTATTACCAACATAATCCAATCTGAATTGAATTAATTCGTCGTTCGACCAGACCTAACTGTTATAGGGCCCTATCATACACCCGGTGCAATGCAGCGCCAGGCAAGTGTCTTATGCTAGTTTCAGCCCGACGCAGTTATCATTTTCACATCATGCGCCACGTTGTTTAAATAGCAAATGTATTTGCGCCCATCTGTTTGTTGGTCTGAAAACGAGGTGTGTTCGGGCGCATTGCTGTCGCGTTGCTATTTTGAGGAACTGAAATAGACTGTATTTTTATTTATTTTATTTAAAGGGCGCTTTAGTAATATGAGCCTATAGGCGGGCAGGGTACAACACACGCGTACACTTATTACACACACAGGCTGCAGCACACAAACATGGCAAATATTAAAAATTAAAGTATTACAATGTAAAAGATTAATATTGTGTATATAAAGATATGGTGGAATCCGGCTTGTCACGTAGATGCTTTCAGTTTTTTTCAGTTGCAAATAGGTTCCGACTGTTGGTCCCGGCAAACACATACGCATTAAACCTACCCACTCTAATTGTATGTAAGTGTGAACTGGTGAATTGCCTGCGGAGGTCCAGATGGGGAGGATGTTCCTCAGTGTCTTGCTTTACAAAATTGGCCAGGGCTAGCATGAAACCCTCAAAACTTAAACGCCACCTCACAACAAAACATTCTGCATACACCAACAAAGGACGATTGTATTTTCTTCTTCTAAAAAAGAAGAGTATCTTCGTCAGCAAAAACTGATCAAAGGTACATCCAAAATAAAAAGCACTGCGAGCCTCATGTCTAGCTGCATATGGAACCGCGAAAGGCCACTGTAGGTGAGGAGCTTCTGCTTCCAGCGTTGAGGAAATGCTGGGTAAAGAAGCTGCAGGAAAGATCACTAAAGTTCCACTTTCTGATAAAACAGTACAACGGCGTATTGAGGAAATGTATTCTGATATTCGTGATACACATATGGTGATACACATATTCGTGATAATAGTGTTGCATTTGCTCTACAACTTGACGAAAGCACAGATGTTGTAAAAAGTCAACAGTTGCTGACTAAACCGGCATGTTTACTCGACTGACATCGTTGAGGATTTCTTGTTTTCTGAATAACTGAAAGAGAGAACGACAGGGGCAGATATTTTGGACTGCTTGAATGAGTACATAACGGATAAAAACTTCCAGTGGGTGTGGGCCTACAGACGGAGCGGCTGCAATGACAGGCAAGAGAAGTGTTGCCCCATCAGCTAGTTTTACCCACTATCATCGAGAAGCCCTTGCTAGTAAGATACTGCATTGTAATAGTAAATGCTATGAAGGCAGGGGCACTCTCCTCCCGACTTTCCACATCCCTGTGCACAGACGTGTCTCATCAGCACCTGCTCCTTCACTCCCAGGTGGCTGTCCGGGCCAGGGGTTGGAGGGCTTGATTATTATTTCACTTTTTTAACTTTAGTTAGTATGTAATGTTGCTGTTTGAAAAACAAAGTTAAGTCTGCAAAGTGAAATCTGCAAAGTGACAACCCTCAAAGTTCAAAGCAAAGGGAGATATTTTCTTTTACAGAAATCTCTTTTTAATGACTACAACAAACAACTGATAGGGACTACACTAGATTCCTCCCGGGTGAGTGACATCACCAACCTAAAATTTACATAAACCCCGCCCCTGGAAACATGTCACAATGGGCGTCCATGAGAAGAGGAAGAGTTGTTGTAGTCGAGCACATTTGCGAGTCAGCTGTCACATCCGTCTTTTCACATTTATTGTAATACTGTTCGTAACACAAATGCAATAGCATGTTACTCTGTAGGGATCTTACAACAGTTCCCACATGAGATTCTAGATTATCATGACAGAATATGCTAATCAATGACTTGAAGATAGTTAACTTTAAAATTCATCAACTAACTATTCAGAAATGTCCTGTTGCATTCTACATGTTGTCACTTCTTCTTGAGTCTTTCCATCATTGTCCGACTCCGGTTTGAACATAAAAGGCTAAAAGTTTTAGAAATGTTCAATGCGTCTGCATGAGGTAATCGGAGCTGCTAACACACACACACACACACACACACACACACACACACACACACACACTAACATTCACACACACATGCTCTTGAAGCTCCGCCCTCTGTGGCATAGCAGCAGCTCATTTGCATTTAAAGGGATACACACAAAACGCATTTTTGCTATATTTAATACTTTAAAAGCAAGGAAGTGCAAAAGGTCCATACAACAGTGGATAAGAACACAAATAAAAGCAAAGGTTACAAAAACAGTCTAAAAACTAGCACTGTTGAGGTACTAAAACTAGCACCTACAGTACTTCTCTCACTAACTGTTGGAGACCGAAGTTGTTCATGCTCACGCAACCCAAACCTCTGTCCCCCCTACTCAAGTCTGAACATCCTTAAATGCATAATTTTCCCACCTTTAGTTAATTGGAACATACCATTTTCTGTCAAACTAACTCTTGTCTTGCTATACATTTCAGCAAGTTCCCTCAATGGTAGTTAAGACAAAGACTTTAAAAACAATCAATAAATACAACATCTCATGGTGTATCCGAATCCACTTTTGCTAGTTTAACGACGGGAAAAATGGTTGCATGGTCTAAAAGGGTTGTCCCTATTCTCTTAATGAGTAATGGGCGTGTTTTGGGCATAACGTGAAATAAACCATCAGTCTCATCTCCCGTTCACTTTAAAAGCCAGTTGCGCTCACGCCATGGTCGATTTGCTATTTACATGGCGGAATTTGCAAGTGGAAAAACTGAACGCTTCTCTAGCGAGGAAACGGTTCTGCTCGTGCGCGAGGTTAAAGGGCGTAAGCAGACCATCTACGGGACAAGACAAATTCCACCATATCATTATGCAGAAAATAGTAACGCACCAACAATGCGTCTGAATGCGTCTGAGCCCATGCGTGCAAATGCATTTGCTATTTAAACAACGGAGCGCAGGGCGTAAAAATGATAACTGCGTCGGGCTGAAACTAGCAAATAACACTTCGCGCAGGTTTATGATAGGGCCCAAAGAGTCTTGGACAGGTCTGGGTGTTTTGTTGCCAAAGAATACCCCAACTTAGGAGCGGCTGCTCTCAACATTTTGTGTACCTTTTTCTACCACTTACCTGTGTGAGAGTGGATTTTCTGCTCTGACTGCAATGAAAATACAGATCTCGCCTACAGCCATCACAAGACATGCGTGTTTGTCTGCCAAAATAATTCCTAGATTAGATGTGTTGTGTTCAAAGAAGCAGGCACACCCTTCTCACTAATACATTTACATTGCTAACCCTTAAGATAGAAGAAAAATCAGTTCTTGAAATTTTTATTGCATGTCTTTGTAAAGCAGTAGTACTCAGTTCACAGCTATTCCTCTCATTGCCTTGGCTTGACAGAACCATTAGCTGCTGTTTTGACATTTGAAAGATTATCATGACTTTCTATATTTCTTAAGTATTTTGGTATTACAATCAATTTCATTCATATGATTAAAGCTGCAAGCAGCGATGAAAGGGCCACCCGGTGGCTTCAGGAAGACAGAGCACGGTGGGCAATGTGCATTTAAGTAGGTAAATATAGGAGGAGTATGTCAAAGTCAGTTACAAAAATGTCCTTTATTATGGGGATAGTAGCATGCGTTATCACTCAGATAAGTGTTGCTAGCATGTTTTAGCATGTTTCTAGCATGTTTAGAACTCAATGGCATATTTAATTAATATGTTGCTAGTACTGCATCACAATGTAAAACATGTCACTTCCTGTCGACAGTAGGTGGCGCTATTACTATAACTGAAAATTGTCATGGACATGTGTTCAGGGCAGAACTCTTATCAAATGTGTGAAGTTTGGCGCAGATTGGACATTGCCTTCTTGAGTAACAACAACTTCCTGTTTCATTGCATTAACATGCTTTAGCACTTAGCTAAGAATTGCTAGCATGTTTTAACATGTTTATAACATGTTTATAACTCAATGGCATATTTAATGTGTTGCCAGTATTGCATCACAGTGTTAAACATGACACTTCCTGTTGCTAGTAGGTGGCGCTATTACTATAACTGAAAATTGTCACGTAGATGTGTTCAGGCCATGACTCTTATCAAATGTGTGAAGTTTGGGGCAGATTTGACATTCCATGCCTGAGTTACAGCAAATTCCTATTTAATTGCAGTAATAACATAATTTAACATTTAGCTAAGTGTTTGCTAGCATGTTTTAGCATGTTTCTAGTATGTTGATAGCATGTTTAACACTTGCTGGAACTTTTTTATCTATTATTAGGAGTCCACAACAGTGTTAAACATGTCACTTCCTGTTGCCAGCAGGTGGCGCTATGACTGTAACTGAATTTGAGCATGGACATGTGTTCAGGACAGAACTCTTATTAAACGTGTGAAGTTTGGGGCAGATTGGACATTGCCTTCTTGAGTAACAGCAACTTCCTGTTTCATTGTATTAACATGCTTTAGCACTTAGCTAAGAATTGCTAGCATGTTTTAACATGTTTATAACATGTTTATAACTCAATGGCATATTTAATGTGTTGCCAGTATTGCATCACAGTGTTAAACATGACACTTCCTGTTGCTAGTAGGTGGCGCTATTACTATAACTGAAAATTGTCACGTAGATGTGTTCAGGCCATGACTCTTATCAAATGTGTGAAGTTTGGGGCAGATTTGACATTCCATGCCTGAGTTACAGCAAATTCCTATTTAATTGCAGTAATAACATAATTTAACATTTAGCTAAGTGTTTGCTAGCATGTTTTAGCATGTTTCTAGTATGTTGATAGCATGTTTAACACTTGCTGGAACTTTTTTATCTATTATTAGGAGTCCACAACAGTGTTAAACATGTCACTTCCTGTTGCCAGCAGGTGGCGCTATGACTGTAACTGAATTTGAGCATGGACATGTGTTCAGGACAGAACTCTTATTAAACGTGTGAAGTTTGAGGCAGATTGGACATTGTTTGCCTGAGTTACAGCAACTTCCTGTTTCATGGCGAAACATCGAAATTTGTCAGGCCGCCGAGGACACGCCCTTCGACGAAAACTCAAGGTCTTCGCAATTTACTGTCGCGAAGGCCTTAACGCTCTGGAGTCTAAGGGGTTTTTGAGGTCTGTGAGATGTTTTGACATGCCCTGACATTTGTGCTTTTTTCAGTTGCTTATAAACATATTAATGGCAAAGGTGTAATTACACTCTATTTAGCACAAATAGGGGTACCATAATATGCGAGCAACATCTATTTACATATTTGTATTTTTGAGGGAATAATGTTTATGCATGGTTATTCAAAAAACTAAAAATGAAAGTTTCTGAAATAAGGCCACAAAACACATACTTAATATGTGTCCACAAGACTTTTGACTAATGGATGTAGTTGCCTAGTGTTTTTGCTTCAAAATGATCTGAAAATCACCCGGCCTAATCATTCACATAAAACAATACATTGATTTAAATTTTTTAAAACAGTTTTTGCTTCCAAAGGCAATATGCGCAGGGGCGTGACTTGCTGTGATTCACACCTGAGAAGACAAAGACCCTGCATACTAATGAGCCTGCATACTAATGAGCCTGCATACTAATGAGCCTTTCATTCAGGTGTGTCACACAAGAAAGAATGCGAGGACAAAAATAAATAAATAAATTATATATATATATATATATATATATATATATATAAAATACAAATATAAATGTAAGTCAAAAGCACATTTTTAGTACATAGTCATACCTGGAAACAAATCCTGTTCAAATAGGCTATATGGACCATTCTACAGAATTAGTTAGAGTTAGAAAGTTAGAGTTCTCAGAGAGGAAAAAAAAGGTATTTTTTCACAAATGTTTTATACATTCAAATTGTATAATTTCCAAGGTAAACATTTCTAGTATGCAGTTAATTCTCATACTGTGTTTTCAGAAAGTTTTGGAATCTCCTCAAATGTGTCACTAATAAAAAACAATAATATTAAGATTTTTTTTACATCTATCTTGTCTTTTTTTTTTTTTTTTTAAGTAGGCCTATAGCCTGGATTTTATCATTCATATTTCAAAGTTAAAGGAGAACTCCGGGCAATTTTTAAGTTAATCTTGATCGTTAGACCTTTGTGAGTACTGACTATAGAAAAAAAAACGAACCGGATTGGTGCTTGCGAAGCGGAGCTGCGACCGCGAATGCCCAGAGCTCCCACTCAGCTAAAACGGCAGCTCTGGGGGCATGTACATAAAGAGCGTTTTTGTGCCTCTTAACAGACACATAATGCAATTAAAATGTCTGTCCAACATGAACAGGGGCCTTACCTGTGAACGAGTTGCGTTTAGCAACTTAGCCATGGTTTAGTGTTTTAGACGGCAAGCTGTAGTCTCGCGCTGAAGTCTCGCTCCTCCCACCTGGACACTATTTACCAATCCCGGCTACAACTGAGTTCCCACGTGAGTCCAGGTGGGAGGAGCGAGACTTCAGCGCGAGACTACAGCTTGCCGTCTAAAACACTATTTAGGTGAATTTAAACCATGGCTAAGTTGCTAAACGCATCTTGTTTACAGGTAAGGCCCCTGTTCATGTTGGACAGATATTTTAATTGCATTATGTGTCTGTTAAGAGGCTCAAAAACGCTCTTTATGTACATGCCCCCAGAGCAGCCGTTTTAGCTGAGTGGGAGCTCTGGGCATTCGCGGTCGCAGCTCCGCGTCGCAAGCACCAATCCGGTTCGTTTTTTTTTCTATAGACAGTACTCACAAAGGTCTAACGATCAAGATTAACTTAAAAATTGCCCGGAGTTCTCCTTTAAGGATTCATTAGTTTGATATAGTCCACATTGGAACAAACACTATAATAACATCTTAGATTATGAGCTTATTTTTGACAAAACATTCTAACGTTATATATTTAACATATGAGCAGAAACTGGTTAACTAAAGCTTATTTGATGTCTATTTTAGAGTAAAAATCTTTATAATCTATCCCAAACTAATCAACTAAATGTTGTCTTTCATATTTCGTCTGTAACAACAACAGTGCGAATTCCGTTCATTCATCACACAGAGAGAGACACGCGATTCATTTTAAAACAGTATTCGCAAATAGAACAAAGAATAAAAAACTTACTATGATTCTCGCTGGATCCATGGCTCCTCGAAGTGAAATTAATCCAGCACTGAGGTAAATTATCCAGAATTATTCCTCATAGCCTCGAAAAACGACACAGACTACCGGTACATTAATCTGAACTTGGTGTTTTATCGAGCTCGTGTGGGCGTTGGCAAGTTTCAGATCATTTGCGTTTCTATAGCGCGCGCTCTCTGTGGGCGTGGTCACATTAAAAGATAATTAGCTGAAATGAGAACGCCTGGCATCTCTCTCTTTTTATATAGATTACATAAACACAGAATATTTGTTTTAGTTTTGAATTAGATAATTTAAAAGTACACACTTAAATGATTATAAAGATATATTGATCATGCCTGTGTGACTAGTATTTGCTGAGTTTTGTTTATGTTTAGAGACGTGCTCTAGAAAAAAAGTTCACGGAGACAGAGAGGCAGAAGGCACACCCTGTTTATTTTCTTTATTTTACAAAAGCACAATATTTTATTTCGATTGTAAGTGGACCCATAAAAAAGTAGACATTTAATAGTTTATTTTTTCATATTTCTTAAGTGTGTATGACCAAAGGTGACGGAGTATTTTAAGTCTATTTTGCAGCTATGTGAAAAAAATCGCGCAAAACGCGCCGGCGCGTTTCTCGACTCCAGAGGGTTAAGGTTAGACTCACCAAATTTGAAGATGATCAGATGAAAACTGTAGGAGGAGTTTGTCAAAGTACGAGGCCTGAAAATGGCAAAAACTGCACAAAAATCTAAGAGGAAGTGTTGCTATCATGCTTTAGCATTTTTCTAGCATGTTTGGAACTCAATGGCATATTTAATATGTTGCTAGTACTGCATCACAGTGTAAAACATGTCACTTCCTGTTGACAGTAGGCAGCGCTATTACAGCAAATTCCTATTTAATTGCAGTAATAGCATACTTTAGCACTTAGCTAAGTGTTTGCTAGCATGTTTTAACATGTTTCTAGTATGAGGTTAGCATGTTTAGCACTTGCTGGCACTTTTTTATATATTATTAGGAGTCCTCAACAGTGTTAAACATGTCACTTCCTGTTGCCAGCAGCTGGTGCTATGACTGTAACTGAATATGAGCATGGACATGTGTTCAGGGCAGGACTCTTATCAAACATGTGAAGTTTGGGGCAGATTGGACATTGCCTTCCTGAGTAACAAAAACTTCCTGTTTCATTGTATTAGCATGCTTTAGCACTTAGCTAAGAATTGCTAGCATGTTTTAACATGTTTCTAACATGTTTATAACTCATTGGCATAATTAATATGTTGCTAGTACTGCATCACAGTGTTAAACATGCCACTTCCTGTTGCCAGTAGGTGGCGCTATACTGTAACTGAATATGAGCATGGACATGTGTTCAGGACAGAACTCTTTATCAAACGTGTGAAGTTTGGGGCAGATTGGACATTGTTTGCCTGAGTTACAGCAACTTCCTGTTTCATCGCGAAACATCGAAATTTGTCAGGCCGCCGAGGACACGCCCTTCGACGAAAACTCAAGGTCTTCGCAATTTAACGTCGCAAAGGCCTTAAGATTAGACTCACCAAATTTGAAGATGATCAGATTAAAACTGTAGGAGGAGTTCGTTAAAGTATGAGGCCTGAAAATGGCAAAAACTGCACAAAAATCTGAGAGGAAGTTCAAAATGGCTGACTTCCTGTTGTGTTTAGGGCTATGCTCCAACAGACTTTTTTGTAGGTATTGGGCCATTACATGTATGTACAGAATTTCGTACACGTACGTGAAACGTTGCAGGAGGCGCACTCCGTTGAACCTTTATAGGTGGCGCTATCGAGCCATTTTGCCCCGCCCAATTCTGAAACGCATATCAGATGTAAATTTTCGCCAGTTCTGACGCGTGTGCAAATTTTTGTGAGTTTTCGTGCATGTTTAGGCCCTCAAAAATGCAATTCATTGCGGAGAATAATAATAAATATAGCTGCGAGCAGCGATTACGGGCCCAAGCCGGTGGCACCGCAACCCCGGAGCCTTTGGGGTTATTGTGCACGACGTGCAAAACCGTAACTCCGCTTTGACTGTCGAAAAGAAGTGTGCTGTAGAGCTTGCATCAGTGTGGGCTCTGCAAAAGTGCGCATCGAGGGCACATATCAACCACAAAGTATGCGTGAGCAACCTTCTGAAACCTAAAATGAAAAATGAGACACCCTACGGTCTCATGGATTTAACGGACACATGTAATAAGTACACAAGACCGAAAATTCATATGAAGTGTGCCATCTGGGACAGGGCCTATGATCGTGAACCACAATAGCAACATATATGAGATAATTTAAATAAAGAAAAATTTTTAATGTCATAGGATGTCATAGGTCAATATGTTTTGCAGCACCTGTCAACCTGGTTTGTCTCTGCCTTTTCTGTTCTGCCCTGTTTGCCATTGTTCACCCTGCCTGTCTTGACAATTCTTAATAAAAAGCTGCAAATGGATTCCCCTGGCCTGACCCTGCCTCGTTACATATGCTGCATCTGCTCGCTATCTGCCGAACGGCTCTGGTAGTTCCGCTTCAGCACTGATGATGTTGTAGGAATAGTGCGCTCTGGTTGGTCTGGATTATTCTGGATTTTTTATTTTATACAGAATTAAGTTATTTTTAATTCAGATGAGAATAAAGTTAGTGTTGATTAAAATGAAGGAAAACAAATATATTGATCTGAAATATAGCACATTCATTTTAAATTAGGTTCAATTACCAAACATACAATCTTAATTTAATTTAAAGCAAACAATACATATGGGTTTAAATTTTTTTTAAACATGTATTTATTTATATATTTATATATATATATATATATATATATATATCCAAAAAGACAAGGCCTTAAACTTAAATTTGAACAAGGGTTAAACTCTTGTCACTGTAACACACACACACACACTCACACACACACACATGCAGTTTAAAAGCAAAACAAATATTTATCCAACCCCATTTAAAAACAGTCTGTGAGTGCCATCTTTTGGACATTGATCATATTGCATAGGTTTTCATTTCGTGTCCTCAAACAGAGCACTAATTTGTTTATTTTTAAGTTATACATTCTACATTGATTAAAATAGAAAATCAAAGTTTTTTATTTTTTAATGGTAGTATTATTTTATACAAAAATTATAATTCTGATGAGAATAAAGTTAGTGTGGATAAAAAATTTAAGGAAAACATATATATATATTGATCTAATATAGCACATTCATTTTAAATTAATTCAGCTTGAATCACCAAACATACAATATTCATTTTATTTAAAGCAAACAATATATTTAAAAGATATGTTCTATGCATATTTTGTCATTTTGATTAAAAAAATATCCATAAAGTGCTATGCAAAAAGACAAGGCCTTAGATATTTATTTATCTTTTTAATGCAGGACTAATTTTAAACTTAAACTAAGTGCACGGTCATTCATAACGGTGCGCGTTCACGGCGAGGAGGGAGCAGAACAAAGCGAACGTTTTTTAGTTCATTCTCCCATAGCAAATAATGGAAAACGCGTGTGTGAGAGAGAGAGGCGCGCGCGATCGAACAGTGGAAACATAGGCTACTTGTCATTTTGTTCCAGGACATCATTCAAACTGCAAACTGTTTACTTATATTTGTGTACACTCCAATTTTTTATAGTCTATGGTGCAATAAAACTCAAAATCCTCAGTCACATATCTAATATATTTATTTAGAAATATTATTTTGAACACAAGAGGGCAGTATAGCCCTATCTATGATTTTGTGTTTAAACTATCACCCGAAGAGAATCCCCCTCCCCCTCCCCACACAGACACACACACACACACACACACACACACACACACACACACACACAGAATGGCAGCAGACACTCTATCTGTCAGAGAGAGGGAGAGAAAATTCTCAGAATCCACATTCAAGCCACAATATCTTACTTTCTGTTGGTTGGAGCTAATGATTATAAATTAGAAAGTTGTTCAGCTTGATGAGAACAATATCTACGGCGAGTTTTGTAACTGTAGGTAAAACTAATTATGTTATAACACACTTTATGTGTCCTTTTTTAGTCATAAATTCAGTTCATCGCCACGACCAAACCGTTCGAGATATCAAAAATCCGTTCGCAATTTAGCATCCTCAATGTCTTGACTTCACGCTGACCGAGGTTGATAGCTATCGAATGAATTACCTAGGAGGAGTACTTCGTTTTCCAGAGGATGAGTTTCCAAACAACCCATAATAACTGACTTCCTGTTGGGCTGACGTAAAACTTAGAGCACGAAAGTTGTTCGGCCCGATGAGATCTATAAGTGTACCGAGTTTCATATTATTACATGCAAGCGTGTTTGATATATGGACAAGTGTTCGAATCCCATTCCAGGGGGCGCTGTCGAGCCCCCCTGCCACGCCCGGGTACCAGCTTCGGCCCGGCCCTGATGGCCACAGGTTCTGACCCGTGTCCAAAGTTTCAAGAGTTTTCGAGCATGTTAAGGCCCCGAAAAGCCCCTGAAACCTTGAAAAACAATAATTAAAATCATTCTCACTGAACAGAGAAATCCCCCTCCCCTCACAGACACAGAGGTATGCAGAGAGAGGGAGAGAGGGACAGAAAATTCTCCAAAACATCCACATTCAAACCAAAATATCTGACTTCCTGTTGTTCGGAGCTAATAACTGTAAATTAGAAGGTTGTCCGGCTTGATCTGAACAATATACGTACCGAGTTTTATGATTGTAGGTGAAACTATAAAACTAACCCTCCCACTTTTGTCAAAAGGTGGCGCTACTGAGCCCCTGCACCACGCCCGTTTCTGAAACTTTGCACATGTCTACTAGGTAATAAATGTGACGTGTCTGACGAGTTTCATGCAATTTCAAGCATGGTAAGAGTCTCAAAAGCATCCAAAAAGAATATTAAAGTTTGATGCGTTGCTACGGCAACCGTATCAAAGATATCAAGAATCCATTCACAGGTCTACATCTGCCGTGTATTTACATTATAGTAATGAAGTTTGAAGCAAATCGGGTAAAAATAAGAGGGTGATTTCAAAGCATTTTGAAAGTGACACACTTCCTGCTGCCAGTTGGTGGCGCTATAACTTTGACTCACAATAGTCACATCCATGTGATCGGCCTCTTACAACGAACACACTGCTGAAGTTTCATCAAGATCAGTTAATGTATGCAGAAGTTATGACACACTTCCTGTTTCTCTTTTCTCGCCATAAATTTGTTTCCTCGCCACGGCCAAACCGTTAGAGATATCAAAAATCCGTTCGCAATTTAGCATCCTCAGTGTCTTGACTTCATGCTGACCGAGTTTGGTGGCGAATAATTGAATTCCCTAGGAGAAGTGTTTCAAATTCCATTGCATAGGTTTTTCAAACAACCCATAATAGCTGACTTCCTGTTGGGCTGGGGTAAAAAGTAAGAGCATGAAGGATATATGAAACGATGAGATCTATATGTGTACCGAGTTTCATATTATTACATGCAAGCGTGTTTGATTTATGGACCAAGTGTTCGGACCCCGTTCCAGGTGGCGCTGTCGAGCCCCCCTGCCACGCCCGGGTACCAGCTTCAGCCCGGCCCTGATGGCCGCCGGTTCTGACCCGTGTGCAAAGTTTCAAGAGTTTGAGCACGTTAAGGCCCCCAAAAGTGCCCAAAAGGTAGTAAAATAATAATAATAATAATAAAGAATAATAAAGAATAATCCTTAGGAAAACAATAGGGCCTTCGCCTTTTCAAGGCTTGGGTCCTAATAATAAACAGAGCAATTCCAAGAGGGTCCTCACACCATCGGTGCTCGGGCCCTAATAAATGAAATACGGCTCTATTATAACTCATTTTGAGTAATTATATAATTTCTCCTAAATAGAAGCATATGTGATGGTAAGTGTAAATAATAATAAAAACCGGTAACGCTTTACAATAATGTTCATTAGTTAATGTATTAACTAACATGAACTAACACTGAGCAATACATTTGTTGTATTTGTTCATCTTTGTTAACGTTACTTAATAAATATACAGCTGTTCATTATTAGTTCATGTCATTTCACAGGGCATTAACTAATGTTAACTAGATTTTAATAAAGTATTAGTAAATGTTGAAATGAACATTAACAAAGATTAATAAATGCTGTATACTGTAACCAAATGCTGTATCCAAAAACATGATAATAATGTTCATTAGTTCATGTAACTAATGTAGTCAACTAATGATAACTAATTAACCTTTTTGTAAAGTGTTACCAAAAAACACTTTATTACTTTTATTATGTTTTGTATTTATTTGAAAGATTGCAACGATATGCATCCCACCCTGGTATACTTCAAGTACATACTAAGTGCGCTGATATATTTGTCCCTGTCCCAAACGGCACACTTCTGGGGCCGCGCGTGTGTGTCCTCTAAGTCCATGAGAATTAAAAAAAAAAGAGTAAGGAAAAGAAGAGTAAAGATACACACACACACACACACACACACACACACACACGCACACACACACGCATACACACACACACACACACACACACACACACACACACACACGCACACACACACGCACACACACGTGTTAAAAAAATTCAATTTAACGTACTAATAAATTCTAGTAAAAGCCAGATGAGGTCAGGTCACAGTTAGATTAGTCAAAGGTTTACAGTATAATGTTGCAGAGAGCATGTTTGAAATACATAAAAAAAATAAAAAAACATGAAATAGGCTACCTTAAAATATTAAATGATGGCAAAGAGTGTCTAATAGAGGTGATCAATCCCACTTTCATGTATCTCAATGAATGATAACATGTTTGCTACATATTAACAAGGTCTGGAAGAAGCTTGTTGTGTGTGTGTGTGTGTGTGTGTGTGTGTGTGTGTGTGTGTTTAAACATGTACAATGTTAGGGTTTAGAATTATTTACTATTAATGGACTTTTCACAGACCATGATTAGCATCGTGTAAATCTGGCAAAGATTGTTATATTTTCATTAAAAAAAGTAGACTATTTATAACACTAACTTTGTATTGTATAACCTTTGCATCAAGAACTAAACGCAGCAGTGAGGGTGTTTCTTATTCAGCGACAATGACAGTGACGGTAAAAATGACATCTTTCTCTCTCCCGACTGCTGTTATCAATCAGATTTGTTTTTTTGTCTTTTTGAAAATTGTGAAAACACTACTGTGGAGTTTTTATTTTTCTATTTGAGCAAATGGGAACACAAAAAAATATATATTTAATGTAGTTGAAGCTATAGAAGATTACCAACTTCCCCTTCTGACAAAATGTGAAAAGGGTCGATAGATTTAATGCAAAAACAACCCTATGAATAAAAGCGCCCTGATTTCTGACGTAGGCCTATGTTACACACAGCAAAAACAACCTTTGACAGAAATTACAGAATCTTTAGCAAGCTAACTATAGATATAGTGAACTTTTATGGTTTTCAATAAATGAGACTCTTATATCATTTTGGCTTTAGATTTTCCTAATAAATGGCAAGAATTATCTCCGGGATTCCTGTCGCCTTTGGCTTTGGCTTGCTTAGTTGGGGACACTTAATATTCAACAATATTATTGATCTCCTGCATTGACAGCATTATGAGAACTGAGCTGGACGATGACATCACAGTTCTCCAGAGCGGCTATACATATAAATGAACTAAATTAATAACTTTTTATTCAACAAAAATGAACCATCACTGAATTTACTTAAGCTGGACTATGACACTGTTTTCTTCTAGTGTAGTGTAGGCCTACAGCAGAAACAAACACGGTTGCATTATCTCCTGTTATCACTGTAAAGCTGCTTTGAAACACTCTGTGTTGTTAAAAAGCGCTGTATCCTGGGACCCATGAATAGACTTTTGTCCACTGTAGTGGACATTATATTTTAGTGAATTTCTCTGACACCACACGTCACATGTGTCCTGTACGAGCACATCCAGGGCTTCTCAGAGATGTTTGGAGGTTTCACCATGAAAACATCCTCTCCTTGGTCTTTAAAAAAGTCTGACATTAATTTACTGACCAAATGTAGCACTCTTGTGGAACTATGGTAATATATTCTAATACTAATTTAAATTGGACAACTTTTCAAATTGTATTTCATAAACCAATATCTCAGGAAAACATTACGGGGTTTCAAATTAAAACATGACTTTCTGTAACAGAACAGGCGTTGATGTCATGTCGAGGACAGCAGGACTTACAGCGTGTTTATCAGCCATTCTGGGACACACAAGTGAATATGGAAATAAATTATACATCAATATTCCTATGAAATATTAGATATTATTATTAAAATGTTGCTAATTACTACTACAATTATTACACTTCTTTTTTCATTAAATGTTGCTCCAAGAACACATTAATGTGCAAATTGGATACAGTGTATAGATACATTGCATTGAATGTGAATATTAATTTATGGCCATTTTACCCATATATTGTAAAACGGTGTATCAATTAATTCTGTTATATCTTTCATAACAGTTGAGAGTCATCTTTATTCAAATTTTGGTTGAAAAAAATCCTGAAACCCCAAATTTTATTGGTGACTGAAAAAGGAATCCCATTGTTTATGCCTATACAATTTCTTGTCATTTTTGTTTTTAAACAACTGAGTCCTGGGGCCTGTTTCAGAAAGGAGGTTAAGTGAAAACTCTGAGTATGTTAACCCTGAAATGAGGGAAACTCTGGGTTTTCCGTTTCAGAATGGGAGGTAAGTCAAACCTGAGAAAGCAGGGTAAGTCAAGCCCGTTTCTGAAAGAGAGGTAACTTATACTCAGTGACCATGGTGACTTACTCTGTGAACCTAACCTGGTCGGGAGCAGGTTTTCTTCAGTAAACCCAGAGTTTCTTGCGGTCTCCTCCCCTTTTTTAAAGAGGAAGCGGTGTTTGAACACCTCATTCATTCTTTCTGTACATTTATTCATTGCGGTTTTTATCAGCGTTTGTTAATTTTTTTTAATAAGATGAAGTCTGTATAACTCCTTAACTGGTAACTTAACATACAATACATTAGAGTTACATCATGTAGTTCTAAACAAATTCGACAGAATGATGTGCCATTTACTGAAAATCACTAGTAATAATCAACTGTTTTTTATTTATTTATTTTTTATTTGAAAGGGGACAGTGTACATTAATCAACATTAGAACAATGTAAATGTACCCGAGTTAGCTATAAAGTGCTAATTTTCATCGGTATGTCCCCAGCCAGATGTAAAAGATAATCACAGGTATAAAATCACAAGATAAAATTACATACAACACATTATGGTTAAGAAATACAATTCATTTCAAATAATTATATAATGTTTAAATGCACACCGAAAGCATTTAGTGGCCACAAGTTTGGCTCTCTACAAGCCATTTTTTTGCATTCTTTTTTGAATGAAAAGAATGACAAAGAGTCTCTGATGTTTTCCGGCACTGTGTTCCATTGCTGAGCTTCTCTTACAGAGGAGACCGCCTGACCAAAAGCTGTTTTTCTCCGGGGAATGATGCAGTCTTCCCTCACTGCCCCTCTGGTTACCCTGACCTCTGACCTCACTGCCCCTCGGGTTACCCTGACCTCTGACCTCACTGCCCCTCTGGGTACCCTGACCTCTGACCTCACTGCCCCTCGGGTTACCCTGACCTCTGACCTCACTGCCCCTCTGGGTACCCTGACCTCTGACCTCACTGCCCCTCTGGGTAACCTGACCTCTGACCTCACAGCCCCTCTGGGTACCCTGACCTCATAGCCCCTCGGGTTACCCTGACCTCTGACCTCACTGCCCCTCGGGTTACCCTGACCTCTGACCTCACTGCCCCTCGGGTTACCCTGACCTCTGACCTCACTGCCCCTCGGGTTACCCTGACCTCTGACCTCACTGCCCCTCTGGGTACCCTGACCTCACTGCCCCTCTGGGTACCCTGACCTCTGACCTCACTGCCCCTCTGGTTACCCTGACCTCTGACCTCACTGCCCCTCGGGTTACCCTGACCTCTGACCTCACTTCCCCTCTGGGTACCCTGACCTCTGACCTCACTGCCCCTCGGGTTACCCTGACCTCTGACCTCACTGCCCCTCTGGTTACCCTGACCTCTGACCTCACTGCCCCTCGGGTTACCCTGACCTCTGACCTCACTGCCCCTCGGGTTACCCTGACCTCACTGGATCTAAAATGTATGAAGTCACATAGTGGAGGAGGTGCTAAACCATGTCTGATTTTATAAATTAAACAGATGTTTTTGAATTTAAGGAGATTAAAGTTAAGTTACTGATATGTTTATCTGTGCACCAGAAGATAAGAATGTCCATTTATACTTGGATATAAACTTAAAATGTGGCTACTCCACATAAAAATGTGAATGTGTAGACTGTCTGATGTGAAGACACATAGGCTAATATTAACATGACCTCTGTAGGCCTCTCTGTGCAGCAGAAACTGTTTCTTCATCCCCATTATCCTGTGGAGATGAGCATTTGGTTGAGTACACTTTATAGTAGGCCTACTATTTGTCATAACTTCTGGTTTATTGAGTCGGCTACTTACAACTGCCTGGGGTTCTGTTGGGACAGGAGGATCCAAAAGACAGATATTACCATCAGAATCTGTTGGGACCAACGAAAAACCCAACCCAAAGTAAAATAAATGGAAATATCAAAAATACCCTAGATAAAACAATAACATGTAGACCTCTTACATTTTATCAAGGCCCTTGGATCTTCGGGAGTGACTGGCTCTGATGAAGTCCCTCAAAATGCTGCTGCACTGCTATATACTGGATGCTATTTAGTTAGGCCTATGTCAAATGTTTGTAAAGTCAGGTAGCCTACACCCATGATATGCTCAATACCTGATTGAATTATGTTTTTATATTTTATTTTCAGCTGCTGCCACATTCTTTTAATGCCTGGAGGATTGCACCTTCATGAAAATTAAAATTAGATTGAATAACATAGGCTACTGTTCTTCCAGTTTCACCTCTGATATTATAACAGTTGGGAAATTACTCTAAAATAGTTATTAATTACTACAAATGACATCTTCAACAGTGTAATCAGATTAATGTAATAATTACTATCTTTAGAAAGTATTGGTCTACTTATTAATAATTACTAAATCCTATTTCAACCTCAACCACTTGAACAATCCAAGGAGAGACAAGAAACTGCACTTTTAATGCTTTCAAATTAACAATACACAATTGCATTGCATTCTTGTATTGACCAAAGTGTGTAGAGGGAGAAGGTTACATTGAAAATATACCTTTTAAAAATGTATGTTAAATGCACTATTGTTTTATACAGATTTGTTCTATAGTCTATTCAGTAGCCTAATAATGTAACTACATCCGATTTTATTTTAAATTACAGAAGAATTAAGAGTAATCCCTTTAATGAAATTACAATATTTAGATTACTTGATAATTAATTACACCCAACACTGTATAACAGTAATTCCTCTTTTTGTCTGGCGCTGTTGCCATGGTGACTCGTAATATCTGAACTCATTTCAGCTGTTCCGTAACCGAAAACTCAGAGTTTACCATCTCAGAGTAAGTCAACTCAGAGTTCAAGTTTTAACTCAGAGTTGGTTGAACCTCCTTATTGAAACAGGCCCCAGGTGTCCACTACAGAGGACATAGCATAACATATGAATAAAATATAAATTTTCAAAAATGTTGTTTTACCATTTGTTTCTTATGCTCTAAACAATGTGATGACTAATTTCAAAACACTTTTTTTTCTGGGTCTCAGGAGGATGGAACTTGCGACGAGCTCGTAATCACGACTTCTGAAGTGGGAAGTAGGAAATCTCCGATAGCACGTGACGGCAGCATCCGTGTGAGCCACAGAGCGCCCCCTGCAGGACCCCAGCACCGCAACACAACACGACACGACACAACTCTGCGTTGAGTGCGTTCACTGATGCTGATTCCAGCTCAGTGCCAGTGGAGACGACAGGTGCTTCGTGCTGTTCTTCGAAAATGCGCAAAACGGCGATTCTGACGTCGTAAACGGACACTTTGAATCTCCAATATGATGTGAGAGAAAGCGTGCGATCGTTTCCACCGTGGGAAAGGAGCGTTTACAGCGCAACAATGCTTCATTGTGCGCTTCATCATAATGTCCAGCGAGCGCTCATCTGTTCTCTTCTTCTCTGCGTGACGAGGACGGTACTGATGACGCGCTCCTCCTCTCCAACATCTGACCTCAAATCCCAAATATCCGGCGTGGAGGAACTGCTGGAGGAGTTCCGCAAGCAGCTCCAGCAGGAGCCGGGCCCGAGGGGGGCCGCGGGGGACGGGGACCGCTGTGTCAGGGGCTTTCAGGCGCAGGAGGAGCGCATCATCCGCGCCAGCGCGTCCATCGAGCAGGGCGGCGCGTTCCTGTCCGCGCCGCAGCGCGTGTTCAGCTGGAGGGACTGCGTGCACGCCTGCTGCGCGCTCCCGCACTGCACTGACGCCATCATCCAGGAGGAGCTGACGCAGCCGGACGGCAGTCTGCGCTGTTACCTGTTCAACTGCACCTCCGGGGGCAGGAGTGTGTGCTCGTTCTCCTTCCAGCCGGGCTTCAGCACCTACAGCCGGGCAGACAACAGCTCCAGAGCCCGAGAGCCCCCGGGGGGAGACCCTGCGGCCGGGGGGGGACCCGCGTATGGGATCGGGGAGGAGTCCCTAACGCAGGGTGGGTTTCTCCGGGTGAAGTGAAGGTTTGGGCCAAAAATGACGACGAGATTTCCATATAAATACGAGGCAGCACAACTGTTTTCAGCATTGATAATAATAATAATATAGCAAAGTTTCTTTAGCAGTCAGCATGTTAGAATGCTTTCTGAAGGATTACTATGAGGGTCATCATTAGTTAACATGAACTAAGAATTAACAACACTTATACAGCATTTATTAATCTTAATTAAATTATAACATTTACTAATACATTATTTAAACATTAGTTAATGCACTGTGAACTAACATAAACATATGTATTTTTTATTAACTAACATTAATAAATACTGTAACAAATGTATTGCTCATTGTTAATGTTAGTTAATACATCAACTAATGTTAATGAACCTTATTGTAAAGTCTTACCGATATAATTTCCCCAATTAATAGGTGAGAATCCATGTGTCAATTTGTCATCCATGACTCCTGTTTACCGACAACTAAAGCACTGAATGCGGTGAAGTAGGACATTTCCGATGGCACTCAATCGAAGCCATTCAATAAATAAAGTTTCCTGAGCAGCAAATCATCATATTAGAGGGATTTCTGAAGGATCATGTGACACTGAAGACTGAAAATTCAGCTTTGCCATCACAGAAAACAATTAGAGTTATTTTAAATTCCAACAATATTTTCAAAGTAATACACTTTTATTTTGATCAAATAAATGCAGCATTAGCCCATTTTTGCCCAAATTTTTCTGAATGGTTTCATGCATATAGTCGTGTTAATAGTGTCCCATGTGAACATGTTCTGCATTTATTTTCCCCAGTTTTTTATTTTTTTTCTTGAAAATCGTATTTGAATGTGCGGCAACTATAGTTGCCGGTGGGTAAATATGTTGTATGGACCCCCTCAATGTCAAATATGAATAGGAGGAGAACATCTATCTCAAAATAACTGCTTTCAACAGATCAATCTTTATACATAAACAAATGTATTGTGTATAAAAGTCAAAGAACATTTGATGCGAACCCAAAAAAGCTAATAATGTAAGATTTTTGCTCATCTTTTGGAAAATGCAGATTTAAAAGTAACAAATTATCACTTTAACCAGTAGATGGCTGCAGAGCTCAACTATTTGCTATTTGACTAAATAAAATACATCTTTTCACAGGTTTTTCCAGTTGTATTCATATCTACATATTATGAAATCATAATTATGACAATAAAAGTTACTTTTTGTCAAAGTTTAAGCATTGTTTGTACTGGGGGAAAAAAATCAGTTTTTCAATAATGTTATATTATGATTAGAATCGGATGATTTTTGTCAATGGACAAAATTCATCCTCAAAATCAGAAAGAACATAGAACACACATAGACAGAAATGAAGTGGCACACTTCACAATTTTTTGGAATGACAAGAATTCTGTCACAAATGTTTTGAATTATATGAAAAACAGATGTTTGAAATAAATGATAAACTGTAACGACTTCAACTTTTCTCTTTGTAACATCCTGATCAGGTTTGATTCTAATCATAATGTAACATTATTGAAAAAACGGCTAACAAAAACGGCTAAACTTTGACGAAAAGTAACTTTTATTGTTATAATTATGATTTCATAATTTGTAGATATGAATCTAAAAACTTTCTGTACTTTTACTGGTATCTACTGGTTAAAGTTATATTTTGTGTACTTTTAAAATGGCATTTTCCAAAAGATGGGCAATAAACCATGTCAAAGCATCCATTTTAACCCCATGAATGAAATTTAGAAATGTAGGTCTTTTATAAGGTGAATTGTTCAAAAAAACAAATGACAAAATGGCAAAAAACAAAAATAACAGGGCATAAAGACAGTACTTATGACCAGTAGAGATGTCATTTAAAGGGTAAAGTTATGTTTATGCACTAAACAAGTTCAATAACCTTGATTTATTAACCTATTAACACATTTTACCCCATTTTCCCATGATATATGTACTTACAAGACATTTGCCCACCGGCAACTATAGTTGCCGCTTGGACTTTTGACTAAGTATACAAAAAACTATAGATCTCTTGTAAGATTAGTTTTGTTTGGATGATTCTAGAGACCTTCATGACTATATAAATATAAATATGTCAACAAAAAATACTTATTAGTAACATGAAAATGACCTTTCTTTGGGAGGGTTTGCCTTCGCAGTGCTTCCTGGAAGTAGGGGTAGGAAGTTGACAACCTCATGTGACAGGAAGGAAGTGGATACCTTTTTTATTTTTTTTATCCTTTATTTGGTTGTTTCCTTGAATGTCATTGAGACATAAAACATGGATAACCTCTAGAAAAATACTTACAAAAAGAAAATGACAACTATACATTTCGGCAACTTTAGTTGCCGGCAGGCTTAAATGGAGCAAAATCGTAACGACCCCAAACTTTTGAATTGTAGTACACATTTAAAAGCAGTCTAAAAATCGAAAAGAAAAGAAAACGTTTCTTTTTTTTACAGTTTCATTGTTTTACAAATAGGAAATCATATTTGCACTGTCTGAATCTGCACCCTATCCCCTGGTCTAAATAGTGTTATGTGCTATTGACTATATATATAAGTGAGCAAGCGGCCGGTTTTAGACGTTTAGTCTGTAATTGTTATAAAGCTGGGACAGGGATTCTCCTTCCAGAAAGCGTTTGATTAGACAAATCTCTTTGTGACGCCATGATTTTGCCTGGGTCTGAATCTGGAAGAGAGCTTTCCTCTAAAAGCGAATTGTGTCATTGATCAGAAGTGCAACAGCATATAGAGTAGATTCTTTAGAGGATTCTGTAAGAAAAATACTTGAATCTCTGAGACTTTACAGAAACTCTGCTTCCCTCTCTGGATCCACTCTTTACTGAACAAAGATCAGGGGATCCTTGTGTATCACACACACAAAATAGGATAAGAAACTCAAGGTAAAGCAAGACAGTAACGTATATACAGTACGAGATAAGTAAGTCTACTAAAACTTAATTCATAAAACATTTAAAGCAATAGAAATTAAACATACAATACATGAATAAAATAAATAGAAATATTTTTTTTCCCCAGGAAATCAGGAGGTAACTTAAAATGAAACCACAATTTTTTTAAACAACAGCAGTTTTAGCGGCTTTCTTGTTACTGATAAACAAAGAGAGTCATAGAATAACTTAAAATTGGGTTTAGAATCAGTGACTTTACATTTATGGATGAAACTGGCCTCATAGAGTTAGCCGTTTTAATCTATCGTTATCATCCATCTCTTCTGACCCTGAGTCCCAAATTAAAAACAGTACATTCATAATTAAAAAAAAAAAAAGTTTGTTATAAGCAGAGAAAATAAGCCAGGGTACTTCTTTCCAGAACTTCGTTGCATTATCACATTCAAAAAACAAATGTGGTATTGTTTCAAGATTAGAGTTACAGAATGCGCACTGTGAAGGGATGTCTAACTTAAACTTAGAAAGAAGAGAGTTACAGGGTAATTATGTAGAATTTTAAAGTGAAGCTCTTTTCACTTTTTGGTAACAGAAACTCATTAATGCCGTCCATATATTAATCATTTCGTAGACTGATGCTCTTTAACTACAGTATGACCTAATCATATGCAAAAGTTTAGGTGAAATAGAATTAATAACCCAGTCATAATCTTTAGGTGAGGAATCCACTCCAAAAATGTCAATAAATTCGGTATAGGAATAAAAGCTGCCAGCCTTTAACAAATCCAAAACAAAAATTACACCTTTGTCAACCCAATTCTTGACAAAGATAGATTTATTTCCCATGCAGCAAATTCTGATTGTTCCGTATAATACTCCTAAAAACTGTGGCAAAAGGCAAGCTTACAGGCCTCCAAGGCTTGCTTATGAAAATTAGCAAGCTTGACCGGAAGTTTGTTGCATTTAAAATCGCAAGACAATAAAAAAAATGAACCCCCCACATTTTTCAAAGATGAATTACATATTTAGGTATGTAAAAAACCATAACACATTAGGATCAGCATGTAGGCAGCGTTTAATCCAGCCGATCTTGAAAACCTGATTGAGGTTGTACTGAAGTCCAAAGCATTCACGCCTCCCTCCAAAGTATTTATTATCAGTCTTCCTTTTTGCGTCCACTCTTCCTGTTACGAAGCATAGGCGTCATTAAGATCCAAATGCAGCTTTATTATAGAAGGGTCGACAGGCAGGGTAAATCAACAGCAGGCAGTACAACGGAGAGAATCACAGAGCAGAATCGAGTCACAGGCAAGGGTCGAGGCAGGCAGCAGAAAGCACGGTCCAATAAACAATCCGGGTCGAGGCAGGCAGCAGAACAATCAGGAAACGGTGTAACAATCCAGGATCAGGAAAACCAGAAATCAAACATGGGAAAATAACGCTCAGAGATGCAGTAACAGTACAACAAGACTTCACGGTGAGTAAATGAATGAACATGGTATAAATAGACTGAGACTAGCAGGATGACAAGACACAGGTGAATGCAATCAGTGACAAAGAGGTACAGGTGAATGTGATCAGTGATGATGAGTCCAGGCAGTGAGTATGGGAAATGTAGTTTGTGAGGAAGTGATCAGTCTATTGTGGAGCGCCCTCTGGTGGCTCTCGAGGGCACTCCAGCTGGTGATTGTTACATAGCCCCCCCCCAATGAGCGGCTTCCAGACGCTCCAAAACTGTCCAGGTGGGTGGTGGTATGGAGGCGGATCCGGGGGCGGGATGGAGGGCCAGGTCCGTGGAGCAGAAGAGGACCTGGAGACTGCGACAGGACGGAAGGCCAGGGCGGAGCAGACAGTCCATCGGGCGGCCAGGGCGATGAAGACCCTTCGGGCGACCAGGGCAGTGAAGACCCTTCGGGCAGCCACGGCGGTGAAGACCCTTCGGGCGGAGAAGACCCTTCGGGCGGCCACGGCGGTGAAGACCCTTCGGGCGGAGAAGACCCTTCGGGCGGCCACGGCGGTGAAGACCCTTCGGGCGGAGAAGACCCTTCGGGCGGCCACGGCGCAGGAACAGGCACCGGCTCAGGAACAGGAACAGACTCTGGCTCAGGAACAGACCTTGTGACGACGGCCATCTTGTCCGTAGACACTGGCTCGGAGGCGGCCATCTTGTCCGTAGACACTGGCTCGGAGGCGGCCATCTTGTCCGTAGACACTGGCTCGGAGGCGGCCATCTTGTCCGTAGACACTGGCTCGGAGGCGGCCATCTTGTCCGTAGACACTGGCTCGGAGGCGGCCATCTTGTCCGTAGACACTGGCTCGGAGGCGGCCATCTTGTCCGTAGACACTGGCTCGGAGGCGGCCATCTTGTCCGTAGACACTGGCTCAGAAAGAGGAAGAGGATCAGGCTCAGGATCAGCAGAAGTGATGTGAACAGTCTCTGATTCGGCCGAAGTGACGTGAAGCGTCTCTGGCTCGGCAGAAGTGACGTGAAGCGTCTCTGGCTCGGCAGAAGTGACGTGAAGCGTCTCTGGCTCGGCAGAAGTGGCTCGGCAGAAGTGACGTGAAGCGTCTCTGGCTCGGCAGAAGTGACGTGAAGCGTCTCTGGCTCGGCAGAAGTGACGTGAAGCGTCTCTGGCTCGGCAGAAGTGACGTGAAGCGTCTCTGGCTCGGCAGAAGTGGCTGACGTGAAGCTCTGGCTGGACGTGGCTGACGGGAAGCTCAGTCTCTGGAAACGCCCCCTCAGCAGTAGAGGGTTCGGGGAATTCTGCTAAGACGTAACGAGAGTCCGGGGGATCAGTTGAGGGGTAGCAGAACTCTGGTTCAACGGGTGTTAGAAGTTCATGGGAACCCTCATCCACAGGACTCACAGAAAAGGATGAGCCGCTTATCCTCAGGGCGAATTCAATATATTGGCATAAAGTCCATTGAGGGGTGTTGTCAGGCATGAGATAATTTAACATGTCCTCAAGCCCATGTCGGAAACTATCCTTTAAGACTGCATCGTCTAAATCTACCCCATGGCAGAGCTCACAAAATTCTTCAACATATTCCTCTATAGATCGGTTACCTTGGCTGAGGCAGAAGAGACTGATTAGTGGGTCCATGGTGGATCTCGGTTCTTTCTCGGCTGCTGGATCTGAAGTGGCGAAGTCTTCTGTTACGAAGCATAGGCGTCATTAAGATCCAAATACAGCTTTATTATAGAAGGGTCGACAGGCAGGGTAAATCAACAGCAGGCAGTACAACGGACAGAATCACAGAGCAGAATCGAGTCACAGGCAAGGGTCGAGGCAGGCAGCAGAAAGCACGGTCCAATAAACAATCCGGGTCGAGGCAGGCAGCAGAACAATCAGGAAACGGTGTAACAATCCAGGATCAGGAAAACCAGAAATCAAACATGGGAAAATAACGCTCAGAGATGCAGTAACAGTACAACAAGACTTCACGGTGAGTAAATGAATGAACATGGTATAAATAGACTGAGACTAGCAGGATGACAAGACACAGGTGAATGCAATCAGTGACAAAGAGGTACAGGTGAATGTGATCAGTGATGATGAGTCCAGGCAGTGAGTATGGGAAATGTAGTTTGTGAGGAAGTGATCAGTCTATTGTGGAGCACCCTCTGGTGGCTCTCGAGGGCACTCCAGCTGGTGATCGTTACACTTCCTGTGTGCAAGAGTTCACTTAAAGGATTAGTTCACTGCAGAATAAAAATTTCCTGATAATTGACTCACGCCCACATCATCCAAGATGTCCATGTCTTTCTTTCTTCAGTCGAAAATAAATTAAGGTTTTTGAGGAAAACATTCCAGGATTTGGAATTGAGCATTTGTGGTTAAAAAGTATAGAAATGTTTATTGTTTTAGAAAATGAGCGCTGGTTTGTCTAGATGAGACTCTTATTCCCCGGCTGGATCGTGTCGAGACTTTGAAGCTGCACTGAAACTGATATTTGGACCTTCAACCTGTTGGACCCCATTGAAGTCACTATATGGAGAAAAATCCTAAAATGTTTTCCTCAAAATCCTTAATTTCTTTTCGACTGCAGAAAGAAAGACACGAATAACTTGGATGATGTGGGGGTGAGTAAATTATCAGGAAATTTTAATTGTAAAGTGAACAAATCCTTTAAGATTAAAAACATAAATCTGTGTACAGTGGCCCTCTATTGTACATTGAACTTAAAGGCTGTAGTTTTAAATAACATTGGCACTAAACCGTGACTCTTCCTGGGTTTGGTCCCACAGATGTGGATGAGCCGCCGCGCAGTGATGCGGGCCAGGATCTGGTGGTCCAGCTGCCGACGGACTGGGCGGTGCTGGACGGCAGAGACAGCACCGATGACCATCACATCACACATTATGACTGGGCTCTTGTGAAAGGAGACCCCTCCGTTAAAATGAAGGTAAACCTGTCATAGTCAGTCATCTCTCAAAGTTTAACACTCAACATTGCTCTGTGTGAACATCCTGACCAGTCGGACATAGCAACGTTTGAGAAAACCCTTGCTGTACTATTGGTTTGTACTTATGTTTGATTTTCCAGGTAGATGGCAATTGAATTAGTGGTAATATCATATGGCACTCTCATATGAAGAGCCCTATCATAGACCCGGTGCAAGGCAGCGCCAGGTGCGAAGCAAGTGTCTTTTGCTAGTTTCAGCCCGACGCAGTTATCATTTTCACGTCCTACACCACGTTGTTTAAAAAAAAATGTATTTGCTCCATCTGTGCGGCCATGTGTGTTCAGGCGCATTGTTGTTGCGTTGCTATTTTGAGGAACTGAAATAAACTGCGCCAGTATTGACAGTATTTATTTTGTTATTTAAAGAGCGCGTTAGTAATGTGTGCCTATAGTCAAGTCAAGCCATCTTCATTTATATAGCGCTTTTAACAATGTAGATTGTTCCAAAGCAGCTTTACAGAGATAATAGGAAACTAAAGTAACAGAGATCGTTTTGGCTTTATAGCAGCTCTAGAATAAAGTTATTTTCCAGCTAAAGTTAGTTTTGATTGATTCACTTCCATTGCAATGATCATTAGTTATTAACTTAGTGGCCGCTAACACGACACCGTTTTAACAGAAAACTCTTAAGTTCTCTCTACGCAAACTTTAATAAAGCGAACCTGTGAGAGCGCTGATGGCGTGCACATGCGTATTAAGAGTTCATTCTACAGGTATGTGCATTTGAATATATGTGCGCAGGCATGTAGTCCTTCCCTAAAAAAAACAACCCTCAACAAACTACTTGTCTGGCCTTAAAATTTATAATACAGAATTTTTATCGCTTCGGCGAAGCCACGCGAACCGGAATTATCCCGACAACGCTTCATCTGTACGGTAAAGGGAAGGAGGCCTTCACAGGGGAGGGACTAGTGTCGTCGCGTCCAGGCGCTGGTCCGTCATCAGATCTGGATCCGGTGTCGTCTGAGTGTTTACTGGTCTTATGTCTTCTGAGTGTTTACTGGTCTTATGTCTTCTGAGTGTTTACTGGTCTTATGTCTTCTGAGTGTTTACTGGTCTTATGTCTTCTGAGTGTTTACTGGTCTTATGTCGTCTGAGTGTTTACTGGTCTTATGTCTTCTGAGTGTTTACTGGTCTTATGTCGTCTGAGTGTTTACTGGTCTTATGTCTTCTGAGTGTTTACTGGTCTTATGTCGTCTGAGTGTTTACTGGTCTTATGTCTTCTGAGTGTTTACTGGTCTTATGTCTTCTGAGTGTTTACTGGTCTTATGTCTTCTGAGTGTTTACTGGTCTTATGTCTTCTGAGTGTTTACTGGTCTTATGTCGTCTGAGTGTTTACTGGTCTTATGTCATCTGAGTGTTTACTGGTCTTATGTCTTCTGAGTGTTTACTGGTCTTATGTCTTCTGAGTGTTTACTGGTCTTATGTCATCTGAGTGTTTACTGGTCTTATGTCATCTGAGTGTTTACTGGTCTTATGTCTTCTGAGTGTTTACTGGTCTTATGTCATCTGAGTGTTTACTGGTCTTATGTCGTCTGAGTGTTTATGTCTTCTGAGTGTTTACTGGTCTTATGTCATCTGAGTGTTTACTGGTCTTATGTGTTTACTGGTCTTATGTCGTCTGAGTGTTTATGTCTTCTGAGTGTTTACTGGTCTTATGTCGTCTGAGTGTTTACTGGTCTTATGTCGTCTGAGTGTTTACTGGTCTTATGTCTTCTGAGTGTTTACTGGTCTTATGTCGACTGAGTGTTTACTGGTCTTATGTGTTTGCTGGTCTTATGTCGTCTGAGTGTTTACTGGTCTTATGTGTTTACTGGTCTTATGTCGTCTGAGTGTTTACTGGTCTTATGTGTTTACTGGTCTTATGTCGTTTGAGTGTTTACTGGTCTTATGTCATCTGAGTGTTTACTGGTCTTATGTCGTCTGAGTGTTTATGTCGTCTGAGTGTTTACTGGTCTTATGTCGTCTGAGTGTTTACTGGTCTTATGTCGTCTGAGTGTTTATGTCGTCTGAGTGTTTACTGGTCTTATGTCGTCTGAGTGTTTATGTCGTCTGAGTGTTTACTGGTCTTATGTCGTCTGAGTGTTTACTGGTCTTATGTCGTCTGAGTGTTTACTGGTCTTATGTCGTCTGAGTGTTTACTGGTCTTATGTCGTCTGATCTGTGCAGGCGACTCACCCAGGCCTGCTGAAGCTCAGCGGTCTCAGAGAAGGGATTTACACCTTTGAGATCACCGTCACCGACACAGCGGGACAGAAGAGTTCTGACAACGTGTCGGTCAGTGTGCTCGCCCCTGCGCCAAACGCTCAAGGTCAGACATTACTGGGTTATCTTCCTTCAAAACTGTGTCACAGTTGCATGTGAACATGGATGATTACTTTTGTAATTTTCTATGTGAGTTTCTGTGTGTTTGTTACAACTAGTGTTGTATAAAGTGCTCGAAGATGAAGGTTCAGAGCTCAAATAGTTCTAAAACTTACAGGATATTTTCATTAATGAGCTCTTATCATGTCAAAAGGTCAAGTAAAATTTGATTTCTCAATTCATGACCCCCTTGAGATAATAGTGCAAACATGGTCCGCTGAGGAGTAATATGGATACTTTTGGGACGTTTAATGAAACAATGGGTTGAAACAATGTGTAATGTGAAAAATCTATACATGTGTACATATATATGAACAGAGATTTTGGGAAGTGTCATTTCTAAATTCACCCCCTTTAAAGTACAGTACAACTGCAAGAAATAAAAACACTAGTAAGAGGGAAATAATCTAGGTAATCTCGTTAGTTATTGACTACTCACTTAGTCCACTTTTTGATTATTATTATTATTTTTTGTGAAAACAATATTTGTTTAATCATAATAAATGACCTTTAACACTGTTTTCTTACTGCTGTACATGTGTTTTTATTGTCTTGGTTTCTTAACGTATTGTTCTGATGTCTGTTATGTGCAGACCCTTGCAATTGCCCGGTGGGGATTAATTAACTGTAAACATGAATCTGTATGGATGTGACACAGATGTGTGTGTTTCTCTAAAGTGTGTACAGGTCATTGTTCTCGGTATCAGTTCATGTGTGATGATGGCTGCTGTATTGACATCGGTTACGCCTGCGATGGAAAGCAACACTGCCCTGACCGGTCAGATGAAGATTTCTGCCAGAACTGTAAGCCTAGACCACCAAGACATTCTCCGGCCATCTTCTCAAAAGCCTTTTCAGTACCCCTATTATTTTAAGATGTATAAAAGTGTTTGGTCTGTTTTATAGTTGATACTGGTCATAAGTCCAATCCCTCCTCTAAACATGGGCCAGATATACAGAAAACTGAAGCAGGAGCCCAGACGCCATCAGAGATACAGCTCAGTGACAGCCCTAACCCTGAACCACACCAACACTACGGCTTCAGCAACCAAGGTAATGCTCAAGACACATCATTCAAAGACACACACACACACGCACGCGCACACACACACACACACACACACACACACACACGCACACGCTTACACACACACACACACGCACACACACACGCACACACGCACACACACAATGACTTTAGAATTCATCCACTCGTTTCCTTTCCATTCTCTTCCAACAGCTTTCATGAACTAAGCCTGTCTACGGCCATATTTACATTACATGGTTCAAGAGACCCAATTCCGATTTTTTGCTGGCACAGATCGGATATGACCCACGAATGTAACAAGCTCATCCCGGATTCCGGTATCTCATATCGGTTTCAGGCCTCCTTTATATGTGGAAATAACTTCATTTTGTCTGCGTCCTTTGCAATTTGCACCATTTTTAGTTCCTTTTTGGCCTAAGCTTTTATGGGTCAGTCCGTTAACCTGTATAGTGTATAGTGTAAATGCAGATCGGATATGGGTCACTTTTAAAAGAAACAATCAGATTGGAATTGGGCATCGAGACCTGCAGTGTAAATGCGGCCTATGTCTATACCAGGGGTGCCCAACCTTTTTTGACCAAAGATCTACTTTTCAAGTAGCGAACCTCCCGAGATCTACCAGTCCAGTGTCAACATCGCAAACCCACACACATCGTTTCCAGCCTGCAGTAACTAACCTCACAACACTTTTTCTTAATAATAATAATAATAATAATAATAATTTTTTATATTTTATAGTGCCTTTCAAGAACCCAAGGTCGCTTCACAAAAAAATACAAACAGTTGACAGACAAGAGACAAGCAATCTGCTTATTATAATAATTAAGCAGAAAAGCAGATGGAGACAAACAACAAATAATTAACATAAGTTATATAATCAAAGAAAACATACACTTTGATAAAGAAAGCATGTAACATAAAAAAATGAAAGACAACAAGTAGTTATTGTTGTCACACAACTACTTAGACATCACAACACAAACCCTCTCTCTCTCAAACACACACAGACAAATTCCTCTTACACAGTTGCCAGTTTGCATAGTGCTCTCTGTCTCTCTCTCTCTCTCTCTCTCTCTGTGTATCTCTCTCTCTCTCTCTCTCTCTCTCTGTGTATCTCTCTCTCTCTCTCTCTCTCTGTGTATCTCTCTCTCTCTCTCTCTCTCTCTCTCTCTGTGTATCTCTCTCTCTCTCTCTCTCTCTCTCTCTCTCTCTGTGTATCTCTCTCTCTCTCTCTCTCACTCTCTCTCTGTGTATCTCTCTCTCTCTCTCTCTCTCTCTGTATCGAGAGAGACTGCCGCAGTCCCCGCCTCCAGTCTCAAAAGTCAACTTGAAACGCCCGCGCGGATACAGATTCTGCACTCTCAGTGCCGATTCAGAAACGCGCCCGCGCGAGGATGGCATTCTGCGCGCGGATACTGTTTTTTGGCCTCGTATCCTGTGCACAAGACCGCGAGTTTTGAGACTAAATAAATGTCATAGCCGCGCTGCAAGCTGTGTTTTCAAATACCGCACTTTTGTGGCACGTAGGCCTAAAAGCGTTTTTGCAGGGAAATCCCTCTCGTAGCTCCCGTGTACGGTTTTAAAATGCCGCTCCAGATTTCCTTTCTTTGCCAACGCCACCGTTGCATTGCATGTCAAACAAACAGGCTTTGAATGAGAATAACCAAAAAAAATTATATTCTTCCTCCCATTCAGGGTGAAAATGGTAGGTCTCTTGGCTCATTTCCCCTCAGCTATGTTAACGTTTAGGAGCGTGTAACCACTGTTCGCTACTGTTGACAACTGTCAACCTCCTGTCATGCATGTCACGCGCGCGACCGTAGGTTAAATGTGACCTACTTTTTTTCCCCCCTTTTTTCTTTTTGTAAATACTTTGTGGACGTGTTGGCAAGGACTCATGATATAGGCTGTAGTGTACATTTAATACAAAATTTGACTCCTCGCGGTCGACTTGGCATCAGTCCGACTGGTTGGGCACCCCTGGTCTAGACACTTGATAGTGTGTAGAGAGCAAAAGTGTGTGTGTGTGTGTCAGATCCCTGTGCAGCGCCCCCAATGGCCGGCCCGTGTAAAGGGGTTTTCCCACGCTGGTATTATGATCCTGAAACGGGAGACTGCCAGCACTTCCAGTATGGCGGCTGCAAAGGAAGCCACAACAACTTCCTCCAGAAGTCTGATTGTGTGAATGAGTGCATTCAGAAACCATGTAAGACCTGACCGCCTTTGATAGTGATGGGAGAATCAAAGCTTTTCAAAGTTTCGAATCAATTGAACCGATTCCTTCGCAAAATGATTCCCTGTAATCGCCACACGCTGGTGACCCCTGCTGTTGACCCCTGCTCGTGACCCGGTGACCCCTGCTGTTGACCCCTGCTCGTGACCCCTGCTGTTGACCCCTGCTGTTGACCCGGTAACCCCTGATGTTGACCCCTGCTGTTGACCCGGTGACCCCTGATGTTTATTTATTTATTTATGAACATTTATTAGAGGATCAGCCCCATGAGATGAAACATCTCGTTTTCATGGGGGACCTCAGGATCATGTCCAAACAACATAGAAAAGCAAAACAACAGAGTAGATACAAAATACAAAAACAAGAAAAACCTTATCGCACGCACTCACACTCATTCACACACACCATGCAAACACCATGCATCCCCTCGCCCGCACTCACACACACACAAGCTCTCACAATCCCCACTCTTCACAGATAGAGTAAAATAAATCACAGTGATTCCCGAACTGTGGTATGTATCCCACTAAACCGTAAAACCTTTTTTAATCTTAGACTCAGCATGATGGTGCTCTGAAGGTCAAGCATTTTAAGAGTGGTATTAAGTGTGAGATGTATAAGAACAACTGGTGTAACATATTGCATAAAACACAATAATCCCAGATATAACTGAAAAAGTTAACATCACTAGATTTGTATATTTCTACATATATACACATTCCTATATACACACACATACACAACGTGACACATATCAATGCTAAATCTGAAATGCTAGAAACATAGACAAGTATTCTGAAGATGTGTTAATAAAGCAGTTCGGAACAGAGGAAAAGACGTAAGCGAGCGGATAGATACAGGAAGGCTGTTCCAGTCCCGAGGGGCTTTAACACAGAAAGCATATTTCCCAATTTCTCTCTCGACTCTAGGGACAGTAAAGAAGATCTGTTCGTTGTGACGAAGATTATATTGTGAACTGTAAGGCACTAAATATTGCGATAAATAATATGGATATTGAAAGTAAATGCATTTAAATATAAGCTGAAACCAATGATATTGTCTTCTGGCTGAGGGTGGAAGCCAGGACAGCTGTTCATACATCACACAATGATGTGTCCTATAGGGGCAGCGAAGGGCAAATCGGCACAGGCTGTTGTATACCACATCGAGAGAGTGTAGACAAGTGGCAGAAGTGTTAGCATATATAATATCTGCATAGTCCAGTATAGGTAACAGCAACTGGGAGACTATTCTTCTCCTAACCTGAAAGTTAAAGCAGTCTATCGATTGATATAATGTTTTAAGACGAAAGCTAAGTTTGTTGTTAAGCGCGTGTATATGAGCTTTGAATGAAAGATCATTTTCTAGCCAAACACCGAGATATTTAAATTTTTCAGTGGACTCTAAAGGAGAAGAATCCAGAAAATGCAGATTAAGATTATTTCTAGCTTTCTTCTGGAAAAGCATACAATAAGATTTTGATTTATTAAGCAGGAGTTTATTAAATGACAGCCACTGCTGTACAGAATCAAAGTCATGTTGTAAAGAATTATTTATGTCAGGAATATTCAATTTGGAGCAATATATAATTGTATCATCTGCATAAAGATGAATGTCACATCCTGAACAGCAGAGTGGCAAGTCATTAATAAAAATGGAAAATAACAAAGGCCCAAGTGAAGAACCCTGGGGTATGCCTTTATCTACACCTGTAAAATTCTGACTGCCCCTGAAGGACACACACTGGCAGCGGTGATGGAAATATGAATTAAACCACAGAAGAGATGAACGGGAAAGGCCAATTGAGTATAATTTATCTAGGAGCAGATAATGATCAACTAAATCAAACGCTTTTGTAAGATCTAAAAAGATGGCACCAGTACTCATATTGTTATCAAAACTAGAGAAAATATCATTTGTAAATTTCAAAAGAGCAGTGGTAGTTGAGTAGTGTTTCCTGAAACCTGACTGGCATTGAGATAGTAAATTGTTATCAGAAAGGTAGTTAGATAATTGATCGAAGATAATTTTCTCAAAAATTTTCACAATACTATTAATTATTGAGATAGGTCTATAATTGTTCATGTTTTGGGTGTCCCCTCCTTTATGCAATGGAATGACTTTGGTACACTTCCATGCCAAAGGCACTTCATGGGTTAGAAATGACAGATTAAAGAGCTCAGCCAATGGAGAGGATAGGACATCAGATGTTGACCCCTGCTGGTGACCCCTGCTGTTGACCCCTGCTGTTGACCCGGTGACCCCTGATGTTGACCCCTGCTGGTGACCTGGTGACCCCTGCTGTTGACCCCTGCTGTTGACCCGGTGACCCCTGATGTTGACCCCTGCTGTTGACCCGGTGACCCCTGCTGTTGACCCGGTGACCCCTGATGTTGACCCCTGCTGGTGACCCGGTGACCCCTGCTGCTGACCCCTGCTGTTGACCCGGTAACCCCTGCTGTGACCGTGGTGACCCGGTGACCCCTGCTGGGCAGAGCAGTGGACATGACACAGAAACTCGTGCATAAAACAACCTTTTACAAACCCATTGCAAACGCTTTCTTGACAGTAAAATCTTTCAAATGCACTTAGCTATCCATCTAATAAAATTAAATATCAAGTGTCTGTATAACATGTGTTCTATTTCACTGTTACAGACCGCCAGAGACGGTCGAACATAGTGGAAGGAGTCGCGTCTCGCGAGCCATATCGAGAATCTCGTATTGATTTGTCACCTGTGACCCTAACCGATGACGTGTCGGAAGCTATATCCGCTCCGTTCAAGTCACGGTTGTTCTCTTTGTCATTCTCGCGAAGAGATCTCGCTCGAGTGTGCACAGCGTTTTTGGTGAGCAACTGCTCCCTGCTACAGCTGTGTCTCGGGAGAAATATTTGGATTATATTGGATTTATCGACGTACATCGGACCATATACCCATTGGTTGTCCAGGGTTTGTTTGGAACCGATCGATCGCTACTAGCAGTGTTGAGGTGAGTATCAGACTGTGTGTAGTATTTGTTTATTACCTGTGTAGTATTTGTTTATTGCCTGAACGACTATTTTATGTAATGCTCATTGGTTAACTTAGAGTGATACATTGATAAGGCTTATTGTGGCAACTGTAACGCCTTTTTTCTTTTTTTATATATAACCCCAATGGTTGACCAGGGTTTTTTTTCAACTACTGATCTGGATGTTATGGCAGCTTCATGCTCCCTCTGCTCCGGTCCAATGGATCTCATGGATGATCATATTCAATGTCCCACTTTGTCTAGGCATTGATCATCTCTGAGAGGCTTTAGTAGACCCATGTCCTGAATGTGGTTTGATGTCCTTGGAGATGAGACAACATCGACTGGCTGAATTAGATACTGAGTTTAAGAATTCTGCTCCATCAGCTGGGGCAACGTCGCATGTGAGTAGCAAGCGTGTGGCCAGTGGGACTGGAAGGCCTTCAAAGAGGATGCGAACCTCCTCTGAGTCAAGTACATTGACCCAGCAAGTAGCTGAGCTTGCGAACGCAGTTCAGGGTATTAAGGTCTTATTATCTGTACCCCCTGCTCGTCATAATGTGAGTGAGGGGACAGCGTGGGTGTTTTAGGTCCTCCCTTACCCAGGTGTGAGCTGGCATCCTGGTTTTCCAGGAGAGAACCAGACACTTTATCCATTGCGGCCTCTGACTCCTTAGACCGGGAGGAACAGGATTATTATACGCCCATGGAGGGGACAATACCCTCACATTCCCAGTTCCAACGTTCCCATAGTGACGACGGTTCTGGCCTTCAGGATGCGCCTTCTTCAGGGGTTTTCTCTCTGCAGGACACACTCAAGATGGCGCTCGCTAAGCGGAATTTGGATCCACCTCCTCCCCTACCAGGCCAGTCAAACCTATTGCGTCGCTCAGTTTCCCAGCAGGAGGATTTCCTAATGCCAAGTTGTCCTGACTTCACAGATGTGGTTTCTTCTGTGTTTCGGTCAGCTCCTTTATCCAGGCCTGATCGTGTGGCTTGTACACTAGCGGCAATGACTGAAGCTGACGAAAAGGGCCTTGGTAACATGCCTCCTGTTGAGCCATGCGTTTCTTCACTGATAGTGTCACCAGATGAGGCTCTTAGACACAATCTTCGCTGTCCCAACCCAGAGTGTAGATGCACAGATGATCTGTTGGTTAGGATTTACAATACTGTCTCAGGCTTGAGTCGTGTGGGAAATTCCATGGCTCATCTTCTGTTGGCATTTCATTCTGCTTTGAGTACTAACCCACCAGATAATACCACATCAGGGTTACTTGAGGCTTCCTTACAACCCTTGGGTTCAATCGCTTTCTCTAGCGGAAAGGCTCTTGGGCTTACTACACAGGCTAGGCGGCAGGTTTGGCTAGCACAGTCTAGACTTCCAGAAGCATGCCGTAACAATCTTCGTCAACTACCAGTGGTTCCTGGGCAGATTTTTGGTCCAGCCGCTCAAGAAGCTCTTGAGTGCAGAGTTCGTGCAGTGGAGTCTCGGTCCCAGCACTTTGAGTTCAGTGTGAATTATGGACCATCCTCGCATCAAATGCGTGTTCGTCATGCAAATCCATTCCAACACAGGCAGGTACAGTCTTACAGGCTTGTACAGCAGACTACTCGACCTGGGTATGACTCGAGAAGGGAGGCATCCCGTGCTCGTAGACCACCTGCTCGCCCTGCGACTACAACTTTGAGTAGTTTCAACCTCTCAACTACAACTTTGGAGAGGGATTGCAAACAACAAGTGGCTCCTCGACACACTTGACAGGGGCTACTGTCTTCAGTTCCGTCACAGACCCCAATTATGCACACACACTCGGCCCACAGTGGTTCGGGATCTCTCGAGGTCCGTAAGCTACTGGAAAAGGGAGCGGTAGAGCTGGTAGACCCCCAAGTCCATCCGGGAGGATTTCATTCAAAGTGCTTCCTAGTTCACAAGAAGGATGGAAGTTTCAGGCCAATCTTGGACCTCAGACGCTTGAAAAGGAGTCTCAAACACTTTCCTTTCCGCATGCTGCGTGTTAGGGATGTCCTACAAGCAGTCGAACCCGGCATGTGGTTTACCTCTGTGGATCTGAAGGATGCATTTTCCACGTGCCCATTGCACCTCATCACAGAAAGTTTCTTCGGTTCACATTCCAGGGCAGGACATACCAATATCGAGTCCTACCATTTGGCCTCTCCCTCTCTCCTCGTGTATTCACACAGTGTATACAAGTGGCACTAGAACCTCGCACACACAGCCTACTGGAGCATGTTACTGCTTTAGGACTGAGGGTAAACTTAGAGAAAAGCTGCCTTACTCCATGCCAGTCAATTTGTTTTCTGGGATTGCACCTGGACTCCAGAATAATGAGGGCTACCCTCACAGCACGCAGGAGGCAAGCTATACTAGGAGCCATAGCGAGGTTCCAGGTTCGGCGCAAGCTACCTTATCTCCACTTCTTACGGCTAGCGGGCCTTCTCACGGCAGCCTCATCGGCCATTCACTTAGGACTTTTACATCTTCGTCCTTTTCAGTGTTGGTTGATAGCCAGACTGTTGTCAACAGTTCACAACCGACATACCCTTGTTTTGGTGACAACCAGTTGCTCTGTCTCCCTGAGGCTTTGGAGACGGGAACAATTTCTATAAGGGGGTGTACCAATGGGACAACCCCCAGCAAGCAGAGAAGTAGTGACAACAGATGCCTCTCTCTCCGGATGGGGAGGGCTGTGGCAACACCAGGGCGTGCAGGGGAGTTGGACCTTGCAGCAGATGACATCTCACATCAACATTCTAGAGCTGTGGGCGGTGCTCTTCACCCTAAGACACTTCAGACAGGAGTTATCGGGGAAGCACATCCTGGTGCAGACCGACAACACCACAGTGGTGTTTTTAATCAATCACCAAGGGGGCACGAGGTCTCTACCTTGCCTTCGGCTTTCACGAGTGCTGCTGTTGTGGGCAAACCAGCACTTCCTGTCGATCAGAGCGGCACACATTCCTGGTCACTGCAACAGTGTGGCAGACTCACTCTCTCAGTCGGGTCCGAAACCAGGGGACTGGTGTCTGCACAAGGTGGTAGTTCAGTCAGTTTGGGGACTTTATGGGACCACAGCAGTCGACCTCTTTGCCAGCAGGAAGACAACACATTGTCCGCTGTGGTTTGCGGAGCAGGAGGAGCAGGGGTCACTAGGCCAGGATGCCCTGGCCCACGACTGGCCAGACCTCCTCCTCTATGCTTTCCCTCCAATTCCACTTCTCTGGCCTGTGCTGAGGCATGTGCAGGTGAGACGACACAGGCTTATTCTAGTGGCACCCTGCTGGCCAGCGAGACCTTGGTTCAGTCTGCTGTTGGCCCTTACGACTTATGGCCCTTATGTTGGTCCACCACAACCATTGCCAGTTCGGAGGGACCTACTGTCACAAATGAACGGGGAGCTTTGGCACCCCTCACTCGGATAATGCATACCCAGTGGGATCTTCAAATGGTGCTTAACAGCCTGTGTTTACCGCCTTATGAACCACTTGAACAGGCTGATATTAAGAGTCTTTCGATGAAGACTGCTTTTCTCTTGGCTATAATGTCAACCAGAAGAGTAGGTGAGCTTCATGCCCTCTCAGTGAGTCCACAGTGTCTCAGGGGGGGCCTGAGTACAATCAGGTTACACTCTGGCCAAATCCAGCTTTCCGACCTAAGGTGTTGTCTGATCGCTTTGTGAACCAACCCATTCAGCTTGTAGCGTTTAATCAATAGGCTTCCCAGACAGCTGTGTGTCCAGTTAGAGTATTGCAACAGTATGTGTTGAAGACTGCTTCATGGCGCACCACCGATCAGCTGTTTGTCCATTTTGATGCCTGTCAGAGAGGCTCACCCCTGTCGAAGCAAAGGTTGTCGTATTGGGTGGTGGATACCATTGTACAGGCATATGATTCGGCTGCTCAGACAGTTCCAGCATCTATTAAATGCCATTCAACCCGGTCAGTGGCTACTTCTTGGGCAGCGCTACGTGGGGTGCCCCTTTCTGACAAATATGTGCAGCGGCTACGTGGACGTCACCTTGCATGTTCACAAGATTCTACAGGATCAATGTGGCCCCTATTCCTTTGGTAAGTTCTGCTGTGTTAGCGGGCAGTATCTTGGTGAGTGGCCCTCGTGACTTGGTTGTATTCGTCTTCCACTATGTTCGACCGTCTCTGGCGGTCTGTAACAGTGAAATAGGACGCCGGTTACTGGTGTAACCTTGGTTCTATGAATAGTGGAAGACTGCCAGAGTCTCTGGTCACTCGGATTGAGAAAATGATTGCAAAGAACGACCGTGACATGAACGGAGCGGATATAGCTGCCGACACGTCATCGGTCAGGGTCACAGGTGACAAATCAATATGAGATTCTCGATATGGCTCGCGAGACGCGACTCCTTCCACTATGTTCGACTGTCTCTGGCGGTCTTCCACTATTCATAGAACCAAGGTTACACCAGTAACCGGCGTTCTTTTATCAATTTTTAGGGCTTGTTTTGTTTGTTCCCAGGATGGATCAGCTAAACAGGCCTATAAGAGGCAATTAACTACTATTATTCCTTTTAATTAAACTAAAGTCTAATAAAAACGTCTACAAATGTATAAACTGTTCAGACATCAGGTCAAACCCACAGACACTTGTTCAATGGTCACGTGACCTTGGCATATGCGCTCCGAACCACTGATTGGAAACAAAAGATTCACAAAGGGTTCGAAGCTTCATGAAGCAGAGTTTTGATATCACCCATCACTAAACTTTGATTAGCTGATTAAATGTTTTAAATAAAATGTATTCAATTGAGAATGCTGTGACTCTAAAAATGATTATTTTGCATTTACATCTTTCAGCAGAAACAAAACATCAGGCCACTGCGACTCCATTTCCCAGCAGGACAATATACTGTATGTACAACAACATCAGGTCTTGTGTCAAATTATTTAATGTAAATCTAATGCACGTTCACTCCGTGTTTCATTGATTTCAAAGAATATAGTTTCCTCTTAAAGTGAAAATAAAAGTATGCTTTCACGATCATGGACTGTGAACATCAGCAATGCGTGTTGTGTCTCATGTCCCATTATTGTTTTTGTGTGTGACTTCAGTTAGGGTAGTCTATGGAAGCTTGTTTTAAAATAAGAATAAAAAAAATAATAAAAAAATAATAATAAATAATAAAAAAAGCTATTATAACATGCAATTGCGACTTTATATCACGCAATTCTGACTTTATAACACACAATTGTGACTTTTTCTCAGAATTACATGTTTATATCTCGCAATTATGATAAAAAGTCGCTATTATCTTTTAAAATGTTGTATTCGGAAACAAACAAGCTTCCATAGTAGTTAGACTCTTTAATGTCATTGTGTTAACTTCTGGTTGACTGAAATGGCTGCAGCACGCAATGATAATAATGATATGATGTTATGATAATAACAATATGACGTAATGATAATAACGATATGACGTAATGATAATAACGATATGGCGTTACGTAATGATAATAACGATATGACGTAATGATAATAACGATATGATGTAATGATAATAACGATATGACGTTACGTAATGATAATAACGATATGACGTAATGATAATAACGATATGATGTTACGTAATGATAATAATGATATGACGTAATGATAATAACGATATGATGTAATGATAATAACGATATGACGTTACGTAATGATAATAACGATATGACGTAATGATAATAACGATATGATGTAATGATAATAACGATATGACGTTACGTAATGATAAAAACGATATGACGTAATGATAATAACTATATGATGTAATGATAATAACGTTATGACGTAATGATAATAACGATATGATGTAATGATAATAACGATATGACGTAATGATAATAACGATATGACGTTACGTAATGATAATAACGATATGACGTAATAATAACGATATGATGTAATGATAACAATGATCTGACGTAATGACAATAACGATATGACGTAATGATAATAACGATATGACGTAATAACGATATGACGTAATGATAACAATGATCTGACGTAATGATAATAACGATATGACGTAATGATAATAACGATATGACCTAATGATAACAATGATCTGCCGTAATGATAATAACGATATGACGTAATGATAATAACGATATGACGTAATAACAATGATCTGACGTAATGATAATAACGATATGACGTAATGATAACAATGATCTGCCGTAATGAGAATAACGATATGACGTAATGATAATTACGATATGACGTAATGATAACAATGATCTGACGTAATGATAATAACGATATGACGTAATGATAACAATGATCTGACGTAATGAGAATAACGATATGACGTAATGATAATAACGATATGACAATGATAATAACGATATGACGTAATGATAACAATGATCTGACGTAATGATAATAACGATATGACGTAATGATAATAACGATATGACGTAATGATAACAATGATCTGACGTAATGATAATAACGATATGACGTAATGATAATAACGATATGACGTAATGATAACAATGATCTGACGTAATGATAATAACGATCTGACGTAATGAGAATAACGATATGACGTAATGATAACAATGATCTGACGTAATGATAATAACGATCTGACGTAATGAGAATAACGATATGACGTAATGATAACAATGATCTGACGTAATGATAATAAGATGTTGTTCTGTGTGCCGTAGCCTCGGCCCGTACGGGGAAACCGCAGGATCCTCTCTCAGAGACCCAGAATTCACTTCCAGCATCTAAAATATACCGTGTACTGGAAGGACACCCCCCCCCTGAATCAGGTGCGTCGTGTGTGTGTGTGTGTGTGTGTAGGTGCGATCCTCCCACTGGGTCTGGTGGTCAGCGCTCTGCTCTTGTTGTCTCGTGTGTGTGTGTGTGTGTGTGTGTGTAGGTGCCATCCTCCCACTGGCTCTGGGTCTGGTGGTCAGCGCTCTGCTCTTGTTGTCTCGTGTGTGTGTGTGTGTGTGTGTGTGTGTGTGTAGGTGCCATCCTCCCACTGGCTCTGGGTCTGATCGTCAGCGCTCTGCTCTTGTTGTCTCGTGTGTGTGTGTGTGTGTGTGTGTGTAGGTGCCATCCTCCCGCTGGCTCTGGGTCTGATCGTCAGCGCTCTGCTCTTGTTGTCTCGTGTGTGTGTGTGTGTGTGTGTGTGTGTGTGTGTGTAGGTGCCATCCTCCCGCTGGCTCTGGGTCTGATCGTCAGCGCTCTGCTCTTGTTGTCTCGTGTGTGTGTGTGTGTGTGTGTGTGTGTGTAGGTGCCATCCTCCCGCTGGCTCTGGGTCTGATCGTCAGCGCTCTGCTCTTGTTGTCTCGTGTGTGTGTGTGTGTGTGTGTGTGTGTGTAGGTGCCATCCTCCCGCTGGCTCTGGGTCTGGTGGTCAGCGCTCTGCTGGTGTTGATGGCCGGCTGTAGACTCTGGCTTGTGCGTCGCAGACTGAAGAAAGCTTTGCCTCTCACCACAGAAGAGTCCGATTACCTCATCAACGGCATGTATCTGTAGCAGAACAGCACCTGTCAATCAACCCTCCCCTGAGTGTGTGTGTGTGTTTTCAAAAGAGTCTAAAGCAGGGGTAGCCAGCGCTACCCATGATGCACCAGCTGTGCGTAAGGTTCAGTCGAGTCTCAGTAAAGGCCACGTTGGCTCAGGCTAATGTGGCCGAAGCTGATCTGTGTTTCTCATGATGGTATGAACGCCACAAACCACCTGGAATCTGATCTTTTTAATTCCGGTTTTCCATATCTGGTCCTAAACCTGACACAGGTCAGATGTTTTGTCTGAACCACTCAAAGATGAAGTTATCCAGAAAGGTATCAGTGAAGGACAGAGATATTTCAGAGTGACGGCTCTGTATACAAACATCATACATGTTTCAAATCTCTGCTCGGTTTATCACATCCTCGTCTTTGTTTTTTATATTGCATAAATCCGCTGATCACACTATAAACATACGTGACCCTGGATCACAGCACCATCACGGGTCACACGGGGATCTCTGTGGCCATACACTGCATGGGTCAAAATGATCGATTTTTCTTTTATGCCAAAAATCATTTGGATATTAAGTAAAGATCACTTGTTCAAAGATCACTTCATATTAAGTAAAGATCATGTCCCATGAAGATATTTTGTAAATTTCCTACCATAAATATATATTTCTGTGAGTGAATGCAGCAGAATCGCCAACATAAATGTAGAACTTTAAAGGAGATTTTCTCAATGTTTACAATTTTTTGCACTTTCAGATTCCAGATTTTCAAATAGTTGTATCTCGACCAAATATTGTCCTGTCCTAACAAACCATACATCAATGGAAAGATGATTTATAATCAGCTTTCGTGCATGTGATCTATAAATCTCAATGTTAAAAATGTACCCAGGTTTTGTGGTCCAGGATTACATATTGATATTGGCCACATTTAAAACAACAGTGTGAACAGCTATAGCCTACAGAAAATAAAGGAATATAAATCAGATCTGAGCCGTAAACCGCACTAAGCCTCGCAGTGTGAGTGTGACCGAAGCCTAAAAGACGTCTTGTGCTACTAACTGAATATTTTTGCACCGTTAAGCTTAGTTGACTCTGCGTATTAACACAGTCTTTGTGCCGGTCTCCAACAAGCGCAGTATATTGATTAAACTGCATCACATCAGACTTCAATATCGATGTTGACATTTACACTCATTTAGATTTTACAAGAGAGAACATTACGTGAATAAAATGACTTGTCTTCACCGCCTATGTGTGCCGTGTTATACATGCCAAATTTAATCAATCATAATAAATGTAATACATTTTTTTATATGATTTATTTGCGTCTCGGAGTGTGGACTTCACGGTCCAGTTAGACTTCACGGTCCGCACGGCTGGTGTGGATGAAGCTCGCGCCACTCTCAGATCTGGTACCCTGAACATTAGAAAGTAACATATCAGCTTTATTTAGCTTTATTTATTCTGTATGCAGCATGATACGCCACAAGCCGGACGTCTGTGAGGGACCTTACATGAGACTCGCAGTGTCACAGAACATTTCAGAGTGTCTGAAAATGTGCTCAGCCTTTTACACCGTTATGTTTCTGTATCCTTACATGAACATGTGCTTGACATTGTGTTTTTTATGATTCTCAGTCCAAGCCAGGGAATTACAGGTTTAATTCTTAAAAGGTCTAGATTGCAAATTTACAATTAAAAACAGACCATGACAAAAATATGGCCTTATATCAGAGAATATCTGTTTATTTCAATGTGGTTTTTATGGCTAACTGATATTAAATACTAGTCTGTATAATTAATGTAATTGTGCTAAAATGTTTTGAAACTATAAAATATATGATTGTAAAAGATATCACATTATATTTGAATGATCTTGGAGAAATACATTGTAAAAAATCAATTAAAATGTGGACCAACTATATGAGTTTCCATATTTTCTTCTGTTTAGATTGTCACATGCTTAATTGTGCATTCATAAATGTGTGCGAAATAGCAAAGTTTGCTAGTGTTGTCTAACAATGATTCAATTTAGTTCTCATTTGTTTTTTCACACTTCAGCACTTTTCACAATACATATGGTTTTTCAAAGCAGCTTCACAGAACATGCATGTGTCTGCATCAGAGTGATCTGTTATCAGATGACTGTCAAAGTCATGTCATATCAATCATGTACCGTTCTAAGATCATAAATCATGTAAAGATAAATCATGTATTCATTTGGACAGAAACAATGATCACATTAAAGTGATTAATACAAGTCGTAAAAATCAAATCATAATGATTTCAATCAACAGAACATGTTGCAGTGGTGCGTGTTGGTTCAGAGCTGGCGTCATCGAACTACATTTGGTGAAGAGCTGATGAATTGTCTAGGACAAGTTTGAAAAAACGTGATTTTTAAAAATGAAACCATGGCATGCATTCAAATGTACTTTCTAGGCCTTATTGTACAAACGTCATTAACATAAATAAGTTTGAGCCGTTGGAGGCGCAAGTTTTAGAAAGAGACTCCAAATTTGCTATGTTTAAAATGTTTTGTATTTGTGTGCCAAAACACACAAACTTTTCATAACTTTCATTTTCATTTCATAACTTTTCTTTGTATGGTTCTGCGGGCTGCTACCCAGCAAACACAGAACGTTCCCCTAACGTTCCCGTATGGTTCCCATTTGGTTATTTTTTTGGGAACCAAACAAGAACGTTCTGGGAACGTTCCCTGTAGGTTATTTTTAGGTTTACTTTTATTACCTAAGGAGAACGTTCTGGGAATGTTCCCTGTAGGTTATTTTTTTTAGGTTCTATTTTTCTTAAACAAATTAAAAGGTTGCAAATGTTTGCTTTAACAGCAGTGATCAAATGCTTAATTACATGACCATTATCAGGCAGTAGAGAGCGCTCATTGATTGGCAAAGTCTTTTTTTAGTTAATTAAATATTTGTGCAGCCAAGTTTTCTTTTTTAAATTTACTTTTGAAAAGAACTATAATTAAATAAACAGATTATTGCAAAGATCGCTTTCAAAACCTTTTTTTTTTTGTTGTTGTTGCAGATCTCAAAATTAATAGTTATTACATTTGACATTGACAAAAATGTAGTTTTTACTGTTTATTTTTTTAAATAGTGCAAGACATAAAGGATGGTCATGCACAATGTTTTAGTGTTGCCTTACCATTTTCCTTGAAGTTCCCCAACATTGCGATCAGGTCTTAGCAAACTGCCAGTCATTTAAAGAGTTGAATCAGGGGCCTATATCATGAAGCCGGATTAGCTGGCTAGCCAGGTAAGTTTCAGTTTAGTTTGCACCAATCCTGTACCATGAAAGTGGCTTGGCTAGCTGCGTTCATTGCCATGCCTGCTCCGGGCCAGGTTATGTTCAGAGTTAGAGATCACAAACTGAAATTGGACCGAGCAGATGAGAGAAGTGACACGTCTGACAAAACAAGTCACTTTGTGCATCTGCCATCATGTAAACCACATATCACCTCACAAAGGTTTATCCTCAATCATGCACAGAATCACGATGTGCTTAATCACTATTTATTTGCAGATACTTCTTGATCATTTTACAGTGCTGAATCCATCACCTGATAACTGTAACATAAGTGGAATCAATTGTAAGACTGTACATAAAATTATATTATATAAATGTCCTTCTAGAATGAAATTATATGGGATACTTTTTTTTCAGAAAGTGCCCACAAGTCTGCTATGCTCAAGACTTAGAGTTGAAGGAAGTTATAACGTGTGTTCTCCAACAAAACAGTGATGATATTAGGACAGTTCTAGGTTGTAATGGAGTTTTAATAAAAAAAAAAGTTTTAAATAAATAAAAGTCAGCACTTTACTGTTAGACAGACAAGCAATACACAAAAATGATGCTGTACATGAAATTAAAATAATACAATTATAATGTGTGGTACTTAAATTCCATTCAACTTCTGTTCTTGTCGTGGAATACAATTCAGTTCAGGACAATGTTCAAGAAAAAAGATTTCCAGTTCAGAAAAAAAAAAAATGTAGAAGAATTGAAGAAATCGATGCCTTGTTCAGTTAAAAACAGACCCGGAAACTCCAACTGTTTGGTAGTCGGTGTACAGAGAATCCACTGTGTAACAGGTCGCCTTTGCAGGAACAGTTGAAACAAAGATGAAAGTCACAGTCTGGGTTGGCTCGCCATCATTAATTGCAGTTTGTACATCCTCTCCTCGTACACCACAGAAGAGTTATTGTATCATTTTGTGGAGCCATTGAAGAGAATGATGGTTTCCCAATGCACATCTCACTAGAAAAGAAGATGGGAAAAGAGATATGATGTTTACAGACTTATACATTAAAATAATAAACCATTTTTTCATGAACTAATCTTACCTGCGTGAAGTTGGCCCCCCACCCAACGCAAAACGTCGTCAAACTATGCTCAATCGTCTGTGCTGGTTTGTGCTGTAAAAGTTTCGTTTGTGCTGTTTCGGTTTTTTAGATATTAAAAGAATATTTTTAGGTCATTCTGAGGTCACTCAGCCCCCCCACATGATCCAAATTCACCCAAAATAGTCTTGTTCGTTTGTGCTTCGTTTGTGCTGATTTGTGCCGGTAAAAATTTTCGTTTGTGCTGCGTTGGGTTTTAATATATCAGAAATTGAATTATTGACGATGACGTCACCAGCCCCCCAACATGCTCCAAATTCACCCAAAATAGTCTCGTTCGTTTGTGCTGGTTTGTGCTGTAAAAAGTTTCGTTTGAGCTGCTTCGGTTTTTTAGATATTAAAATAATATTAGGTGGTCATTCTGCGGTCACTCAGCCCCCAAGAGGCCAAGAGAACAGCAAAACTATCCTCGAGGTGAGCACACTTGTAAAGTAGAATTGACGAAGACGTTCTGTCATTACATAATTTGTTCAATAAACAATTATCTTCACTTCAGTCTCTTCTGATTGTATTTTATTTTTATTTTTACGAGTCTCATCTGCTACACTTCACTGCCACCACTAGGGGCAAGTGACACTTCTGTTCAAGAATGCTCTTGTATAAAATGCTGTAGAGTTAGTGGAGAAAAGGTCGATATAAATCAAACTACAAAAGTCGTTACTAATCCAAATTTCTGGCCAATGTAAGTATACATTGTTTTAAAACTGTCAGTTACAATATTAGTAGCTTCAAGAATAATTGTAAACTAGCACAAACGAAGCACAAACGAACAAGACAATTTTGGGTGAATTTGGATCATGTGGGGGGGCTGAGTGACCTCAGAATGACCTAAAAATATTCTTTTAATATCTAAAAAACCGAAACAGCACAAACGAAACTTTTTACAGCACAAACCAGCACAGACGATTGAGCATAGTTTGACGACGTTTTGCGTTGGGTGGGGGGCCAACTTCACGCAGGTACTAAACCTCAGGTAAAATGAAGGCAGGCTACTTTACACAACAGGGCAAACATGAGTTTTTGGGTGCTTTTAAACTTCTAAATTCTTGATTTTACCTTTTAACATCATTGACGATGTTATTGATGACTTTAAAGTGACAGAATTCACATAATGTCAACAATAACTTCACCCAATTGACTGTTTATTTTAATTAAATGCACAACCAAAATGTACTGAATCAACAGCTTCATTCAAAAACAAACAATGTATTTACACAGCTAATAAACATATGGATGCATACTTCTCTGACATGTTTGATCTTATGGATTATTTCACCTATTATGGAATTTTGAAAATTTCCTTTCATGTAGTGTGTAACATAGATCTAAGTGAACAAAAACATCCTGCAAAGTTTTATAAAGTTCACCGTAAAAAAAGTTATTGTCTCTCAAAAGTAAGAGTCAAGTCAAGTCATCTTCATTTATATAGCGCTTTTAACAATGTAGATTGTTTCAAAGCAGCTTTACAGAGACAAACATATAATTTAAGGTAAAAGAGATTGTTTTGGCTTTATAGCGGTTCTTGAATAATGTTATTTCCAGCTAAAGTTAGTTTTGATTGATTCACTTCCGGTGAAATGATCATTAGTTATTAAATTATGGGCCGCTAAGACGACGCCGTTCTCTATAAACAGACTTTAAACTGAACCTGTGATAAACGCTGATGGCGTTCACATGCGCATTAAGAACTGAGTCTATAGTTATGGGCGTTTGGATATATGTGTGCAGGTTTGTAATTCCCTACAAACCATGCATAAACAAACTAAAATTATACTGGTATTCAAGGACAAGCATTAAGCTGGTTCAGGTCATACTTATCTGACCGCTACCATTTTGTCTATTTAAATGGAGAAAAATCGATCATAACTTCGGCAAACTATGGAGTGCCGCAGGGATCTGTGTTAGGCCCTTTATTATTCTCAATATATATGCTGCCACTTGGTAATATTATAAGGAAACATGGAATTAGTTTCCATTGTTATGCTGATGACACTCAAATATATATTTCATCACGGCCAGATGAATACGCTAAATTATCCAAATTGACAGACTGTGTTAAAGATATAAAAGATTGGATGACGCGTAATTTTCTTTTATTAAATCCAGACAAGACAGAAGTAATACTTATCGGTTCTAAAAACAGTCCACAAAACCTCTCACAACACTACTTTAACATAGTAGGATGCCCTGTTACTTTATCCGCTACTGTAAAAGACCTGGGTGTTATATTAGACTGCAACCTGTCTTTTGAAAAGCATATTTCATATGTTACAAAAACAGCCTTTTTCCACCTTAGAAACATTGCTAAACTACGTAATATGGTATCAGTCTCTGATGCAGAAAAGTTAGTTCATGCATTCATGACCTCGAGACTAGATTACTGTAATGCTTTATTAGCTGGTTGTCCTGCATCCTCAATAAACAAGCTACAGTTAGTCCAAAATGCAGCCGCTAGAGTTCTTACTAGATCAAGAAAATATGATCATATAACACCGATTTTATCATCACTTCATTGGTTACCTATAAAGTTCTGTATTAATTACAAGGTATTGCTTCTGACCTATAAAGCTCTAAATGGTTTAGCTCCAGTCTATTTAACGGATCTTCTATCGCCCTATAATCCATCGCGCTCTTTAAGATCACTAAATTCGAGGCTTCTGGTCATTCCTAGGATATCCAGATCCACCAAAGGAGGGAGAGCATTTTCACATTTAGCTCCGAAGCTCTGGAATAGCCTTCCTGATATTGTTCATTGCTCAGACTCGCTCTCCCAGTTTAAAACTAGACTAAAGACGCATCTCTTCAGCCAGGCATTCATATAAATGTTTTATCTTACAGTTACTGTAAATCCGGCCTCTAGTTCATAAAAGCCAGAGGAGAACTGGCCCCCGACTGAGCCTGGGTTCTCCCAAGGTTTTTTTTTCTCCATTGGGTCACTTGATGGAGTTTTAGGACACCATTGGGTCACCAGATGGAGTTTTAGGACACCATTGGGTCACCTGATGGAGTTTTAGGACACCATTGGGTCACTTGATGGAGTTTTAGGACACCATTGGGTCACCTGATGGAGTTTTAGGACACCATTGGGTCACCTGATGGAGTTTTAGGACACCATTGGGTCACTTGATGGAGTTTTAGGACACCATTGGGTCACCTGATGGAGTTTTAGGACACCATTGGGTCACTTGATGGAGTTTTAGGACACCATTGGGTCACCTGATGGAGTTTTAGGACACCATTGGGTCACCTGATGGAGTTTTAGGACACCATTGGGTCACTTGATGGAGTTTTAGGACACCATTGGGTCACCTGATGGAGTTTTAGGACACCATTGGGTCACTTGATGGAGTTTTAGGACACCATTGGGTCACCTGATGGAGTTTTAGGACACCATTGGGTCACCTGATGGAGTTTTAGGACACCATTGGGTCACCTGATGGAGTTTTAGGACCCCATTGGGTCACCTGATGGAGTTTTAGGACACCATTGGGTCACTTGATGGAGTTTTAGGACACCATTGGGTCACCTGATGGAGTTTTAGGACCCCATTGGGTCACCTGATGGAGTTTTAGGACACCATTGGGTCACTTGATGGAGTTTTTTGGTTCCTTGCCACTGTTGCCTTTGGCTTGCTCAGTTGGGGATATTCAAATTAATTAACCGATCATTAATAACATTGATCAGCCCTTCCAAGCTTGGATGTCTTTTTTATTTTATTGTTTTCCACTAATAAACAAACATTGTTATGTTGTTTTGATTGATATTGTGAAGCTGCTTTGATACAATCTGTATTGTGAAAAGCGCTATATAAATATACTTGACTTGACTTGCCTATAAATTTTCTCAGAGTCGACTCTGAGTCGCTGATATGAATCGATAGACGAACAATGCTTTTTTCTCTATCTAGATGATGTCAACTTGACAAGTTATTTGAATAAGATACGCCCACTTACTGCGCTCGCCGCAGACGCCAGGTAAACTTGAAAACATCATGTCGACAACAAGACGCTGTGTTCTGAAGTGCAAATCAAAAGCAAACTTTTTTTCACTGCCCAGGGACGAGCATGTGAATAATCAGAGGCTAGAGTTTATATTTACAACTGTACCACACAAGTATAGCCGAACCTTGTGCTGTGTTCCCTGAAGGAAGGTTCAGTACCAGTTTTATTTGGATCAGCTTCCTCCTCCAAATCACAACCTGTAAGTATTATTAATAATTGTTGCTTTTATGGGTTTTGTAGCATGCTCAATAAGTATGTGTGTGTGTTGTGTAAGTTACGCTCAGCGCAGCTTCTAGGTCTCCAATGTCATTTTTTTTTAAAATATGTGAAATGTTTGTCGTTGTTATTGGAGTTGTCATAAAGAATAGAGCGTCTTGTAGTACTGCAGTGCTTTATCAATATGTTTATGCGTTGGGCTAACGCAAACAATAACTGACTGGGTCATCTGACCAATCACCGCAGATTAGCGTCACGCAATCTGGAGGGGTTTGAAAAAATGAGTCGTTGAACGAATCATTAGGGAGTCGTGAGCAAATCAGGTAAATATAAATGCATATTATAAGACAACAAAAGTGTTTTTTTGTCATTGTTGGGGACTGTTGTTGGGGACTCCCAGAACAATATTAAGAACATTTTAAATGCCATAATAGGTGCCCTTTAAGCTTAAACTACTCATATGATTGGTCACATATTGTAAATAATTAATTGTTTCTGTAATGTGTTTCTTAGTACTCCGTTTACCTTCATCCTATATCAGAGAACTGATCACTATTTAGGTAGTGTTGAAATAGAACTACAATAAAAAAGCATATTTCTCAGAATTTCTCCAAGATTACTTGTTGACGTTTTTTACGAATGTCTAAGATTAAGCGTTTTCAGTGTTTAACCCTTGTGCCACCTTAGGGACATTTTTGGCCTTTTCAGTTTGGTTTTTTTGATCACTTTGACTGTGTTAATGCTAACTGCATAACATTTGGCACAGATGTGTATTTTTATTGTAATTTTACCATTTCACCGCTATTTTCTTTAAAAATATATTTTTTTGCACTATGTACACAAAATACTCCCTCTTAGCGCCTTTTGGACAAAAATGGCCCCATTGAAACGGCAATTTTTTATCCCAGGGCCATTTAACTATAAAATGATGAAATATTTCATAAGAGGCTTTCATTCTGTTGGCAAGGCTTCAAAATATACATTTTTACTATTTTTTTATTAGATGGTGCCATTTTTCCAG